>CM053560.1:127615776-127664367 GCA_028646485.1 Cryptoprocta ferox | reverse complement strand
AAACTCCCCTATGACCCAGCAATAGCACTGCTGGGGATTTACCCAAGGGATACAGAAGTGCTGATGCATAGGGGCACATGTACCCCAATGTTCATAGCGGCACTTTCAACAATAGCCAAATCATGGAAAGAGCCTAAATGTCCATCAACTGATGAATAGATCAAGAAGATGTGGTTTATCTATACAATGGAATACTACATGGCAATGAGAAAGAATGAAATCTGGACATTTGTAGCAAAGTGGATGGACCTCGAGGGTGTCATGCTAAGCGAAAAAAGTCAGACAGAGAAGGACAGATACCATATGTTTTCACTCATAAGTCTAACAGGAGAAACCTAACAGAGGACCATGGGAAAGGGAAGGGGGGAAAGAGTTAAGGAGAGGGAGGGAGGCAAATCACGAGAGACTCTTGAATACTGAAAACAAACTGAGGGATGAAGGGGGAGGGGAAAGGGGAAGGCGGGTGATGGTCATGGTGGAGGGCACTTGTGGGGAAGAGCACTGGGTGTTATATGGAAACCAACTTGACAATAAACTATAAATTAAAAAAAAAACAAAAAAAATCAAAAAAATGGACCCTACTTTCCAGAACTCAAATTCTAGTTGAAAAGAACAAAGCACTCTGTAACAGAGTGACTCTGTGACAGAGATACTCTACCTCAACAGAGTTTGGACTTCAAAATAAGGGAATATCTTTTTATTCTTGTCACCAAATGGTTCAAGTCTCATATCACTTTGGCAAGAAAATCATTTTTCAACTTCTACAATTGCCTCTCCTTGAAAATCCCAGGACTCCCAGAGCCCCCACAGTCCAGTGCATCAATCCTAGATACAATTAAATTTTGTAGAAAGAAAACTGGGGCCACTGATCAGTGCCTCATCCCATTGTGACAGATGGAAGGTTATATGTCACTGCTGAAATGCAGTTGTCTAGTCCATAGGACCAGTGTGTATGGGGCACATTCCTGCACAAAACCTGGTGTCTTCTTTTGTGTTAATTGTTACTCATTGACTTGAAGATCATTCTGAGTTAAGTAAGGGTCTTCCTTTGTGTTGGTTGTATGTAATTCCTTTAGCACCAGGTCTCTTGTTTCTTTGATTTTTGACACTTCCCAAGGGCATTCAGTGCTGAATCAACTGGCTCCAAGGCCACTTGTCAGAGTTTAAGTCCTGAGTCATTGGGCCAGTTGGCCCCTCGGTCTGAGGTGTCATAAGTGCAGGCTTCTAAACTGAGGCAAGACCCTGTTCTACCCAGCTTCCAGTGAGGCTTGACATTGCATATCTCTGTTTCTTCCCAAAGAGTTTTAAAAGCCCCAATTTCCCTTTTCCAGGCTTAGTGGCAGAACACTAGCCTTTCCTTCCAGTCTCCTGAGAGCAATAAATCATTTCTTTGAACGTTTTGATTTGGCCAAACTCAAGGATTGTCAGCCAATCTGTTATATCATCCCCCATTGTTATGCCATTGAATGGGGGCAGTTTTCATCTGGTCTGGTGCTTGGTGCAAATTAAACTCATTATTTGACGACTTTAAAAAAATACATGGGCATTATTTTTTAGAGAAGTTTTAGGTTCAAAGCAAAATTGAGCTGAAATGCCAGAGATTTCCATACACCCACGTGTCTACATTTGCATGGTCCCCCCCCACCCCCACCACTATCAATATCCCCCAGCAGAGTGGTACCTTTGTTCCAGCTGACAAACCTACATTGAAACATCATTACCACCCAAAGTCAATAGTTTTCATTAGGCTTCACTCTTGATGTTGTACATTCTATGTTGTATATTCTTGACTGTACACTCTATGATGTACATTCTCTATACAATGATATGTATTCGTTATTATGGTTCCATGCAGAGTATTTTCACTACCCTGAAAATCTTCTGTGTTCTACCTATTCATCCCTTTTTCCTCCCTAACCCCTGACAACTGCTGATCCTTTTATTGTCTTCATAGTTCTGCCTTTTCCAGAATGTCATAGAATTAGCATCATCACAATATGGAGCCTTTCCAGATTGGCTTCTTTACTCAGGAATGTGTGTTTCAGTTTCCTTCAGGTCTTTTCATGGCTTAAATAGTTGCTTTCTTTTTAGTACTGAATAACATTCCATTGTCTGGATGGACCAAAGGATATCATGGTTGTGTCCAGATTGTGGCATTTATGAATAAAATGGCTGGAAACATCCATGTGTGGGTTTTTGTATCATAACTTTTCACCTTCTTTGAGTAAATGCCAAGGTGTATGATGGCTGGATTGTATGGTAGTGGTATGTTTAGTTTTGTACTTGATACCTTTTGGGAAGCTCTTGTCTTCAGGTGTGGACATTACACCTGTGTGTTACTGTTAAATAGAGCCGAGATATAGCTAACTGAAAACTTTCTTAGATTTGCCTATTCACTGGGCTCTACACTGAGAGAGACTTCCCAATCCCTCAATTTCCTCTCATACCTTGAAGCAGAGATCAATGGATAATTCCATTCCTGCTCAAACATGGAACAGATAACTATTCTGAGTCTTGCAGGAAATACTACCAGTTTGTTGTTTATTCTTATTTTTAAAATATTTTTCTATGGCTGTAATGCTCTTAGCTAAATGTTGTTTGGTTAAATATTTCACTTGAAGGTCCCTTTGAGGGGAACAGGGTATGACCCAAGACATTTTTATTCTAGCTTAGTGGAATACTTCACACAGAAGTAGACTCTCAAAGTCCTTCCATAATCAGAGTGGATGCCATAGGAAACTGAAATGAGAGGAACATTTATCTCAATAGACCTTGGGTTTTTATTTTTACCTCTAGTCCCTGAGTCTCTAGTAGGATAAGACTCTGCATAACAATTGAAGTGATAAATCACCACAAATGTGTTCCCAAGGTTTTAGCTCATAGGTTTAAAAAAAAAAAAAAAAGGTTTCCACACGTAACTCCAGCTATCTGTGTTACTTCCACATGAACTTCCTGTGTTAGTTATTCCGCTGTATGATCTGAGACTTACTCTCACAGTTGAAATGATGTCCTCTGATCTCATGGCACTCCACTTCCCACCCGAACCCCAAAAATGTTGCATTAATTACTGGCTCTTTGTCTCTTCAGATGACCAACACAATCAGGGGAAACTCTTGGGCCCTGAGATGATTTTCCTGGGCCATCTTCCAGCTTGGGTGGGGGGCATGGTGGGGGCCGTGGCATAGAGTGAGAGAAGACTCCAGCCCTGATAGAGAATTTTAACTCGAATGAGTGAGTTTAAAGCCTGAACCAATTGAATAATTATCCGAAAGAGACAATTTGAAACTGGGAGGCATTGAGTCACTGTCAGTGAAGATTCCAGAATTACTACAGGGAAGGGCTAGAGATTGCCATCCTATTAGAAGGGAGGAGTAGGGAACTATGAAGTGTGACATGCATAGAACTTCTAGTGACCCCTTTTAAGTGCCAAGATTAAGAAATGCTCAACATTAGGGAAAGTGGCAGCTCCAAAGGTAAGATGGTGCATAAACATTGCTAGTGCTTATGACAATGTCTGCTCATTCTCTCCTTTGGGATACATATTCCTGTAAAGCTGTGTGTGTGTGTGTGTGTGTGTGTGTGGCCATCTGACTTGCTCTGAAATATCAAATATGAATGGAAATGACATGTATCATTTTGATCTGGAAACATTTATGGACTGCTGCATGCACAATTCTCCCCATTTTCTTCTTCTACTTTGGCAAACCCTGAAGACCTCTGTTAAGGTGCGGATGTCATAAGATGATGGAGATTCTGTCATCCTGGAGTTGTGAGTGACTACGACGGATTCATAGTGAACATGTATCATGAGTGGGAAATAAATCTTTGTTATTTTAAGCCATTGAAATTTGGGGGTTGTTACTACAGCTAGCATTTCCTGATGAATAAAGGAATTCGGTTATAGAAAAATTAAGTTCTATACATGCACATCTAATTTTGTCCAAATTTCAAACCTGCTCCACAGAAATTTAATTTGTATGAATTTGACTCTGGCTGCTCAGCAAGGAAAATAACAAGGTTGAAAAGTGTGGCTGATTAATCCTGATCTCTTTCAAGGAACGCATATTCCAACCTGTGATATAAACCTCCTGCTCTTTCTGGGGGTGTCAGTCCCCTACGCTGTACATACTGAAGAATCCTCACACTGAGGCACTCTAGCCTTTAAAGGTATATGTTTTGGGGGTGTCTGGGTGACTCAGTCAACTAAGGGTCCAATAGGTCATGATCTCATGGTTCGTGAGTTCGAGCCCCACACCAGGCTCTGGACTGACAGTGTGGAGCCTGCTTGGGATTCTCTCTCTCTCCCTCCCTCTCTTGCCCTCCCCCATTCCCTCTTTCTCTCTCTCTCAAAATAAATTTAAAAAATAAGGATATATATTTTTTTCATACAAGATAACCCAAACACGAATGAATTACTTCATCTGGAGTTTTATTTAAAAAAGAAAAACTCTTCCCACATTGAAGCAAAATACAGGCTGTGTCACTGGCTCCTCATGTTAGCGCAGGGAATGCAGTTTATGAATGGGATGTCAAGTCTTACTATCAGGCAGACGTCTGCTGGTGAAACTAGGGGCTTTCTGAACCTACTATAGATCAATTTGCAGGTCCTCAGACCTGCTGTTCAAATGCAGACAAAGGGTCAGTGGGATCAGCAAATGATGCATCAATCAGGCCACTGGGGCCCCTGATCACTTGGCCACATGTGAAGCCTGAAGACCCACAAAGTGCTCAGGGTTGGGAGACTGGGCTCTTCTCTGGTGCTGGACCTCCCTCCTTCTTTGTTTGTATTCCCAGTAAAAACTGAAGTTTCAAGGTTATGTCAATTAACCTTGGGTTTTGGAAAAATGGAATTCTTTTCCACAAATGTCCTAAAATACTCACCAAATCTTAGGAGGTCTTTAATTCACTTTAACGGGGCCAAGTGGTAATTGTAATGGTTTTAGGGGACTGTTGCCCATTCATTCTTTTTTTTCTGATACCATATGCCCTACAGATTTAACTGAGGTCACAGAACTGACTTATCTGACAAGGGCTAATTTCACAGCTCTTGCTCCCAGGTAGTTTAGTGGAAGGATAGTTCTATGAAAAACACAAGTATATCATCCAGATATAATATAACAAGATATAGATAGAAGACACCAACACTTCAGGATGGCTCATGTCCACATAACTTTTGTGATTAATACCAGGAAGGGAGAAGAGACTCCTAAATCTTTTTTTTTTGAAGGATTTCCTTTCAAATGGTTAGAACTCTAACTACACTTTCTTTGTTCTTTTTCATGAGAGCCATTTGATAATATATACTTCTTAATCCTTTACCGCATAGTTCACTCTCTAGCAGGAAGTCCAGAACATTGTACTGTAAAGTGTCTGATAGAATTTGATGAGCCAAGCATGGATTTTACCTGTTTTTGTTTGTTTGTCTTCTTGTTTGTTTTTAACTGGGGGGAACATTTGGACATGGAACACCAAAGCCTTATTGTCCTGTTATTTGGTAGACTCTAAGTCTTAGAAATTATCCTTCTCAAGCTCCAGAATGTTCCTAGGTCTTGTGGCCCTATTTGTTACTATTTGCTCCGAACACACACATTTTCCCCCCTATTTTCCTTGTGCTAGGCATTCACTAAATACAATCTCTCTGGATTAAATTTAAGAGCCCAGTTGGGAAAGCTTCAAGATGTGAAGCTCAGAGAGGCCATACTTGGCTCCTCTCCTTTCTATTTTCTGTAGTCTCTGAACACAGGTGGTGCAGGGGCGGCTCACCCAGAAAATTTGGCTCTGGCTAAGCATGTTAAAATCCTGAAATGAGTTCTTAACAATGCAAACATCTTTCGCATATTTTCTGGATCAAAGCATGTAATTGCTCACCCTACCCTCCTTCAAAGTTTTCCATCTTGGCAATCAGATGATGAGGAGAGGCCAACATATCCCAATTTAGTAAATTTTTGTAATGGGAATGGCTTTAAGTGACTCTTCTAAAATGTACCTGAAAGCAAGGGATGAATTAGAGAAAGGGTGGAAAGGACCCAATCTTGTTAATTGAACACCTTCTGTGTGCTGAGAATGGTGCTAGATGTTTTACTTACTCCTTATGGGGCTCTCATTAATTACCCTGTGCTTAAGTTAGTGTCTGTAATAGAACCCTATGTCCTGAAGTCCCAAGAAAGTGTGGGAGCTGGACTTTGAAAACTAGAGTAGTGGTTCCTTTGTGTTCCTATCTAGGACACTTGGGGTGCTTCTTCCTAACTCAGAGATGGCCATTTGTATCAACCATAACTCCCCCTCTCCCAACCCAAGTATAGCTGTATTTATTTCTAGTGCACAAAGGGAGGCTGTGAAACCACACCGTTACTATTTTTAACAAACAAATCAGAACATATACTTCAAAATGAATGGTGTTGCCTATGACATAGGTCTTATCAGATACTAGATATTTACGCCAACAATGTTTTCAGGGTTCAGGGTAGTACTGTGGCCTTGGATGACCTCTGGGGAATTGCCTCCTGAGTTTTTGTGTCATTTTAGGATATTCTCAGGATCTGCACATTGTCTGCTGTGAAGAAGCCATGAAACAAGAAACTAGAAGTTAAATAGACTCCATCGTTATGAATTAAAAGGATGAGGTGAAGTCTCTTCTGAGTGTCCAGACAGGGCTTGGGCAGGATGAACATTTACAGTTGGAAGGCAGGGTCTCTTGGTACTGAATGTGCTGGTTAGGGAGGAAGGGCTAATGACACTCGAGAGCTGGGGATCGGATGTAGGTAAAACTGAGGACACAGATAGGACTGTGTTAGCCTGAGTCCTCTGAGAAGCAGCTGTTGAGATAAGGTGAGGGGAAATACCTATTGGAGAGGACACAGGAGGCTGGGAAGGTCATCAGACCTCAATACAAGCCTGATTCTCAGTGATGGAGAAAAGGAGGGAAGGTTGGGCAGAAGTTTCCTGGATGACCATGTAGTCTAAGGAAGGTTTGAGAGGTTACTGGGAGTCCTTGAGCCAAAGCTCACCCATCACTGGCCATCAGAGGAGTCCCACATCTCCTTGGTGCCCCTGCCTTGCTTTGTGATTGGCTGGGAGTAGCCGGTGGAGGAGGCTTCATGTCCATGCAAAGCACAGAAGCTGGAGCCCTTGAGTAATTAACACAGCTGTTTACTGTTGATGGAAGCCTTTGAGGCACATTTCCACGATGTCCAAAATAACTAAGAAGAACCCTGAGAAGGAAGAACTACAGCCAAACAATATGGCACCTGAGGTGCCTACTGAGTCAGAACTGAGTTTTGAAGGCAAAACAATCATTGGTTCACTCATGAGGTGGGAGATGGGGGATCCCAGGTGTGGGATAGCATCGACACTGGGCAATTAAAATGGAAGACGCTGCGGGTGAGACACTCCTCTGCAGCTGACCCCCAACTGAGCCCAAGTCCAGGCCAATGCCTTCCTGGTTCCTAAGGGAGCTCTGGAACCTTCTGAGAGATGATCAAGCTGTACAGGATTGGTTTTGATTATGAAAAATGATATGAGATCGTCAAATAAGGACCTTTTCTGGTGTGACTAGTAAAGTGGCTTGAAAGATAATGTTCCAATTCCAGAAATAGTTTGATCAATGGTGGCATTGTTTGAATAACTATATTTTCCCGAAGGGACTCCTTTGAAAGAAACAGAGCTCATTTGTACACATAGGGTCTCGTGGCTTTGTTCCAAAATAGTACTTATTAATACTTAACTAGCAACTGATTACTTTTATGCGGTGGTTCACAACTGTTTTTATCTGCCTACCCATTTAACAGGCCCTGTTACCATCAAAAACATCTTTTACTATTTCTGATTATTTTGGGGAGGTGGCCAGGAGAGCATTCAAAAGCCACTCCCTCACTGTGCCCCCCCACTCCCATGCCTGATCCATCACCAGCACCAAGGAGAGGCCTGATGTTAACTATTAGGAGGTCTGAGATGGCAAACATACTTCGTCCCTCCTGGGGGCAGGATGGTGCCAGATGACAGGAGATTTTCTCCATGACTCCTTTGTTCCTTTCATGCTATTTAGTTGGATAAAAATTCTCCCATCCAGCTCACCCTCCTACAGGTATTGTACTAAGTGATAGCATAGCTTCTGTAAGGGCTCTGTGGGTATAAGCATCTTGGGAAGGATGAAGAATGCATACTTATCTTTCTGGTATATAATAAAATCTAGAATTTAGAATTTTGAGGTGTTTGATGTAAGGCACCATGGAGGCTAGCTATTTGGAATATCAACGTATGAGGCAGACTCTCTGGAGAAAGAGCAGATGTTCCCAGCTCTCCAAACTGTGCCCTCCTTTTGTCACATAGATGGCACAAGGTTCTGCTGGGATGGGGCCAAACTGGGGGGATGGGGTTCAGAAATTCTAGTTTATAAAATAATTATGGAAGGGTCTCTTTGTGTCTGATGTTTGTTCTTGCACATGATTTGGAGTGAGGAGTTTTGAGTTGCTGCACTTCCCCATGAGAGAGGGGTATCATGTGGCCAATAAAATCTCCGAAGATTCTGAAAGACAAAACCTTTGTCTTAAGTGACCATACATCTGAGTCCTAGGGCCCATAGCTTCTAGGACATGTGTGCATGCACATGTGTGTGTGTGTGTGTGTGTGTGTGTGTGTGTGTGTGTGTGTGTTGGTGGTGGTGGTGATGATGGTGGGGGGAGAGATATGTTTTTTCTAAACGTCCCCTCCCCTTCATTCTATTACCCCTCTCAATTTTGAAAATAACTACTCACATATCAGATTGTAAGTTACTCAAAGTAAGATCTAGGTTATAATTTCTGATTTTGCAAATGGTAAAAACTCAATTACTATTGCTTTTACATACATTTCCGGGATGACTTTGCTACTATCTGATAGGTGATTTTTCATACCCATGAAAGGCAAAATTCAGGATTCTTTGTCTGGGAGAGGGCAGGATGCACCGTGTAACATCACACTGTTGTTGGCAATCTGTCCAAAGTAGAAAGTTCTAGGCCAAGGATGCATTGTTCCTTCCCTTGGGAGAGAGCTAGTTTGGGTGATCCAAGTTCAGAAAACCTTTAAGAGATAGGTAAGAAGTGGGCAGTTGGGAGGTGGGAAGAGACTGAGCCTAAGCAACTCACTGCCTTCCCCAAAGCTCATGCTTCCTGGTCACAACACAGGTGCCTAGAGTTTTGGACTTGAGAGTGATGTTCCAGGGAGTGCATGTAACCGGACCAGGATCGTATGTCTAGTCCTTCTCAGACATAGGATCTTCAGAACATCTGGACAGAAGGGAGAAGAAATTTCAGTCCCCTAGCAAGGACGAGTATTTGTGGATATTCAACATATTTGGACCTTGGTCCCTTTTCTGACCTGCCAGTCCCTGAGCCATCAGTGATAAATCACCAACATTCAAGGAACACACCCATGCACACCATTGCCCATAGCATTCATCACTGTCTTTGGCAAGGACTGGGGCCAAAGCAGGTGCTCAGATTGGATGGCAGAAGAGTAAAGGAAATGAGGAAAACTCTCCAAACCAAATTCCTCATCCTTTGTCATTTTGTCCTGAGACAAGTTCTTCTTATTAAACAAGTCCCTGTGTTTGGTTCCCAGAGGTCTTCCTGTCTTCACCATCTGTAGAAGTGCTGGATACTTCCTTTCTCTCACCCTCCCATACTGCCTTTGTATCTCAATCATTGTACTCGTCACTATGAGAAGCTATATTCTTCACTTCTTTGTTTTTTTATTGTATTTCTTCATCTTCTAGAATATATAAATGTGAAGAAAACAAGGGCCATATCTGTCTTGTTCACTGCTGTAGTTGACATCACACACATTAGACCAGTAATTACACGCTCAACGATCACCAAACTTAAAGCACACAGTAATCATCTATTAGAGAGTTGTTAGATGTGCACTTAAGGTCCCTCTAAATCTTGAAATCCAATGACCCATGGCATTAATTTGTTAGCTATCTACATTTTTTCTTTTCTTGTAAATACTCCACAGTTTTCAAAAACAATACTTTTGGAAAGCCTAGCAGCACACCCCCACTTTAAGATCAGGGGTGCCTGGGTGGCTCAGTTTGTTAACTGTCTGACTTCGGCTCAGGTCATGATCTCATGGTTCTGAGTTTGAGCCCCGCATCAGGCTCTGTGCTGACAGGTCAGAGCCTGGAGACTGCTTCAGCTTCTGTGTCTCCCTCTCTCTCTTCCCATCCCCCACTTGCACTCTGCCTCTCTCTCTCTCTCTCTCTCTCTCTCTCACTCTCTCTCTCAAAAATAAGGATAAAAAATTTAAATCAAGGGCCACAGGGACATAGCACTGACTATTCGTACCATATACTTATTTTGTAGTATGTTATTAATATGGTTTTTTTCCTCGATTATGCTCTTAGTTTTCCACTAGTCAGTTCTTCTGAAGAGAGAAAGTAAGCGTATCTTCTCTACCTCCCCAGTGCCTGACATATTCTCTGCAACGCAGTAAGCATACTCCAAGCCCATGTCTGACAAAGCTTGCTGGGATGTAGGAGACACATCCATGGTCTTGCTCTGCTGCCCTGCTTCTGGTTCCCAGAGATTTAAAACTCACCTTCCTGGCCTGTGAACTGTCAGGTGAGACAGAGCAGGACTCAGACTCTTAATCTCTCAGGTGTGGAGTTTCTGGCCACAGGCCTCTGGCACTGAAAGATTCAATATGTTAATTTCCAAGTATGCTTCGCTTCCCCCATTGCATTAACACGTTAGCATTGCACCAGGGCCCATGGCTTTGCAATCATCATCCCGGACGGCTTCCTGGGTCAGTCACTGCCAAGGAGAATAGTTGCAAGGAAACAACTTCCGGGACTCACCAGGTGTATTGCTGACATCAGTGTTTGCTAGCAGCTCCAAGTGAGCCCCTCCAACCAAAACTAAAAGGGATTGCGGTAATGAGGATGGCAGCCATATCAACATCCATAATCGCAGCAAAATTACAAAGTTATCAGTGTTAGGTTCAGATAGAGGCGGTGACACCACATGTGTTCTTTTCATGTGCAGTCCAAAACTCAAGACCTCTGATTTCCCGAGAAAATTGTATTTTATTAGCCTCTCAGGGCAGCAGACAGGAGTTACATGATCTGTTGGAGCCTGTGGTAGAGAACATGGCTTCAGAATCACTAACAGTGAGTGTATAAGAAAGTGGCTGATATTTTGTTTATTTTTTTTTTGTTTTATTTATTTTTGAGAGAGACAGACAGACAGAGACAGAGCACAAGCATGGAAGGGGTAGAGAGAGAGAGGGAGACACAGAATCTGAAGGAGGTTCTAGGCTCTAAACTGTCAGCACAGAGCTTGACATGGGGCTCGATCCCACGAACCGTGAGATCATGACCCGAGCTGAAGTCAGGCACCCAACCGACTGAGCCACCCAGATGCCTGAAAGTGGCTGATATTCCACTCTACGCACAGAAAACACTCAATACAGGGGCGCCTGGGTGGTTTAGTCAGTTAAGTGTCCAACCTTAGCTCAGGTCATGATCTCATGGTTTGTGAGTTTGAGCCCCTCATCAGGCTCTCTGCTTTCAGCACGGAGCCCGCTTTGGATCCTCTGTCTCCCAGTCTCTCTACCTCTTCCCTGGTTTCTTTCTCTCTCTCTTTCTCTCTCTCTCTCTCAAAAATAAATTTACAAAATCAAACTTAGAAAATACTCGATACTGACTCTTAAATACAGAGAACAAATTGAGGGTGGATGGGGGGGTGGAGGAGAGGGGAAAATGGGTGATGGGCATTGAGGAGGGCACTTGTTGGGATGAGCACTGGGTGTTGTATATAAGCCAATTTGACAATAAATTATATTCATATTAAAAAAATAAAACTTGATAATGAAAAAAGAAAATACTCGATACAAATTATTGGCAGATGATGTGTGAAATCTACAGATTTGGAGATGTTAATTGATAGAATGGTCAAATATTAATACCTTGTCTTGGCAAATAAGTTTTTCTTGTCGTAATAGGATTCTCCCTGACACGTACTATGAGAAGAAAAAACTAGCACATGAATAAAGGAAGCAATCTGTCTACTGGAAGTCGTTGAAGATGTGATAACAGAAATTGAGTTTAGCTTCCCATCCTGTCCTCTACCAAGATGTCAGTGCCCCATTCTGAAACCCATGATGGGCTAAATAAAGGCAGAAGTAATCTACACAATTTTCCATGTAAATAGGCATCAGTGTGGCACTGATCATGTTAGCAGTGCATTTGGGAAATTTCAGTGTGGCCTTTGGAAATTCAAAACCAATGTGTGTACTTTGAGTCATTGGATGATCTTATATATTAGCTTCCTATTTATGTAAATATCATTCATACAAACACCACGGAAATGCTCATCTGTATTTAATAAGCAGTGTTTTCAAAATGAGATTTTTTTGTATACCATTAGGGTAGGAAGACTGGTATTCTTTGAGGCAGACATTCAAATGCTGGGCAGAAAGTTTTTCCTTATAGACTCCCTCTCATACTTCAGAAGAAGTAGCTCTTTTGGTCCAGGTTCTGACAAACTAGTCCTCATTCTCTTCAAGGATGTGAAGGCCCTGCATGCCTGACCAAGCATCTTTTCCAATCTATTTTTTTAATGGTTATTTATTTTGAGAGAGAGAGAGAGGGAGAGAGAGAGAGAGAGAGAGAGAGAGAGAGAGAGAGAATGAATGAGTGGGGGACGGGCAGAGAGAATCCAAAGCAGGCTCCAGACTGAGCTGTCAGCTCAGAGCCCAACACAGGGCATGAACTCATGAACCGTGAGATCATGACCTGAGTCGAAGTCAGATGCTGAACCGACTGAGCCCCCCAGGTGCCCCACATCGTCTCCAATCTAAATGAAGATGGCTCCTTCCTCCATTAATGACATGGAATGATTTCAGTTCCACTCACCAAGCTTGTCATAGTTTTTCTGGGTATATTCAGACTTTTAGTGTCCTTCTCCAAACAAGATGCTGGAAGCAAACTCAGCTTGAACGCAGAACAGAAGGGAAATCCGTAGCCCTTTTGACAGCTAGCACATCTCAGTCTCCCCACGCCCCCCTTTTAAAATTACATTAAGGATGCTTCCATGAGATCTACTCTCTTGACAGATCTACTCGCATGACAGTTGTTATGTACAGGCACAATATTGGGTTCTCTAAAACTTACTCAGCTTACACAGCTGGAAGTTTATACCCTTGGATTAACAACTCGCCATTTCGCCTCCCCTGCCCAGCCACTGGCCACCACCATCCTATCCTTTGCTTCTATGAGTTTGACTTTATTTCATTCTCATTTTGTTTTATACAGTCAGTGTTTGTTGGGATTAAACGACATACACATGTACATGTCTTTATTTCTTCCTGCATCTCAAATTTTTGTTCTGGGAATTTCTCCTTCCTGAAATACATGCTTTAGAAGTTCTTTTAGGATAAGATGTGTTGGTAAATCTTGGTTTTTCTTTTTCTGAAACTGCTTTTGTTTCATCTTCATTCTTGTCTAATTGTTTTAGGTTGGTTGTTTCTCTCAGCACATTGAAGATACTCTCCCACTGAAATGCAGCATAGAGTTTGACCATTTTAGAAACCTTATACATGTGAAATCCTGCAGTATTTGTTCTTCTGTGACTGGCTTATTTCACTTAGCATGATGTCCTCAAGATTCCTCCCTGTTGTCACATTTTTCAGGATACCCATTCTTTTTTTCTAAAGGCCAAGTGGATTGCCAAAAAAAAAAAAATCCACTTCTGCTTTGGAAAAGCAGAATAGAGGAACATGCGATATGGATCTGTGATGAGAATGTGAGCTAAGAATCTTATTAAAAGAAAATGTCTTCTCTTTCCAATACATCATCAGCATTATTGTGATGATCATTTATTGAACTCTCTTTATGAGTTAGTCATTGTACTAATTGGTTTACTTATATAGTTTCATTATATGTAAAATTCATTGTGTCTGGTACAATTATCCCCATTTTCAATGATAGGAAACTGATGCCAAGAATAATTAAGTGGTTCCTGCAAAGTCATACTAGTAGTGAAAGGTAGATTTAGAATTCATACCCAGTACTGTTTGATTCCAGAATGGTTGGGATCTTAACTATGACACGGTACAACCTAGCTATGAATTAGTTCACATTCAGTTACTAGTTCGATCTAAGTGTAGGACTATGGCTAGATAGAGAGCCTGACATAGTCTTTGTTTGTACTAATAGGACAGTTTGGTCTCATAGAAAAAACAGACACAGCAGAGCCAGGTACAATTGGGTTCACACTTACTAGATTTGGAGCCTCCACCTGATGATGGGCTAGACTATGTGCTGTTGCCCCTCTGGAGGCAATCTCTGCCCATCTCTACCCTGCTCTGTGTCTCAGGAGGCTAATCTGTACTGTGTCTGTGACAGTTCTGGCTGCTGTAACAAATTACCGTGTAGTTTACACGTACATTACACATGTATTTCTTACAGTTCTGGAGGCTGAAAATTCAAGATCAAGGTGCCAGCATGGTCTGCTTCTGGTTAGAACTTTTTTGGGGGTTGTGGACGGCCAATTTCTCACTGTATCCTCACATGGTGGAAAGAAAGAGAAAACTCTCTGCGGCACCAGTGTCATTCATGAGGGCTTCACCTTCATGACCTAATTATCTCCCAACAGGCACCACCTTCTACTACCATCACATTGAGGGTTAGGATTTCAGCATATGAACTTTACGGGGACACAAACATTCAGATCATAACAGAAGTTTCCTTCTGTTACCTGCCTACCCCTGGGCCTTCAGTTGGTTGGGTCAATGGGTACATGGGCAGCACATTAGAGGTGGGGAGGAGAGTGAGGCCAGTATACTTCTGTCCTTGGTTCTCTTCCTGTATGGATACTGTGGTGGCCACTAAAGGCCACTGCTATTGACCAATGACCCTCTCAGTATAGCAGCTCCCAGGGAACTGTGTGACCACTCTCTCCTTGCATCTTCAGATGTAGAGGTAAAAACATCTCTCCACTGTTGCTTGCCCCAGGGTATCACACCATGTTCTGTTGAGTTCTCCAAATCTTGCCCCCTCTTTTGTAGTTAATTTCCACTCCCCTTAATTTCCAAGTTTGAGTGTCTCTTCTGTTTCTTGCTTGTAACCTGATTGCTAGAAATCACATCAGCTCGGTCTTCCCATTTGTAAAATTGACAAAATAATGCCCTCATCAGCAAGTATGAGGTTGAATGAGATAATGAATGGGCTTGGTGCATGGCCAGACTTAATAAATAGTACTCAGAAAGGTGGTCATGATGACCACCTGCTTTTTTATTAACCTCTCCAGGATGCGAAGTCAATTTCCTCTGGACTGGGGTCAAAGTTGTAAGCTAAGACATTGCTTAAAAATACCAGAAAGTGTCATATACAATTCAGATTCCAACTTCTCTCTTGCCATTAGAAATTCTGGCAACGCCAGGCTCACACAGTTGGGTGGGAGCTGAATGGAGTTGCCCTCTTTTCGACGGGACAATGGTTGTCTAGTTTTCCAGAGTCTCCACTGGTCCCTATTAGACATAGTCTGGCTGCACACATTTGTACTACCTGCCCAGTCCTTTAAGTACAATTATGAACTCCTAGGGAGCAATTGCTTAACTTATTCTTTTCTGTGCATAACCTGCTCAGTGATATATTTTAGTTGTATAAACAAGTCTGCTTTCACTCCCTGGTCCCCAGACATTCCCCCTTCTGCCACCGCCCACTCATACTCTCGCCCTGCTGTTCTAATAACCACAGTGTCCATTTGTCCAGTTGAGTGCAGAAAAGGAACATAGTGGGACATGGCTGAGGGAGCAAGACTAGGCCAGGAGGAAGACACAGCTGAGGATACGGGCTGCAGGTGACACCGAGGGCTATGCGAATGCCCTCCTGGCACGGAGGAAATCATCTTTTCTTCCCCATTATATGATGCCTCCCTAATTGGCTTAATAAGGTATGCCCCAATTCCCCTCATTCCTGTTGCTAAATATTCAGATTTCAATGACTTTCAGGTTTGAGTGGTTAAGTGTCTTAGAGCTGGGAGCACAGTCCTGTTGGTCTGCTACCCAGAGTTCATTACCCTTCCCACGTCCCCAGATGCCACCGGCTTGGGTAGAACATCTCGTAGCTCTGTCGGTATCGGAGGGCCCGGCTCGTGATTCTGTTTGCTACTGGGAAGGTAATGGCCCACCAGCTGCAGATCACTCTCACCCTTCTGGCCCACGTAAAAAAAAACCTACAAACAACCAAAAAAATTCAGGCCTGGCATTCTATTATTCCCTTTTTAATAAGGACCTGGAAATGTCAGCCTCAGTGATTACACCAGCAGGTGCCCAGACTTCAAAGTGGGCACCTGTCACTGGAAGGCTAATTGACTTTATTCAACCGATTGTCTCCTTGTTGTAATCAAGCCATTTCATTCAAATGTATCTTTCAAACTGTTCTTTTGAGTAGGTGGGGGAGCCAGCAGCCCAGTGGATCACAATTACCGCCGAGGGAGGGGGGAGCAGAGCAAGCGCAGAAGCTAAGAGCTGTCAGCCTTTCTGAAAGCGGTGACTAGCCCAGAGGAGAGTTTGTAGGTGGAAAAAAAAAAATCAAAGAGCGATTAGCTAGAGGTGGGGGAGCCTCCAGCTATTCCACTATTCAAGCATTCTTGTGTTTATTTAGCTTGCCTCCTGGCTGTAGACAGACACTCCTGAGTCTGCACACTGTTTTCAGCAGCAGGTACCCTGAGGGGATGGAGGGAAGGGGAGAGCTCTGTGCCCAAAGCATCCCTTTCCTCCTCCGGGACTGAGATCCCACGTAAACTTCAAAGAGGAGAGAGGGTCTGTGGATAAAAACAGGGTAAGGGGCTCTACTCTCCCACAAGGAGTTAAATCCTAAGGTGTCTGTCTCTGGATTTGACAGACCTGGTCATCCATGGCACAGAAGGCTAGGATTTGAACCAAAGGGAGCCTCAGGCACCCACCTATGGAGTTCCATGGCTCCTGATTTCCCTGCAGTGTAGACAAAGCAAATGCTGACTTTTGGTAGGCTGTGGGAGGGTGGGACCACTGAGTTCCAGCTGTGTCCCTGCAGTGAGAACTCAGGAGGTGCCACGTGGCTGACTGCCAATTTTAGAGTAAGCTGGAGTGAGGGTTGTTCAGTCTATGACACTAAGCTCTGTCCACAGTTGAGAAACCTGAGCTGACCTTGGTTCCTGGCTCAACCACTTAGTTGCCCTCTGGCCTTGAGCAAGTCACGTAAGTCTCTGAGCCTCAATTTTCTCAAGTAAGAAAAGGGGCAATTAGCCCATAGTGAGATGGAATGCGATGACTTGTTAAACCACGAAGCTCAATGACTCAAATGAGCACCCATCTAAGTGCTCAGGGAAACAGAGGTCTCTTCTCTACAAAAATATAGGGTGAAACAAGCCCCAAATCCTGCATTCCTGCAGTCCCCTATTCTGGTTTCATACTCTTGTGTGCATAGGGACATAATGAGGGTCTATTCCCATGCCCGAGGGGGCACAACATTGAATAGCAGGTTTCTGCTGATCCCACCAACACCAAAGATCTCTCCCATCACCATTTCTGTCTTCTACAGCCATTTTGTACATACCAAACATCATCTCCTCAGAGTGGCCAAGTCCCTGAATGTCCTTGTGTAACACCCAGTGTGGTGCTTTATATACAGTAAATGTATAAGTGAAAATATTGCTAAGCCTGGGGCTCTGGTAGTATTTTAATGTCCTGGTCCTGGGGAGCCAGCAATATCATCCTTCATTCTCAGGCTGATTGACTCTTATTGGGAAAAATATCTGATAAAATTACAATTGATGCTACCAAGCCCTAGGTAGGTAGACCTCAGTTAATGCACGCACCTTCCATTATGGAGGCATCAGTCATCATTGGCTGAAATGCAAAGATCAGGGGCATCTGGGTGACTTAGTCACTTAAGGGTTCAATGTCAGCTCAGGTCATGATCTCATGGTCTGAGAATTTGAGCCCCACGTCGGGCTCTGTGCTGACAGCTCAGAGCCTGGAGCCTGCTTCCGATTCTGTGTCTCCCTCTCTCTCTCTGCCCCTCCCTTGCTCAGACTCTCTCTCTCTCTCAAAAATGAACAAACATTTCAAAAAGAAGAAGAAGAGGAAATGCAAAGATCAAAAGAAGCTCTTGTACAGGAGGAGAAAGAGCTTCCTGGGAAGCTGGTGTCAGGAGCTGAGTTATAACCATAAGCAGGTGAGCCAGACCCTGGGGAAGAGGGAAAGACAAAGCAGGGAAAGGGTCCACTGTGTGGTTTAATCAATGACATCTTGTGTGAGGGCTGGGAAGGAGTTTGAGAAAAGTTTGTAACCAGAAGAGAATGATGTCCAGAAGGGGATGAAAGGGACACATTGGGTTGAACTCTGATTTTCTCCGTAAATTTGCTGCTTGGTTTGGGGAAAACAAAACGTATCGAGACTCTCTCAGGACTCAACCTAACACGTGTAAGAGTAAATTGGAGCCTCACCTCTAGAGTTCTGGGTGCTGAGCTCAGGACTGTCTGAGTTACAACATGGGAAGTCTTGTCAAATGGGGCGTGCTGTGGAATTTTTAGCTGTTGTTAGTATTACTATGATAGACTTGTTTTCCTCACTGACTCTGGGGAAGGTATTAGAAGGAATCATGGACATTTTCTCTCAAAGCCATCACTGCTGAAAAGAGCCCCCAGAAACCAGAGCCCTGGACAGAGGCAGATGCCCATCAAGGCCAGAGTCATGAGCGTGCGGCCAGTAGGGTCCGGCAAGGCTCTGCTCTCAGCAAGCCTGTGCTTAGGGATAGTGGTCCATGGGTGCTGTCTGGAAATTCTTAATAATTTCATCATTGAATTTGTGTGATGTTCGTGGAGCTCAGTAGGGTAATGGAGCATGTGCCAGAGACGGGAAGCCTCACCCCCTCCCTGACAAGGGTCTCTGCTGCCCTGAAAGGCTCAGAAAGGGATGAGCTCGGCAGCTGTGCACTGAGACACAGGGCGGCACCTGGGCATCTATGAAGGTCAGCAGTCACTCCTTGGGCAGCCCTGTGACGAAGGGGACACAAAATTAAGCAAACAACAACAACAACAAACAAAAAAGCAAAAAAACAAAACAAAACAAAACAAACAAAAAAAACACTATGCAAAGTTGAGGGACAGATAACAAAAGAAGGAAAAAAAGGCTTCTCCCCACTTTGAGGGGACAAGAGGCCCCATTTTCATTTCATTTCCTTTTCACTGGGCCCTGCAAATTATGTAGCCAGCTCCCATGCTCGGTCTTTGGGCACCACGTGGAAAGGTTCAGTTTCATTCCTCTCACGGACTTTGAGACACGAGCTCCCAACAACAGGCTCATGGAAAGGGAAAAGCAGAGTGTGGAGGTCAGAGTCTGCACTCTGTGGTTGCCTTTGACTATTTGTTGTCACATGTGTATTATGTTTCAGGTAATGGGTAACTACTCATCCTTTTTAGGGACTTGACGGTGTTCCATATGAAGAGGAAACACCTGAAACCATGGCTTGCGATATGACTGAACATTCAGATTTGGGATTACATCCTTGTAATTCCCTAGATTAGCTTTGGTTTATAGGTCCATTAACTCGGGTGTCAGGTGAGATTTTCTTGTGGTTTGTTTCACCTTGAACATCAACCATTATTATACAATATTGTGCTATGTATTAGATTACAGTCTTCTATTTTAACATGACTATTTTCTCTGCAAGCCTTCCATCAGCCCTAAGTGACAGGGAGGATAACTTTAATACTGGCTATTTTATGTGGACACACTCACACTACGGCATACAGAATATACTATTGTTTTATTTATCCTTTAGCGACAGGTAGGTAACAGTTGAGGTATTCTCTCAGGATACACACTCCAGAGGTAATTAGTATTTTAATGAATTTAACCAGAAGCTCACATTCTAGGGGAAGCTATTCCAAGCTTTCAACTATCTTTAGAACATTTACTGATTAGCATGAATGATGTTAGAAATGATTTTTTTTTACTGGTGAAATGAGCTATATTCAGTTATGTAGACTGACTGGAAATAATTCTAGAGAAACAATCTCCCTTCCACGTATGAGTTATAAGACTAGGGTCCCAGTCAGGCAATAACTATTGAAGTAGTACCCTGGCCAAAGAACTCCAGCAAATTCTGTGCCCACGTTCCCTTAGGACATAATTTCTTGTTCTCTTTAGATCACAGTGGTAAATCGTTTTTACATTATAACCCAATACACACACATGCACACTGAAAGGAAAAATTTCGGGGCTCTTGGGTAGCTCAGTCAGGTAAACATCTAATGCTTGATTTTGGCTCAGGTCATGATCTCATGGTTCTTGGGGTTCGAGTCCCACATGGGGTTCTGGGCTGACAGCATAAAGCCTGCTTGGAATTCTCTCTCTGCCCCCCCCCCCACTTGGGCTTGCTGTCTCTCTCAAATTAAATCAATAAACTAAAAATAAAAGGAAAAGTTTCCAGACAAAGGACTTCTTACTCTCACTTTATGTAATGCATTCTATTATTTCCTATCTGATTCAATTCTATGATATTTCATTTTGTTAATAGCTGGTTGCAATCTGCTCTGTTTACTTCACAACACCCTAGCGGGATGCAGACAACAGTTCTAAAAACCCTAGCCCACAGAGCTAGCTGAATCCTGCCACTAGAATATTGTTGCATATGTCATAGTGAGACTTTCCTGCAAGGTACTCATTAGAGGGCCTGACAGGGCCAGGAGCAAAGGAGTCATGGAGTTACAGGACAGATGGCCACCTGTTTCTGTGTGATGGAGCTAATGAATGTTTGTTTGTGCACCTGAATGTGGTCTGGGACTTGTTTGCATTGTAACATATGGCCAGGTGGTGAACAGGTGGGAGAGGACACTTCTCTTCAACCTACGTTTTCTCACCTATGTTCAACCACTGGACGTTACCAATAACTGCCGGGGAGGACCTAGCAGTGATGGATAACTACATTGGTTTAGGTCAGTTTGAAAGTACAGTAAAACCCGGAGTGTTCCACAAGAGGAGCAAACATTTCTAATACATTTCAACTTGATAAACGGGTGATGTCTTGCAATAAGAGTCGTATGTGATGCCAAATGTTACATGATCACAATGGAGCCAATGGTTCTTGAAATTCCCTTTGATATACAAGGGCTTTGGATTACAAGGCTGTTTATGAAATGAATTATGCTCGCAAACCAAGGTTTTACTGTGTTCCTGTTAAAAATAAAAGTCTACCAGGCATTGCGGTGGGTTGCATGGTGGTACCTCCAAAGAAGCTCTGAATGTGAACTTATTTAGGAAAGGCATTTTTGCAAATGTCATTAAGTTAAGGATCTGGAGATGAGATCACCCCAAATTATCCAGGTGAGCCCTAAATGCAATGATAAGTGTCACTACAAGAGAAAGACAGAGGGAGATTGGAGATGGAGGAAGAGAGGGGGACACATGAAGATGGAAGTGGAGATTGGTAGCACAGAGCCACAAGCCAAGGATGGCCTGGAGCCACCAGAAGCTTCAAGAGGCAAAGATTGGATTCTACCCTAGGGCCTCAGAGAAAATGTGGCCTTATTGACACCTTGATTTTGGACCTCTGAGCTTGAGAACTGTGAGAAAAGAAATTTCTATTGTTTTAAGCTACAAGCGTGTGGGGATTTGTTAAGGCAGCCCTAGGAAACCAATATAGATGTTACATAGACCAAGACTACAGACATCTCTTTGATAATCCTGTCAGTTACCCCATCCCAGGCAGAATCACCTCCCCCTGGAACAAAGGAGCAAAGATCAGTTATGTATCCTTTTTGCTAGCTGATATAGAATCAGCTCTTAGGAAAATATTACATCTTGTCTGATCCAAAATGTTTCAAACCATCACTCATCACCTCTGATGGTATTTATGTCTCCACATTCCTGAGAGCAACCATATAAAATTTATTTCAAAAAAATGTGATGGGCATTCTTAACTATACACAAACAGGGTGAACAAATGTTTTCTAGAACCAACAAGCAGATGGGTATGACCAGGTCATTGATTCTGGGAGATTTTATTTCTTTATGCAAAGGTGACCTTGGTTGGGCATTGTTGAAAGGTGGAAATGCTATCCCTATGTCAATAAAGAAACAGAGGCAGCCTATATACATCAGGGTGTAGAAGTTCAGATATGCTCCTAAGACAAAGCAGCTAACATCCTGTTACAAACAACATTAGGAGAGAAGTGAGGAAACAAAACACCAGAGACCTAATATTTACTTGAGAACATCAGAGTACACCAGCAAATCAGAGTTTTCGATATAGATCTTCTTAACTTTTTAAAAATCATTTATCTCCAATTACAATCCTAGAAAACAGGGCTTTAGAAAGAATTCTTCTGATGCAACTGTTTCACTCCCACAAACCACCTACAGAGCAAACTTCAGGCACAGTGTGACACAGGTGTCTGTTGCAAGGCCAAAAGATGATGGAAACAGAGATCGTTGGATTTACCTTTGACGGTGACTATGAGTGGGTAAGTTGATCATTATTACTGAATCATTAAATCAGAAAGCTTGCAAAATATCCTGAACATTGCATATGCAATTAGCTTTGAGAACACCAACATGCAATTGTCTCTGGAATCTAATAAAGCAAAAGTTTTAGTCCTGCCCAGCAGCATTTATTTATTAGGGCCAACGTGAAACATAAACATTATGTTTAAGAAGAATTTACATGACATGAGAGTCGTTAAAGGTATGATAGTATTATCACGACCTTATTAGTAACTGCTGTGGACATTTTTTGAGTACTCTGTTTATTAGACAATTTCATTTCATTGGATTCTTTTTTATAATTTTTTTAATGTTTATTTATTTTTGAGAGACAGAGAGAGGCAGATCATGAGCAGATGAGGCACAGAGAGAGAGAGGGAGACACAGAATCTGAAGCAGGCTCCAGGCTCTGAGCTGTCAGCACAGAGCCGGATATGGGGCTTGAACCCACGAACCATGAGATCATGACCTGAGTCAAAGTGGACCAACTGAGCCACCCAGGTGCCCCTGAATTCTTCCTTTAAATCTTTTTAACCCCAGAAAATAACTTAATTTATTATTAGGGTTTAAAACATGAGCAGACCTATTCCATCTCAGCCATTATGTAGAAAAAGACACCCACCCCCCGCCACAGGCATTTACTCAGTTCCTGGGGACAGACTCAGACTGGGCTGGCCTGGGTCACATGACCGTCTGTGCATCAGTCACTGTGGAGTCTGGGGGGCTGTGGTCCTCTGACTAGCAGAGCGTCCCACGACTGCGTGGTGGGGGTGGGGAAGCATTGCTTCTCCAAAGCAGAGGTGGTTACCCTATTATCAGAGGGAGTAAAGCACAGGGCTATTCAGAAAAACAGGAGTTCACACATACACTCAATTACATCCACAGATGTTTAAACAAACTGAAAAAATAGTGGGATAAAGTGTAGCAATGTGTGTGTTAGCTGCTGTTCTGGTTGGTGGGATTATGGGGATATATAAACCTGCCTTGCTTACTACAAGTTGCCAGCCTTTACCACTTTACCTTTTTGGAAACAAAAGTGTTTAAGTTTCACTGACACTGGCTTTGTTACTATACATGAAAGGTTTGGCAATATAAACCTTTGGTTGAGCCCCTGGGGGTAAGAAGAATTCTGTGCAGAAAACTGTGGGTGCTCTGTAACTCTCCAAGGAGTCCACAAGTGGGCGGGGAATGGATTCCTTTGAATGGTGTGATGTAAATGGAAGTGCCATGGGGCGCCATGCAAGGACCAGTGCCTGGACAGGGCTTTCATTCAGGGCTGAGAATTTGTTCCCTCTCTTCTCCTTCTATCTTCCAGCTTACCCTGAACAGGGGTGCATCTTTTCCCCCTATGGTACTGTCATTCCCCATCCTGGATTCCACATTTGTTCTAATTCACCCATTCAACCTCAGTTGGGAAGATTAAAACCTCTTCCTCTGACAAGGAATCCTTCTTTAAGTCACATGATCCTCCTACCCATGAGAAACAACAATTGTTTACAATTGTTGTAATTACAATTACAAACGACTCTAAAAGCTATCATTTTCTAAGCATTTATCACATGCACATATGATTTCATCGAGTTCAATAAGTTCTGGGTTACTGTTCCAAATTTCAGATGAGTAGTTGAGTTATGGGAAGGTTATATAACTTGTGAAAAGTCACATTTCTTGGAAATGGCTGTCCTGGGATTCGAATGTGAGCCAAATTCTAAGCCCATGATCTTGAAAAGGGATGGGCTAATGTCGCTTGTTGGGGGGAGGCTACTGAGAGGACGTGACTGCCAGTTGATGCATGAGCTGGACCCCAGCAATGAAAGCTCCTCACTTCTTCCCCTGTCCTTGGAATATACACTTTGCTTGTCTTCCCTGCTCCCAGAAGCTGCTGCAAGGATGTAGCCTTGAGAGAGTGATGTGGACTTGAGACCATCTGGACTGTGTACATGATTGAACATAGTTAAGGTCTCTATAAATTTTTAAAATTTGGTGAGCAAGTGAGAATTTCTACACATTTCAAGGCCACCCAAGACAAGCATTGTATACAAGCTCCCTTGCTTATTAAACCTGCCACCTTCCAATATGGAGTGGCCTGCCTCTCTTGTTGGTCTTTTTCTGACCTCTGAGAATGGCGGCCAGTTTTAGATTCTACGTGGGAAGCTCTGAAGGATATTACAAACCCCACTGACACATCCTGGCTGTGCTATCTCCAGTAAGTCATCTCCACCTGAACCATTATCTTATTATCTGTAAAGTCAGGATATTTCTAAATCCTGTTCAGCCTATTCCATGGTCTCTTGGAAAGTTCTATGAGAAAGAGCTTTGTGCATTATAAGTCACATTGCATATGTGGTGTTTAATAGATTGAGCCTCTAGGAGACTGGATGTGGGGAGGCACATCTAGTGAAGTTCAGGGACAAGAAACTTTGAGGTTTGCACACCTGATGGAGAAGCATACAGTGATGAAATGTACACATGGAGGCTCCAGCTGTGTGTCGACAAGATACTGGATAGGGTCCAAGTAACATACAGTGAAGGTCCTGGTTTGCCCATTACGGAGGAGTTTCCTGCAACAGGGGAATTTCTGTGCTAAAACTGGAGTCCTGAGCAAACCACGATGAAGTGGTTGCCTTGGTTAAGGTAAAAATGACTTCTTAACAAGAAGTGCATGTGAACTGGCCATTTAAGAGCAGCATGGAAAATCGTCCCATAGTGGCTGGGCTCTAAGGACATGGCAGCATGGGTGAATTTTCTGCAGCAGTGAAAGATCAGTGAACCACCAAATTCTTCCCCAAACTCGTAGCATTCTGGAGGAGGAGTCTTCCCTTTCCCCGGGCTAACAGGCACGTGGTGGTCCATTCCTGCCATAACACCCAGTCTTCTCTAGGAAGAAAAGGAGAGCCCTGCCAGGAGTTAAGAGCCAAGAATGAAGGTATTTTGCAGTTTACACTCAGTCTTGCTTTCAAATGATGCCCCTCTAACTCATTCTTTCTTTAGAAGGCTGTCTTTCCAGGGTGTCCTTAGTCTTGTGACTAGTGAGCTCTTGAACTTTCCCCACTTTATGTACAGTCAGGGCTGAATGTCCTGAGTGGACCTGGCTTCGAAAAGAATCTGGCTCATGTCCCCCTGCCCCCACCAAGAGCATTCCTGTTGGAAAATCCTGTAACCTTGTGTCTCTTCTCACTCCTCGGGTGCTCAGCCAAACTTCCCGGGTTCCCAACTTCACACCACCATCTCTTATCATCTGTGTCATTTGAAGCAAGTTATTTTGCATCCCCGTTCCCTCATTAATAAAGTGAGGATGATAATTATGTCACCTAATTTAACAGGCAGTGAGAGATTAAATCATTGAATACAAGGGAAGGGCTTAAAACAGTGTCTGGAAGCTAGTAAGTGCTCGGTAAGTATTAGTGTTTTTCCTTTTTACCCAACCTACGTGATTTTGCCCTTAGAGTGTATTCTCATCAGTTTCTGTAGAAAATGAGGTCTAAAGCTTCCCTTCCTTGGTGTAGTAGAGGAAGCCTAAGCTTTGGAAGTATGTGATTATCTCCAACATTATGTAACTCCCATACATTTGGTTTCCTAGTCTGCTAAACTGAGCTAGGAATCAACTAAGGAGGGTTCAAAGAGATGATGTGTGACAACTCCGTCCTTTGGAACCCCCACATAATTTATACTCTATCTATCTAGCACTGATCCCCCTGACTGATTTTATGTTTGGCCCTAGACTGTGAGCCTCTTGAAACAAAGGGTTGTGTCTTTCCCATTTCCAGGGCTTACCCTGGTGCCTGGCATGAAAGGAAAATCAATGCTTGTCCACTGAAATGATAGCAGCTAGCACAATACTTGGCTTGTCCTTGGTGATCAGTGGATTATAACTTCGTTCCTAAGGTTACAGAGCTGGTTAGTATCGCATGGGGAGTGATCTTGACATTTTTTCCCCTCAAACTGATTAGTAAAGTTGCCTTCGAAGGAACGTTATTGAGAAAATGATTATAAAATGTCTTTAGTTCATGAGCAGAAATAGGACTTAAATAGAAGTTACATTACACATTTGAACTACCTTTCTGTTTTCCAAATTAAGCCTGCTGTAGAACATCCATTGTATTTACTCTTCAGTTTCAGTTCCAATACATTTTAGATGAGGTGGAAACTTCTGGACACAGTCATCAATATTTCTCGATAAGAATCCTGCCTCCTTTGTAATTAAACTGCCCTCTCCTGCTGATTTGTGTGCATCCGTACAATATCCCTTTCTTCCAATTAAACACATCACTCATTGACAATGCTTCAAGTCTGGAGCCAAGTGAAGTGAAAAGGGACAGGACCTAGAAGCATTCAAACTGGACATTTCCCCTGAGTTAAGGCCTTTTTGATCCTTTACATCTTGGCAAGTGGTCACTTTTGCAGGGCTAGCTGCTATACGATGGGAACCGATTTGATAGGTAACATGTTTTGTATTTGCACATGTCACCAATGCAACACAGAAACATTTTTAAAACTAGGGAAGAAGCATGAACATCCCATTTTTCCCAGCACAAGATTGTAGTCTAGAGCTACTCGTCTCAGATAAAACCAGCTTTCTACAGCAGCTTCAAATGAGGCAAATAATGCTTGGATTGTGACTGTCTATTCCACTGATGTGGAATTAGAAGATATTGAGTCAACTTCTATTTCTGCAACATGAAGTGGAAGCCCTTCTTGTGAAACTTTAGAAATTCAGACACCCAACTCCAAAACATTGAAGCTGATGGATCATGGTCAAAATCTGAGATGGAATGTGTATGGAAGTGGAAACATTTTCCAGAAGAATTTGAAATAGCAAAATATGGCATGCCTTTAATTCAATACGAACTGCCTTGTAAGTCTGGACAATCGATTCTCATCAGCCTCCCCATACTGAAGTTTATTTTTCCATCTTGACTCTCTTAGTTATTCTGTTTCTGATTTAATGAAGACCGATCTCCCAGTCCTTGTTTCATTAATGTTGGCCTCTTGTGAATGATTGAAACAGAATGGTGGTGATAATATGCAGAATCTAATAGGGGAGGGAAGGAGCTAATTACATATGTTATCAAAGGAAGCCAGGAAGGACCTGGAGAAAAGATACAATAAATCTCAGAGTCACACATCATAGCATGAAGTATGGGGCCTGTAAGGAAGATCTGTACGGTTGATGTCAAGGTCTCAGCTAGAAAGTCTTTCACAGACAGCCCCCGAACGTTTACCTGCATTGTTCCCTTCTGGTCTCTCAAATAAATTGTTAGATGACTTTTAAAAAAGATTAATGACGCAAGTGCCGTACTCCAAATAGAAGGACTGTGTAATCACCGAACTGGCTGGAACTCTTAACAATACCATGAGATTGGCTGAAGGAAGAGTCAACCTTAGGCAGGCAATCTGTATGAACTAGGTTCTGGAACCTTCCCTATACTGGGCTCCCACCCACTTTCCACCTCCCACTACATTTTCCTGTCATATCCTCCATTAATACTCAGGTGTAAATCCACTCACTGGATATGAGGCAGCCTCGGAGAGCCACACCAATGATCCCATTTCACTAGGAGAAAAATGGCACGATGGTTTATGAGTTTGGAACAGAACATACAACTGGTAAGTGCCAGAATTACATTTGTTGACTTTTTCTCTGTAATCAATGTCAACAGTTCTAAGAATTATTATAATTTTCAACATTGGCAGAAATGTTGAAGAAGCTAGAATAACAGTGAATGGGCCAGCCAGAAATATAGTCATGCCACATCAAAGGGGGGAATTTCTCATGTCTGGTCCAATGTGACTTGTGGGGGAGGGGCTCAGTACCATCTGGTCATTCAAGGTTCCAGGCATCTGCTATTATTTGTCTCTATTATCTGTTAGAGCCATATCATCCTCTGAAGTCAGACAGTAGATGGGAAAAGGCAGCTGGGAAAAGAGTGAGCATGGAGAAGATTCACCAGTCTCAACCACACATCACTTCTGTGGCTGTTCCATCATCAAAAACTCATCACATGGCCATGTCTAGAAGTGAGGGGCCTGGAAATTTTGTCTAGCTATATGCCTACGAAGACAAAGAGAGCACAGATTCTGGAAGGTTCTTGCAGTCTCGGCCAGTCCCAGTGGTAGACTCCATAAATGTAGATATTGTTACTGTTAAGCTCACATCACTGGGTCAAGGTTCTGAGGTTCCTACAGCACACTTGGGCGAGAAGAACAAAGTCTAAAATTTTCTTCTAGTCTGTCCTGCTACCCAAAGCCTTCACAGACCCGAAGGTGAAGGCTCTTGGTCACTCTACACAGTGGCCATCTAGGAACAGGAGACCCAGAAAAACAATGCTAAGGCCCCCCTAGAGCTGCTGGTCTCTGAGAGAAGAGAAAAGAACAAACAAAACAAAGAAAAACTAATTCTGACCTGTTTGTTCTAAGGTCTAAGGGATTTCTAAATATTGCCAAATTTTTTTTGTATTATGAAAATATCTTTTTCTGGGTACCCTGCTTTTTAGCTGTGAGGCTTTGGCAAGTTATTTGAATTTCATAAGTCACTATTTTCCCATCTATGAAATGAAGATAATAGTTGTTCTACCTCAGAGGGTCATTCTGAGGATGAATTGAGATGACGCATGGGTGTGCAGTAGTGATGTGTTAGGTGCAAGGTCTGCCTTCCTCATCCTCATCCTCATCATCCTCCTCATCCTCTTTCTCTTTATCTTAACACAATTACTATTCCTATTATCATCTATCATCACATCTAACAAATTTTGCCTCTTTGAATTTCCTTCTGGCCAAGGGAACCAGCATGATGTGGTTGGAAAAGCCTGGACTTTGGAGTCAGTAAAGGTTGGATTCACCCTGACTCTGAAACTTGCTCACTGAGTGTGGGACCTTGGGCAACTCACTTGACTTCTCTGTGTGTGATTCCTCACCTGGAAAATAAGGTGATGATTCCTAAGAGTAAAAGGGTGTGAAGATTTTGGTAAGCCATTCATTGCTGTGGTTGGCATAAAATGAAAGCTCATTTTCTTGTTCTTCATGGGAATCCCCTGGGGCTCAATAATTTGGCAAGCTATAGCTCCCAGGGACCTCTGAAGAACTGACATACATTCAAATGGTACTTTTATTGACAGATGTTTTATTTATTTATTTAGCCTTTATTAGTAAGTCCAATAATTAAGTGTGAAAGGTCTAGGATGTGGAACATATGAAATGCTTATAAGCCCTTGTTGTCCAAGAATGAACAAATGAATGAGTGAGGGAAGAAAACTGGAGCTCTTTTTTTTTTTTGACTTTATAGTTTATTGTCAGGTTGGTTTCCATATAACACCCAGTGCTCTTCCCCACAAGTGTCCTCCACCATGACCATCATCCCCTTCCCCTTTCCCCCTGAGCTCTTGATCCTGGGGAAGTTAATTTATGGCACATGATGGTAGATTTTGAGTTAGTGTTAAAATCAAGCCATTCCATTTTTTTCTTTACTCTTTACCTCTAATCCTTTTTTTCAGAAAACAACTGATCTCTTGCAAAAGGACTAATTTACTTTTTAAAAATATTTCTTGGGTGGTGCTTGGGTGGCTCAGTCAGTTGAGTGTCTGACTCTTGATTTCATCTCAGGTCATGATCCCAGGCTTGTGGGATCAAGCCCTGCGTCAGGCTCCTCACTCACTGAGCTGGAGCCTGCTTAAGATTCTCTCTCTCTCTCTCTCTCTCTCTCTCTCCCCTCTCCCTGACTCATGCTGTCATTCTCTCTAAAATAAGTAGAATGAAAAAAAATATTTCTTGGGCACCTGGGTGGCTCAGTTGGTTAAGCGTCCAACTCTCATCTCAGCTCTGAGTTGTGAGTTCAAGCCCTGAGTTGGGCTCCACACTGGACGTGGAGCTTATTTAAAATTTTTTTTCTTACTGTGATAAAATATATAGTATAAAATTTGCCATGTTAATTGAACAGGTCAGTGGCAGTAAGTACATTGACAGTATTGTTCAACCATCACTATTTTCAAAGCTTTTTCAGCACCACAAACAGAAACTCTGTATCCATTAGCAATAACTCCCCATTGTTGACTCCTCCCTCCTCCCTAAGCCCTGGTAATGTCTCATGAACTTTCTGTTGCTATGATTTTACCTCTGTTAGATATTTTATATAAGTAGAATCATTTTCTTTATCTATTTGTCTGTCAATGGTCACTTGGATTATTTCTACTTTAAGCTACTGTGAACAATGCTTCGATGAACATGGGTAAACAAGTATCTGAGGGAGTCCCTGATTTCAGTTCTTTGGGGGATATACCTAGGGGTAAGGTTGCTGGATGATATGGTTACTCTATGTTTAACTTTTGGAGGAACTGCTAAGTTACTGTCCATTGTGGTTGCACCATTTTCATTCCCACTAACAATGTAGGGGCGTTCTGGTTTCTCCAGCTCTGCATCAACACATTATTCACTGATTATTTTTATTATAGCTATTCTAGTATGTGTGATACGGTATCTCATAGTTTTGATTTCCATTTCTCAAATGGCTAGTGTGTTGAGCATTTTTTCATGGGCTTATTGGCTATTTGTATATATTCTTTAGAAGAATGTCCATTCAAGTCCCTTGCTCATTTTTGGATTGGTTTCTTTCTTTTTCTTTTTGAGGACAAATTAATTTTAAATAAGCTTTCAGTTCATAGTAACTGGGTTTAAATGAAGTATATCTTCAACCTTATTTAATTTTGTTTATTTCATCTGTCAGATTTGGTGAAAGATGTTTCAAATGTTCCCACCTTAATTACAGCTTTGTAGAATCCTTGTATTTCTAACAGTTTTGCCTTACACGTTTTATTGAAAGGTTGTTTAATGCTTCGGGGTTCATTGTGGTTTTGAGATCTTGGTGAAATATACCTTTGATGAATTTAAAATGTTTCTCTTTTCTTTTTGAACCTGGGTTGCTTCAATTTTACCTTGCTTAATGTTGCATTGCTCACATTTAAGATTTGTTTATATTAGTTTGGGGTATTTTGGTCAGCTAATTTTGCATCAAACTTGGCATCAAATTACTTTACGTATATTTCTATGAACAGCTTATGGTGGGATTTTATTTTTACCCAATCTAAGAGAACTTGCTTTTATTTATTTATTCATTTAAGTTTATTTATTTATTTTGAAATAGAGAGAGAGCTTGAGCAGGGGAGGGGCAGGAGAGAGAGAATCCCAAGTAGGTTCCATGCTGTCAGCACAGAGCCTGATCCAGGGCTCAAACCCACAAACTATCAGATCATGACCTGAGCCGAAATCAAGAGTCGGCTGCCAACTGAGCCACCCAGGCGCCCTGAGAATTTGTTTTTTAAACTCTGTTGTCATCACTGGTGTGTTAGATATTATTCTTGCTGTCTTTTAGGTGTGTGTGTGTGTGTTTCCCCTGAGGTCTTACGCTTTTCATCCTTTTTCTATTTATTGACTTTCTAAATATTCAAGTTCCCTTTGTTTTAGTTTTTCTCTTATTTATGGTTTTTAAGGTTTACATCCTATTACTTTTCATTTTACTAGTGGGTACCCTTAGTTTTTTCCAAACACAAGATGAGGAACAGATTTGGGGAGTGATGATTTCCATTTTGGAAGGAGTTGGAGATGGTGTTATGTCACTGACAGAGGGTTGGCTCCATCTCCAGGTTTTAATGCTCCAAAGCCTGGACAAAGTACCTCTGAAGCACTGTCCTTGGCTGTCACAGCAGTGTCATCCTGTCTTATAACTGCCTCCTCCTTGTCTGTCACTAGTGGAGGTGAACACTTTATCTTGTTCACAGGTCTATCCTCAGCACCTTGTTAGGTCATACCAGAGGGCCAAGAATCTGCATTTTAAATCTCTTCCCCTATGTAACTCTGACAGAAACACTGATTCTAGAGCCAGAGACAATAGGACGGATGTGTCAGCAAAATGAATTTTAGTGAACACAGCTGGGGGTTAGCCCTGGGGCAATCTTCCTACATATCAGGGCAAAAACAGTTTCTTGGGTGTTTTTTTTTTTTCTTTATTTTTGAGAGACAGACAGAGACAGAGACAGAGTGTGAGTGAGTAGGGGAGAGGCAGAGAGAGAGGGAGACAGAGAGAGGGAGACACAGAACCTGAACAGGGCTCCAGGCTCTGAGCTGTCAGCACAGAGCCTGACACAAGGCACAAACTCAGGGAGCCATGAGATCATGACCTGAGCCAAAGTCAGGCACTTAACCAACTGAGCCAACCAGGCCCCCCAGGGCAAGAACAGGTTTTTTTTTTTTTTTAATGTTTTATTTATTTTTGAGAGAGAGAGAGAGAGAGGGAGAGAGAGAGAGAGAGAGACAGTATGAGCAGGGGAGGGTCAGAGAGAGAGGGGGACATAGAATCCGAAGACAGCCTCCAAGCTCTGGGCTAGCTGTGAGCACAGAGCCTGATGTGGGGCTCGAACCCACGAACCATGAGATCGTGACCTGAGCCGAAGTCGGACGCTTAACCGACTGAGGCACCCAGGCACCCCAAGAACAGTCTCAAGGAAGCGATTTTATCTCAGCTCTTCAGAGACTTACCCTGCACAGAGAGGTTTCATGCCCTTGGGCAGCTCCTGGAGGTCTGTGAGGAAACTGTGAGCTCATGGCCTTGCTGGGCCACGGGCAGCACAGCCATGCGCTGAGGAACAGAATCTGCCTGTGTCCTCTTACTGCTGCTGAATACGGTAGCCCATGTTCGGGGAATGCATTTAAACCTCCAGAAAGCACAACTGAGACCAGAAGTCATGTTGCTTTTTAGTTCATTCTCAACCGCCTCTGAGACACAGAGGAAGCATATTTATGCCCATTAGTTCTCGTCCCCTGTCCTTAGTCATCTTGGGCACCGACAGGGAGAGCCGGACCCCCGGAAGGCCAATTGTGGGAGAGCCTGGGAACCTGTTTAATGAAGCTGTGCATCCTCTGCGTTTGTGCAAGAGAACCTCGCTCTCAGTCACTTACCCACAGTGGCAGAGAGAATCTGTGGCAAGAATCATTGAAATCAAGATCTCCCGTGGCTTACTTGCCACACTGGGAGGTCTGCTTACTCCTAAGATGTGCCACAGGGATCGAATATGTGTAGGTGGGTGCAGAAGGGGTGGACAGGTGTGGTGGACAGGAGGAAATGGTGAGGTGGGCAGAGGGGTGCGCTGAGCCCAGCAGGTCCCTCCTTACAGACAATCTCTCTCGACGAGTTGCAGAAGCCTGTGTTGCACCAGAAGATGTGGCTTCCTTGCCTGGTTTGAAAGCCTGTTGTTATCTCTGGGATCTCTTTTAGAATTGCGATTAACAACGGGCATGGATTTCGAGTGATTGAAATTGCGGTATTTGCGTTCAAGACTACTGTCTATTTCAGTATTGGGTTTGGAGCTGGTTGGGTGTAATTAGATACCAGTGTGGTGTGGTACCTTTGGGTTTAATTTCACTTCAGAACCCTAGCCTCGTTTCCTCTCTGAAGAAACCCTATCTGTTGATGAGGGAGATACAGCAAGCTGACAGGCTGCAAACATTTCCCCCTCCCAACCCCCAGGTGGGATATGTGTGATATTCCTTGGGCACTCCTGGCTGCCCAAGAACAAAGGAAAGGGAAAAACAAAGGGTTAACTGATAGAAGTCATAGTCCTGGAGGACCTAAGTCTCCATCACGCCTCCTTAGTGATGTGGGAAGCAAAGGCAGAAGGAGATGGCAGATAGAACTAAATTTCCTTATGACCTGCAGCCCATTGGCAAATACTTGAGGCAACAGAGTAACATGTTTCTCCAGGAGCTCCCTACTGTCTTTCTGATGCTTTGCTAGAGGGAAAAACAACCTTAGCTTGACAATAGCTAGGCCTCCAGTATCCTGGGAGTTTTCTTTAGCAAATGAAAATCTCACTGGAAACTTCCCCTGGACTTGACCTCCCCCAACTCCATAGTGTATAACCAGTCTCTCCTTATGATCCTGGGGCAACTCTCTCTGCCCAAGATTCCTGTCCCTGTGCTTCAATAAAATCCCCTTTTTGCCCCAAAGACGTCTTTGAGAATTCTTTCTTGGCCATTGGCGCTGGACCCCATGAACTCCACTGTCACCAAAAACCTCATCATCTCTTATGGGAAATGTTTTAATTGCCTCCTCTTCATCCCAGTGGTGAGGGGGATTTCTGCTCCGGGGTGGTGGGGATAGCTGGACACGTGACATCTGACACTGAACAGGTGAGATTGGCAGTGGTTCTTTAGGCGTATGTGCTCATAGCCCTGGAGAGGAAGATACCACATGCCACACAGGGCCACGCAGCGGTTATTCTGGGGAGCGGCATGAACAACCAGAGGTGGAGAGAGGGAGGCTTTGTAGGATGAAGAGATGAGGCGTCTCTTGGTTCCTGCAGGAGGATGGGATTGGCTTGTTTGAGTAATTCTCTGGGACGGTAGAGAACAAAAGCCCATACTCAAGAATAAGCAGGCACCGTGCTTGGTCCTTTGGACAGGGAAGGTTGTTGGCTAGAAGACCTCATCTGTGGGAACAGAGTGGGGGGTGGGGAGAATTTGCTGTTAGACCACTTGGGACCTTCCCATTTTTACAAGATGTCAATATCAAGCCTTAATCTCAGGTCTGACGTCCCAGTACAACACCACTATGCAACTCCAAGAAAGATCATTCTTTAAATGTTTATTTTTGAGAGAGACAGAGAGGAGGGAGGGAGAGGAAGAGAAGGAGCGTGTGCGAGGCGGCGGGGGGGGGGGTGGGCAGGGGCGAGGGGCAGAAACAGCGGGGGGGACAGAGGATCCAAAACAGGCTCTAAAGTGACAGCCGAGAGCCCAATGTGGGGCTCAAACTCACAAACTGAGATCATAACCTCAGCCAAAGTCAGACGCTCAACTGACTGAACCACCCAGGTGCCCCCAAGAAAGATCATTCTTTTCATTGTCTTTAGAACAGAACCTAGGCACTCCTGGGCGCCCTGATTATAGGATATAAAGTACAGGTAATGGTGGCATTTCTTAGCTGTGATAAACCTGCTAATCCTTTGGCTTTTTAATGTTGTTCTATTACCTAATTTTTAATTGATGTATAATTGGCTTATATAACTTTAAGGTACACAATGTGTTGATATAATGCATTTATATATTCAATATGATTACCACTGAGGCATTAGCTAGTACCTCTCTCACATCACATAATTATCATTTCTTTTTTTGTGGTGAAAATAATTAAGCTCTAGTCGCTTAGCAACTTTGAAGTTTACTATGCAGTATTGTTGACTATAATCACTAGGGTATGCATTAGATCTCCAGAATTTATCTACTAACTATAACTTTGCACTCTTAACTATCTTACCTATTCTTCACCGCCCCTCAACAACCCAGCCCCAGGTAACCACCACTCTACTTTCTACTGTTTTTTATGAATTTGGCTTTTATAGATTCCATGTGTAAGCGATATCACATAGTATCTGTCTTTCTCTTTCTGACTTATCTCACTTACCACAAGGCTCTCCAGATCCATCCACGTTGTTGCAAATGACAGGATATCCTTTCTCGTGGCTGAATAATATTCCATTGTATACATATACCACATTTCCTTTATCCACTCATCCATTGTTGGACGCTTAGGTTGTTTTTGGGTCTTGGCTTTTGTGAATACTTCTGCAGTGTCTACTGCTTAAGTATTGTTTTATTTCAGAAGAAGAAGAACCAGACAATATCTGCTGCTTTACTTACTTGGAGATGTGTTAGATGGAGTGGTACTCAACGTGTGGTCCCCAGGCCTGCGGCATCAGCATTACCTGGGAGATTGGTTAGAAATACAAATTAGTTGTCTCTACCCTAGAAATACTGCTGTCTGAACCCTGGGAAAAGGCCCCAGAATGTGTGTTTTAATAAGATCTCCCAGTGCTTCTCCTATTCTTACAGACTCATGATAGTTACTCTCAATCTATGTGGAAAGGAGAGAGCAGTAAGGAGGGAACAAAAAGGTGAATAAAGGCCAAATAGTTCTGCACTTGCTCTAGCTCAGCCGCTGGTAGATCGTAAGCCTATTCCTCTAAACAAAACCTTTTACCTGCCTTGGAAAGGTCAAAGATGAAAGAAAACTCTTAACATTCCAGCTGATATTGCAAAATGGCAGGAAAGGTAGGGAGAGTAATTTTCAGAGAAAACAGTTATCACAAGAGAAGTCAAAACATGTGGGTCAAACTGATGATACTAGAAGAGACGAAGAGAGATAAAAATACCCAAAAAATCAGGGCATGTTTGTTTTAAACTGATAAATCAATTTAAAATTGCTAAGGTGAGTTTATTACACCTTCTGCAGTGAGGGAGAATACCACCGCCACAAAGTTTTAAGGGTGTCTCCAAGTGGGGCAATTGGAGGATTGTTTATCGGGCTTTAGGGTCTGAGCTGGATACATTTATTTATTTGTTTATTTATTTATTTATTTAAGTTTTTACTTATTTGAGATAGACAAAGACAGGGAAAGTGGGGGAGGGGCAGAGAGAGAAAGAGAGAGAGAGAATTGCAAGCAGGCTCCCCGATACCAGCGCAAAGCCCAACAACGCAGGGCTCGAACTCACGAAATCGATAGACCATAACCTGAGTCAGACACTTAACCGACTGAGCCCCCCAGGCGCCCTTGAGGTGGATACTTTTAGGGCAGGTCTGCAAGATGGCAAACTGGGTGGGACTGTGCACAGGTCATGATGTAAGAGCTTTGGTCGGGTGGGTGCAGCTGACGACCCGAAGTAGACCTGATGAGCAAGTTGTAAGTCTTCAGAAGTAATACAAACAAAATTAAGAAACTCATTTACAAAAATGCTTCATACTATTTTAGATCACCTCACTTAATTAAAAGAAAAAATTCCAAGGGGTGCGGGGGTGGCTCAGTCGATTAAGCATCTGACTCTTGGTTTTGGCTCAGGTCATGGTCTCAGCGTTTGTGAGTGCACTGAGAGTGCAGAGCCTACTTGGGATTCTCTCTCTCCCATTCTCTCTCTGCCCCTCCCCCCAGCTCATTCTCTCTGTCTCTAAAAAATAATTAATAAAGTTAAAAAAATCTTCCAAGATTCAAATATTTCTAAGATATGACATGATCAGCATCAACGAGTGAAAGCATGATCTTCATGCTAAAATATATTTTATTTTATGTTATTAAATGTTTATTTATTTTGAGAGAGAAAGAGAGAGCGCTAGCGGGGGAGGGGCAGAGACAGAGGGAGAGAGAGAATCCCAGGCGGGTTCCACACTGTTGGCCCTCGGGCCTTGAACACATGAACCATGAGATAGTGACCTGAGCCAAAACCCAGTCTGACGCTTAACCGACTGCGTCACAGGCACCCCTGAGATATATTTTAATTCAACAACAACCTCATCCTCAAAATTATGTGGCTGAATGTATGTAAAAATATTTATAAATTTTGTCAACTCCAGCTTCTTTCTGATTGAGAATCACTGCTGATCTGGAAGCAATTATGGACTATTTTCACTGCAACCAATTCAAGAGTACTTCTGTTCCATAGGTTTCTTAATTTAGAACACTATTTTCTCATGATGCTGGCCTCCGCCAAAACGTGTATTTGTATTATCATCCCCCAAACAACTTTCAAAGTTGAGTTTCTATCGTTGAATTTACAACACATTTACAATAATTTCAGAAGCGTTTCGCTTTCATCACAAGATGAGCTTCAGAAAGCTTTGCTAGAAGTTCATAAACTGGGTGAGAAAATTGCACCACTTATGGGATCAACCTAATTTTCTACTTGAAGCATCTCATGCTCGCAAAGTGCTTGTTTCTCTAATTGTACTGGCACATGGACAGCTGTTGCTTTACTTTTTTATAGGCACAAGGCAACTTGGAATGAGAGTGAGAAAAATTATTTTAGAAGTGTCTAAACGATCTCAATTGTATTATTTTCATTTGATCTAGATGACAAGTCATGTTTCACAGGGATATGTACATATGCTTTCTGCATAACTGCACGCGTGAACTTGTCTTCAGGCACAATGTTCTTTAAGTAACTCTGAAATAAGAGGATATATTGGTCTCTGACCCCTGTTCATGGTCATTTGTCATCTGTGACCCCAGTTCCTGACGCAGAGCTCACAAAACCCTGTAGTTCCCCAAGTGATAGGAGCATCCTTTGTTCTAATGAGGTGACTTTTGGTGGGGCTCCCGCATAGGGCCTGGTCACCAGAAATAACAAGCCATGATAAGGATCGTGGAATTTCCAGGGCAACTTCTCATTCTCCAGGGGGGAGATGGGCTGTAAAATGAGTTAAAAATCAATCATGATCACAGGATTAAGACTATAAAAATCCCAAAAGTATGGGGTTTGGAGAGCTCCTGGGTTGGTGAACACATCTAAATGCCAGGAGAATGGCACAGTCCAACTCTATGGGGACAAACCCTCCTGCACATGGGACCCTTCTGAGCCTCGCCCTATGTACCTCTTCCTCTGGTTGTCCATCTGTGTCCCTTATTATGTCCTTCCTAATAAACTGATCAATGTAAGTGAGTGTTTCCCTGAGTTCTGTGAGCCATTTTAGCAAATTATTTAACTTAAGGTGGGGGTCCTGGGAACTCTGATTTGCAGCTGGCTGATCAGTATGAGTGACAAACTGGGGCTTGTAACTGAGTCTGAAGTGGGGCCATCTTGTGAGACTGAGTCCTTAACCTGTGAGGTCTGATGCTGTCTCCAGGTAGATGGTGTCAGAACTGAATGGGATTACAGGACACTCAGCTGGTGTCAGAGAACTGGTCATTCTGGGGAAAACCCACACCACCTGGTGTGAGAGGTGTTGTGAGCGCGGGTCAAGGAAAACCATAACGAGATTTTCCTGAACAAGAGCTGATAGCTTTTGACACTGATGGGGATGCTTGTTGAGCAGACCCATATCTTCTGATTTTCACTGTAAGCTTATGGCTGCCTAAAGAGCTTAATCTGAAAAAAAAATTACCAAAAACTGAACTGAATTAATGTCTGTAGTTGGACCCCATATAATAAATAGCAAAGACACTAAAGCAAAAGCACCCTTGCTGCACATGATATAATTTACAATGGGACTGCTCTGTCTCTCCGTCTGCACATTTGACACACTCTTAACCTGCAACCTCCCTCCTCTGCCATTGACCTTGCCAAGGTCACCTCAGAGACTTTATGCATCTTGCAGACTATGGCCCAGACCGTGGGGTCAGCCAGGGACAGTAGCACAAAATCTTTCTCTTACTTCCTCCTAAGACCCATGGCATTAGCTATTCCCCAACATTCATGTCCAAGCACACTTCATTTTTAATATAATTTTTTTTAATGTTTATTATTTTTGAGACAGAGTGAGGCAGAGCGTGAGTGGGGGAGGGGCAGAGAGAGGGAGACACAGAATTGGAAGCAGCCTCCAGGCTCCGAGCTGTCAGCACAGAGCCCGATGCCGGGCTCGAACCCACAAGCCGTGAGATCATGACCTGAGCCGAAGTTGGACACTTAACCGACTGAGGCCCCCAGGCGTCCCCAAACACACTTCATTTTATCATCAGGTGATTTGCTTGCTGTCATGTGAGAGAGAAACGTTAAGTTTGTTGCATCTGGAAAAGGTAGGGGATAGCACATCGGTTTAGCTATTAGCACATGTGTGTTACATGTTGCAAGATCGTAAGAGAAGATGGAACTGCAAAGGGAAGCATCCGTTAAACCCAGCTTGCATGATTTTGATAGAACTGTTAATCATGATGCTTGATTAGAAAATGAACTGTTTGGGCAAATGCAAAAGCTGACGAGACCTGAGGACAACAGAGAGAAACTGGTACTGAGCTGGGCAAACCAGATCATATGGTCACCCTACCCACACCTACACGGCATCTATTTCTGTCTATAAAGGTCTCTCTTCCCTCTTAAGACCCAGGTAAGATGGGCTCATCTTCTTGCCTTGTAAGTGCCTAGTGCCCTTTCCAGAATGTCTGTGGCTACCAGGGCCTTGCCTCCTCATGGTTACCTCTGGCCCCAGCTTTCTGATTCTTCTGAATTATTGACCACACCTGTTTTCTACTTTAATTTACATTTTGGCATCAAAGGAAATTCAACTCCTTTTTTTGATTTCTACAAAACAACTTCTGTGGCAGATGTTATTGGCTGTTGGCTGTTGGATGACAACTTTGGACGTTGAAAGAGGAGCAAGCAACTTATGTCCCAAGTGACTTAAAACTGAATATTTTGTATCTTTGTTTCTCAAATTCCTTGGGTTCCTCTTTCATGCTCTTGCCCATTCTTGCCCTCCTGGCACCATCCTCACAGAACCCCCCCCCCATCCAATTTATACCATTTTTGTTATGTGGTGTGATTATCACTCACTGGATTTGTACTCAAACTCAGCTCCAGGTGTCCTGAGTTGAGACAAATCTCGAAATTAAGACGTATAAGGAAGTCCCAAATTAAATACTGTTTTCTTTCCTAATTTATGTGTGGTTGATGGAGATGATTTTGTTCTTCCATGTACTCTTCTCTACATCCATATAGATATGATCCATATATATATATATATATACACACACACACATATATACATATATGTACATACATACATATACGTGTGCGTATTTGTGTATGTATTTCTATACTTCATCCAAAACATTTCCCTAGCCTGTGGGTTTGGATGAGGTCACATTACTATTAACATCCAAATTTCATTCGCTCACAATATCCACTTCTTGATAGGACCTCACTCGTAGTCGCCCCAATTATGATGGTTCCCTGGGGGTCTTGTCACACAGATAAATCTGCTTTATTGGATTTGCTCTGATTCTATCAGAGACCCTCCATCTCCTTTGAGCTTCCAGTGATGGTTAGTTAGCATGTGTTTTGGCCTCTAGAGTCCCTCCTGGTACTTCGCCACGGTCCCTGAGATCATCCCCAACACAGTGGCAATGGGCCCAGCATGGCAGAGGCGTGATCTTCCTAAACGTGGGCCAAGAGCTCATCTCCCAAACTTCATGTTACAGCTCTTCATCTGGAGACCCCAGTACAGCTCACAGCTCTCCCATCTTTCTCCTGACCCTGCGTACGGGCATCTCTGTCCAACAAATTTCTCCTGACAGTCATCTTTCCTCACCTGCATTCCCAATGTGAATCAAGTGACACAGACACTTGTGTGCTCCTTACCCCACACACAGCTATGTGTATGTATCAGTTTAGATTCATGTGGGAAACTGACCCCATTTTTTTAATTTGTTCCTAGATTCTTAGAATCACTGGTACAGCAGGAGCCATTTTCTTTCTTTTATTTTATTTACTTATTTATTTATTTTATTTATTTATTTGGTGGTGGTGGTGGTGGTGGTGGCCTTAGGGGAGGGCAGGGAGAAAGAACTCCCGTGTTGTAAACACTTTTGATTCTAAGATGCATCTCAATTTCAAAAACTTTCAAATCTGAAAAAAAAAATCAAACTCAAACTTGAAGAAAGATCTCTAATTTAGTGGGTTTTGGGGAGTGAGGCAGGAGATTTTTTGGTAAATTTGCTTTTGTGTTTCCTTTATTCCAAAAAAAAACCTGCCATGGCACCTGGGCAGTTCATTCTGTTAAGTGTCCGATTACGGCTCAGGTCATGGTCTCATGGTTTGTGAGTTCGAGCCCCCTTCGGGTTCTGTGCTGACAGCTCAGAGCCTGGAGCCTGCTTCGGAGTCTGTGTCTCCCTTTCTCTCTGCTCCTCCCCTGCTCATGCTCTGTCTCTCTCTCAAAAATAAATAAGCATTAAAAAATTTTGAAAAACTACTTTATGCCTTGATGTACACTTATGATATATTCAATATGTATCTATGAGAAGTAGAATTTTCGAGCTAGAAAAGGTGAATTTCCTTATTAACAAGTTGGGGCCCAAAGACGTTGGTGATGTCACAAGGGAACAGAACCAGCTATGACTCAATAGGCAATGTGCAATTTTTCTTCCTTTCTGTTCACAACATTTTACCAAAGGAAGATTATGTACATTTAAAGCCATCATTTTATCATTAAAAGTTTCTTTACCATCAGTTTTGCTCTACTTTGTTTACTGGAAGAGCTGAAATATGCACTTAATTCTTTGGAAGGTGAACCATCTGTAATTTGGCAAAAGTTAGGGAATATTTTTGTTTTACTGTTGTAGAAGGACAGCTGTAACCAAAAGCAATAGTTTACAAATATTCAGTGTGTCTTGGGGCATCTGGGTGGCTCAGTCGGTTAAGCATATGACTTCAGCTCAGGTCATGATCTCATGATTCATGAGTTCGAGCCCTGGGTCAGGCTCTGTGCTGACAGCTCAGAACCTGGAGCCTGCTTCAGATTCTGTGTCTCCCTCTCTCTCTGTTCCTCCCCTGCTCATGCTCTGTCTCTCTTAAAAATAATTAAAAGCATTTAAAAATTTAAAAAAATATTCACTGTGTCTAACAGTGTGAATCTTTTTTGATGAAATAAGCACAAAAACGTAGTGGATGTATTTCACATAATAAAATAAATATGAAATTATATAAAAATCAAAGACATTTCAGCTGGATTTATATGAGAAATTAAAGATATCATGTTATACAGTCATCCTGGGGTTTCCCTTTCCCTTTGAACATCCTGATTGATTGGAACGGAAACACAACCCAAGAGAACTCACCATAAAATTACTCATATGAGTAGTAGAGCTCTGTAATGTATGTGGATACAACAATAAAGATTAGTAATTTTTTTTGTTAATAACCAGTTATGAAATTAGTAGAAAAAAGATAGACTTAATAATATTGATAAAGGGGCACCTGGGTGGCTAAATCAGTTAAGCATCCAACTCTTGGTTTCAGCTCAGGTCATGATCTCACAGTTCGTGAGTTCAAGCCTCACTTCTGCTCTGCACTGACAGTGAGAAGCCTGCTTGGGATTCTCTCTCTCTCTCTCTCTGTCAAAATAAATAAACATTAAAAAATAACATCAATGCAAAAATAAATAATAGAATGAATGTTGTATGACATTCTTTTTGTATAAAAAGAAGGTCATTTGGCTGCAAGAAACTGAGAACATAAATTAAGAAAGTATGATTGTCTGTTTAAAAAAAAAAGTTCCAAGGTAGGCAACAAAGGGTTACCTAAACTGGTGGTTCCCTAGGCAGCCAGTTACCTTTTCTTTTTCTATTCCACCATCCTTGGCTACAGTTCCCAACTCTACAGTGGCATGAGGGTCCCGGATTACTGCTCAAGTTTTTCCCATCATGCCACTTTTGCATTCATCGGTTTCCAATTGCTGAGAATTGAATCTACTTTAGCCACTTAACACAAAAATGACTACATTCCAGCGTCCCTTTAGAGGGCTTAGAGAATCAGAGGGAATGCTGAAAAAGCAATCTCTAGTTTAAGCTTTCAGGAATAACTCGCAAGTCACACACACACACAAAAACGGGCCACCGAGGGTCCTGCTGTCCCTTCTGCGACCAAGAAGCTGGTTGCCTGGTTAGAAAGCCGCGCCTTCACTTGCTGGATCCAGACCCACACAGCTAATCACAACTAGAACCATCCGATCTCTGGAGTCACCTGATCACAAAGCTGCAATGATTGGAGAGTTGGAATCACTGCTGATGTTTTCAGAAACAAGATGTTTCTGCTTCAGTCTGCACCCATGACTTCAGTGACTGAAAGTGGGGTCCTCAGCTAATGCTTCCCAGGCATAACTGGATCCCACCCAGTGGGGCTTGCCGGTAGAAGCAGTAGAAGCAGCACATCTGCATTCTGCTTACTTCTGCCTTCCAGATCTTTCATGCAGGCATCAGATGGTTTGAGCATTTACTATGTCCAGAAATTTAGTTGCAAGGAAATCTTGGGAAATTCATTAAAAATTTTTTTTAATGTCTATTTATTTTTGAGAGAGAGACAGAGACAGAGTGTGAGCAGGGGAGAGGCAGAGAATGATGGAGACACAGAATCCAAAGCAGGCTCCAGGCTCCCAGCTGTCAGCACAGAGCCCGGCACGGGCGTCAAACTCACAATCTGTGAAATCATGACCTGAGCCCAAGTCAGACACTTAACCAATGGAGACACCCAGATGCCCCTGGGGAAAAACATTTTTAGCTTACCAGTCTTTGAACTGTCAGAAGACACACTTACAGGGAGTTCCAATAGACAATTAGCCAATGTTCTGTCCTGCTGAAACATTCCAGGCAAAAGGAGGAAGAAGGGAGGGGGAGGGTAAAAAGACAGCCTCTCTCACTAGATCAGCTGCCTTTAGAAAGCTTTTCCTGAGGCCCCAACCAATGGTTTCCATTTGCCATTCATTATCCACTCCTACCTGTAAGGGAGACTGGAAAGATAGTATGTTAGCTGAGCGTATTGCTTCCTATAATAAAACCAAAGTTCTATTAATAAGACAGAAGTAAGTAAGGAAGACCATGGATACCTGGCAAGGAACGAACTGCTTCAGCCGCAGCCTACTCTTTTTATTACCTCTTTCCTAAGGAGACATCCCAAAGCCTCATCCAGGGGATGCAGCTTGCTCAAGGGCCAGAGAGAGAAATGTGGCCCTCTGTATCAAGTCCAAGTGTGGTATCTGATGATCCAGGGAAGTATAAAAATAGAAAAAATTATTTGCTGCCAATGCAATTATGATGGAGAAACAGTAAGATCATGATGGTTGAACTCTTCCTTTCCGAGAAGGCTCACGGGAGGATGGGTCAGTCACTATTTCATAGCAATTATGAAATCCTGCCGGGCAAGATTAGCAGGGCCTCCTGTTCTGGGAGAGCAGTTAGCTTATTGGAGGGTGTGTGCTACTTCCCCACTGGTTCCATTCTGAGTTTGTCTCTTTCATGGGACTCTGTTAAATAAAGTGAGTAGCTAACACATGCCAACAGCTACCGTTTTTCTATATTTTCCCCGATGTGGCAGTTTTACACATTCTGACTTCCAAAGTACGACAGGTAACGGTTTGATCATGCATTTCCCACTGCATCACAGAGGTCAACAGCTTTCCAGAGGTTAACAGGTAGATAGATTCTCATGGCACACAGCATAGCTGCCTTCACAAGACAGTGTAACTCAGTTTCTATGAATATGCACCTAGAGGAAAATAGCATACTGAGGTCTATCATGAAATTAAAAAGAAGGAAATAGAACAGAAGTAATTGCTTAGGAGGGATAACAAAAAATTTTTTGCCACTCCAGGGGCACCTGAGTGGCTCAGTCGGTTAAGCGTCTGGCTTCAGCTCAGGTCATGATCTTACGGTTGGTGGGTTCGAGCCCCACGTCAGGCTCTGTGCTGAATGCTTGCTCAGACCCTGGAGGCTGCTTCAGATTCTGTGTCTCCTTCCCCCTCTGACTCTCCCTGCTCATGCTCTGTCTCACTCTATCTCTCAAAAAAGAAATAAATGTAAAAAAACAATAAAAAACATAAACATCAATCTCCCCCCAAATACAGGTTTAGCACAATTCACATTCCAGTCCTAACATTTCTGCATGATTCGTTGAAACTTAGTGAATTCTTCTAAAGCTCATCTAGAAGAAAAATGTATGAGAACCAACTAGAAAGTGGTTGACAAAAAGAGAAGAGGGTACCTTGCCATCCAGAAACGTGTAGATGAACGCTTGTAGCATTATTGTTCATAACAGGCAGAAGGTAGAAACAACTCAAATGTCCATCAACAGGTGAATGGATAAACGTGTTGGTTTATCCATCAGGGAATGGATAAAATGTACCACATTCATACAATGGAATAGTATTCAGCCATGCAAAGGCAGGAAATACTGAAATGAGCTACAACTTGGATGAAACCTCACAAACATTATGTGAAGTGAGAGAAGTCAGACACAGAAGATCACATATTGTATGATTCTTTTTTCATGATATATTTAGGATGGACAAAACCACAGAGAAAGAAAACAGATTAAGATTGGGGGGAAGGGGAAAATTGAGTGTTATTACTTCAGAGGCATTGAGTGTTTTTATGATTAAAACAAATTGAAACTGAAAAAAGATGGCAGTTGCCTAGCATTGTGAATATACTAAATACCATTTAACACTGAATGTTAAAGTGACTAATTATGATTAATAATATGATTAAACATTGGGAAGAGCACCTAAAGAGACATTTTGCAAAGACATACAGATGGCCAGCTGACACACAAAAAGATGCTCAACATCACTAATCATCGGGGAAACGCAAATCAACAATCATGCACAACAAGATATCACCTCACAGAATGGCTAGAATCAAAAAGACAAAAAATAACATGTGTTGGCAAGGATGTGAAGGAAAAGGAACTCTCACATATTGTCAGTGTGAATGCAAACGAGTGCAGCCGCTATGAAAACAGGGTTTTCCCTCAACAGGTTTTTGAGAGTTCTTCAAACAATAAAAAATAGAATTATTGGGGGGGAAGGGCAAGATGGTGGAGAAGTAAGGAGCTCTGTAATCTTCACCCGCCCGCATCTACTGAAGTGAGAAGGACTGAGGAGACAATACTCTGGTCTGCAAGAGTGGGAGGAGAACACACAGACTCCAGAAAAAAGACAACCTCAAAGATGCCTGAGTGAGTGAGTGTGAACTGGGGAAATTGGAGGATGGGCCGGGCCCGGAGATGCAGGGAGTGGGAGCCCCAGCCCAACACAGGGAGAGTGCGAGGTGCCCCGGAGAGACAAGGGGAAGAGAAAGAGGGACTGAAAATGCTCATAGAACTGTCTCTAAAGAAGAGATAAAAAACTCGCCCCAGGACAGGGAGAGATATTGTCACCCCATATATAACCGCTGGGCGCGGGGAGAGAAATCCGTCCCATCTAGCTGGCAAATTCTTTCCTGGGTGCCGTGACAGCGGTGCCTATTCCAGGCGGCACCAGGAGAAGCAGCCCCCACCCCCTGCACGATCCCGGCTGGGAGGCCGGCCGCCAGTGGGAGCGCATCTCCTCTCCGGTGGTGGCATTAAAGTGCATGGACTGGGATTTGGAAGCGAGGCGGAGCTTGGAGAATACAGTTTGGCTCACCCCTGGCACAGGGAGATCGGACTCAGAAGAGCGGCTTGCAATGCCTGGTTCGAGCAGAGCTTGAAGGGCCTTCATGCTTCTCCCCGTAACCGCCAAGGCGGGGCCTCGGAGAGCAGCGCCCAGACCCACCTACCTACACGAACCATGCCCATCCACACGGAGAGCTGCCCTTTCTTTTTTTCCTTTTTTCTTTTCTTCTTCTTTTCTTCTCTCGCCACCCAGATATATTTTCCCTTATCTCATTCTTATCTCTCCCCTCGGCTGGTTATATGCTTTTAGACTGTCCATAGTCTTTTGCTGTCTCTGTCCCCCCCTTGTTTTTTCTTTTCCTCTTTTCTTTCCTTTCCTTTCCTTTCCTTTTCCTTACTTCCTTTCCCCTTTTGGTTTGCTCGTTTGTTTGATTTGTCTGTGCGTTTGCATGCTTTTGTTTCCTGTGTGTTGTCTGTTTTCCTTTTCAGGGCTACCTCAAGAAACAAGCCAAAGGACACATGGTGGAGAGTCCCAAATATCACTGAGTAGGGAAGTAAAATAATCAAAGGCACAACAAGAGAAACCGAGAGACACCATTAAAAGAACACTTCCTGAAATGACAGGCCCTGGACAGCCAATGAGCCTCCTTTAATAGAGCAATACTAACAGGTGCACAGTACATAACGAGCTTTTAAAACTGACAAGAGACATAAAGCTAGCCAAAATGACAAAACAAAAGAACTTTCCTCTAAAGAAATTCCAGGAAGAAGTCACAGCCACAGAACTGCTCAAAACAGATTTAAGCAACATAACTGAGCAAGAATTTAGAATAATTGTCAAAAAATTAATCCCTGGACTTGAAAAAAGCATCAGAGAAGCTATTGATACAAAGACTAGGGACCTTCAAAATAGCTGCAACGAGTTAAAAAAGGCTATAAGTGAGGTGCATAACAAAATGGAGGCAGCCACTGCATGGATTGAAGAAGCAGAGAGGAGAATAGGTGAATTAGAAGACATAGTTATAGCAAAAGAGGAAGCCGAGAAAAAGAGAGAGAAATTGATACAGGAGCACAAAAGGAGAATTCGAGACCTGAGTGATACAATAAAACAGAACAATATCCGTATCATAGGAAGTCCTGAAGAAGAAGAAAGAGAAAAAGGTCCTGAAGGGGTGCTTGATCAAATTATAGCTG
>CM053560.1:127431903-127615276 GCA_028646485.1 Cryptoprocta ferox | reverse complement strand
TGTATATATGTATACATATATACATGTATGTGTGTGAAATATTACTGGAATATAATGGAATACATTGGAATATATAATATATATTATATTATATATATCCCTTATATATCCTATATATAATATAATATCAAATATAATTTAATAATTATATATTTAATATAATATCCATTATACAGGATATTGGAATATATCCAATGCAATATAATGGAATATTGATATATATAATGGAATATTACTCAGCCATAAAGAAGTATGAGATCTTGCCATTTGGAATGGAATATAATGGAATATTACTGGAATATTATGGAATATTACCCAGCCATAATGACGAATGAGATCTTGCCATTGGCAGCAGCATGGATCGACTTAGAGGGTATAGTTCTAAGTGAACAAAGCTGATGGAGAAAGACAAATACTGTGTGATTTCACTCATATGGAATTTAAGAAACAAAACCAATGAGTAAAGAAAAAGTAGACAAACAAATTATTTTTTTAATGTTCATTTATTTTTGAGAGAGAGAAAGCGCTAGCTTGGGAGAGGCAGAGAGAGAGGGAGATGGAAGATCCAAAGTGGGCTCTGCACTGATAGCACAGAGCCCGATGCGGGGCTCAAACCCCACAAACTGCTCATGACCTGAGCTGAAGTCACACGCTTAACCGACTGAGCCACCCAGGTGCCTCCACACAAAAAGATTCTTAAATACAGAGAACAAACTGGTGGTAGCCAGAGGGGAGGTGGTTGGGGGGATGAGGGAAATAGATATAGGAGATTAATTAAGAGTACACGTATCATGAGCACTGACTGTGTGCAGAACTTTTGATTATACTGTACACCTGAAACTAATATAATACTGCATGTTAATTGCACTTTAATAAAAATAAAATAAAATGTGAAAAAAATAAAGAGGCTAATTATGTTACATATAAAATAAAACAAAATAAATGAATATGAAGGATCACAACATCAGGTTTAAGGGTACGAAGGAGACTTCAAAAACATCATTTATATTTTTCTACCATTAGCCAAAACCTGGTGAGATGGCCGCACCTACATTGAAGAGAAATTGAGAAATGTAGCCCCTATATGACTGGTCACATGTGCAACAAAAATACCTTGCCAGAATATTGTGTAGTATTACTAAAAGCAAGAAGGGAAAATGGGTGCAAGGAGACAATTGTCCATCACTTGTCTTTACAGTAACTTTCTGAGAACGACAAGAAGCATGAGTGCGCACTCACATTTTGGCTCTCCAACCATTCTCTGGCGTGTGAAAACTTCATAGCATATGGTTAGTCATTCAGGGGAATGCTGACAAGAGCTATGAGACATTTTCCCACAAAAACCAAGAGTCATTGGGCTTTTTAACCTGCAGATCTCTTTCTTCGCTTGTTATTGCATGACAACACCAGATATCTTAGTTTGTGTATGACAGCACCCCAATTCGGATACTTCTCTGCCAATGGGGACAGAGGCCAAGATCCTGTATCAAAGAAACCCAAAGATAATGACTAAATGGGGTAATTCCCTCCCTGTCTCTCTCTCTCTCTCTCCTCCCTCTCTCTCTCTCTCTCTCTTTCTCATGGGACAGACCAGGCAAGAGGGCAGAGTTCACTGTACAAGGTCGTCTAGTGACCCAAGGTGGAAGCTCACATGTGTCTTCATTGTTGGGTCTAAGACACCTGCTCCTGTTTTCCTGACTCACAGGATTGAATTCACCTGTCCCACGTCGGCATCTCAGTCAGTGAGGACACAGGACAAGCACATGAAGATGAAGCAGCTTTGTGTGTAAGAGCACAAAATAAAAGCTACACACACCTATTCCTTCTGCTCATGTCCCGTTGACCAAAACAAAGTCACATGGCCAATTAAAAAAAATATATATATATTCATTTTTTAGAGAGATTGCATGAGTAGAGGAGGGGCAGTGAGAGAGAGAGGGGGATAGAGTTTCTGAAACAGACCCTGCACTGACAGCAGTAAGCCCGATGAGGGGCTTGAACTCATGAACCGTGAGATCATGACTTGAGCCAAAGTCAGACACTCAACCAACTGAGCTACCCAGGCACATGGCCAATTTAATTAGCGGAGACAAAGACTGAGAAATGTTAATAATAGTATAGACATATGACTACCAGAATTGTGCAGGTGCTCTATTAATAAAACAGAAAAAGACATAATGGACACTAGAGGATAGAAATAGTCCTAACATTTTTTTAAATTTATTTTTGAGAGAGAGAGAGAGGGAGGGAGAGAGAGAGAGAGAGGGAGTGCGAGCAGGGGAGGAGCAGAGAGAGAGGGAGACACAGAATCCAAAAGAATCTCCAGGCTCCAAGCTGTGAGCACCAGAGTCTGACACAGGGCTCAAACCCACGAACCATGAGATTATGACCTGAACTGAAGTCGGATGCTCAACCAACTGAGCCAACGGCTCTGAAGCATTCTTTAACATAGTGTGCACACAACATTTCTAGGAAAATAATTTTAAAAATGTAAAAAAAGTCTATAACTTCCAACAAGTAAAGGGAAAACATGGCATGAGAGAAAATACCCATCAGTCTAACTGAAATCCAGAAAGGAAAAGAAAATTAATGTTCAAGAGTTGGGACAAATGAAAAGTACAAAATAACATGGTTAAAAAATAAATCTAAATTTACCAGTCATTATAATTGATATAATGACAACAAATCCCTCCCTAGCTTAAAAAGATTGAGAAAAAGTAAAAAGAAAATCATAGAGTTAAATGTTGTTTAAACAACAAATAGACATAAAAATTCTGAAAAGTTGAAGTTAAAGGAGGAAGCAAACTGGTATAGCCACTCTGGAAAGCAGTGTGGAGGTTCCTCAAAAAGTTAGAACTACTTATGATCCAGGAATTATACTACTAGGTATTTACCCAAAGAATATGAAAATTAGAAGGGGTACATGCACCCTAATGTTTATAGCAGCATTATTGACAATAGCCAAATGATGGAAAGAGCCCAAGTGTCCATCGACAGACGAATGGATAAAGAAGATGTATACACACACACACACACACACACACACACACACACACACTGGAATATTAGTCAGCCATAAAAAAGAAGAAAATCTTGCAACAACGTGAGTGGAGCTAGATAATACTACACTAAGTGAAATAAGTCAGTCCAAGAAAGACAAATACCATATGATTTCGCTTCTACATGGGATTTGAGAAACAAAATAAACTATCATGGGGGAAAATAAGAGAGGAAAACCAAGAAACAGACTCTTAACTACAGAGAACACGCTGCTGATACCTGAGGGGAGGTGGGGGGGGGATGGGGGAAACAGGTGATGGGGATGAAGGAGTGCATTTGTGATGAGCACTGGGTGATGTATGGATGTTGTGTCTCTATATTGTATATACCTAAAACTAACATTACGCTGTATGTTAACTAACTGAAATTAAAATAAAAACTTTTTAAAAAAGGAAGCTTTGTTCAGTCAGGCAGCCAACAAATATTAGTATTCATTAGATTCATGTGATTTTTCAAACATATTTTAAATCAGTAAAAAAATTATAAAAAGAATTAGTTAAGTACTAAACAATAGGAAGAAAACTGACCTATATTAATAGCAGCTTAAGGTGAATTTAAGGCAACAGCACTCATGTAAATAAAACTGACAGTTTCAGGGTTCCTGGGTGACAGCTGGTTAAGTGTCCAACTCTTGATCTCAGCTTAGGTCTTGATCTCAGGGTCGTGAGTTCAAGCCCCACATTGGACTCTGAAGCCTACTTTAAAAAATAAAATAAAATTTAAGGGAGAACCTGCATAGCTCAGTTGATTAATTCTGACTCATGTCTCAGATCTTGAGCTTATGGTTGTGGGTTAGAGCCCCATATTGGGCTCTGCGCTGGCCATGAAGCCTACTTAAAAAACAAAACAGAACAAGACAAAAACCTCTGACAATTACAAAATATACAAAATATCAAGGGTTGAATTCACTGAAAAGATATTTAAAATATAGACTAGTATGAATCCAACAATTTAACTTCAAAATATATATGAAAGAGAATATTGAAGGAATGATGAGGAGAATTGTCAAAACTAGGCTACTCTGGGGGCGCCTGGGTGGCTCAGTTGGTTGACCGTCCGACTTTGGCTCAGGTTATGATCTCACCACTCATGGGTTCGAGCCCTGCTTCGGGCTCTATGCTTACAGCTCAGAACCTGGACCCTGCTTCAGATTCTGTATCTCCCCCTCTCTCTGCCCCTCCCATGCTCATGCTCTGTTTCTGTTTCTCCATAATAAATAATGTTAAGAAAAAAAAAAAACAACTAGGCTACCCTGTTAGTAACTGATAGATCAAGTAAAGAAAATTTAGTGAAGAGGCACCTGGATGGTTCAGTCAGCTAAGCGTCTGACTTCAGCTCAGGTCATGATCTCCCGGTTCGTGGGTTTGAGCCCCATGTCGGCTCTGTTCTCACAGTTTGGAAACTGGAGCCCGCTCCAGATGCTGTGTCTCCCTCTCGCCTTGCCTGTTCCTCACTCACATTCTGTCTCTCTCTCTCTCTCTCTCAAAAATAAACAAACATTAAAAAAATCAGTGAAGACTAAAAGTTTTGATCAACACATTAACATGCTTAATTAATGGGCTTATAGAAAATTACACTATCTAGTGAAAAAGCCAAGTGACTGAAGAATAATGGAGTACCACAACACACATATAATTACAGGAAGTTGAAAAATTTGCAAAACCAACAAAATCATTATTTGGGAAATCAACATCTATGGTAAACCTATAAAGAGAAACAAATAAATTGAAAGAACATTTTGATTTTAGGTTGTATCTACCTACTCACTATAATGAAAGATGGGGTAATTTGAACCTGTACATTTCTTCTTACTTCCTTTTTTTTCTCATGTTTTCAAAGTTCCAAACATTAATGTTCTATTCTGCAAGTACATGCGTGAGAACGACTGGATCCCTGTCCTATACAGCGGTTGGCTTTTCCCAGTTTCAATAAGATGAATATTCCAAGACTTGCCTCAGGTGGCTCTTGCTCATAATTCCATAAAGATATCAAGGTGATCAGCAAGATGTCAGCAAGGGGGTGGCTACTAGTAGATTTCGGGACTCCTGCTCTAGAGAGTGCCACTTTCTACTCCCTAGGCAAAGGAACCAAGGAAAGTCTCACCTCCAAAAGTTTGTGAACAATTTAAAAGAAGAAATTTGGGTAAGATGAGTTATTCTGGCATGTACATGGTACAAATTTACTGGTTCAAATATATAAAGAATATGGTTCACACTGCCCAGGTGCCCCAATCCCAAGAGGCTTTGAATCTATTGGCAGCTGCGAGCTCCATGGCACTTGGAATCTAAGAAAACTACCTGTCTCTGGATGGGGCACTTCTTGTTAATTTCCCACCTGGTAGTAAGAGATTTCTGTGTGTCCTTAAAAAACCCTACAAAACCCACTGTAATTGCTTTTTCTAAACCATACAGATAAACTGTGTATTGGTGAAAATCTAACATGAAACATCCCTTTGTCATGTACAGTCTCACCTTTCCAAAATCCAAAAGTCATTTTAAAAAATCTGATAAATCCTCCCACATAAAGTACATATAAACACCATAAGCAAAGTCAAAAGAAAAATGGCAAATCAGGGGAAATATGTGCAATTCAAAGATCAAAGATATCAAAGATAAAAGCCTATTCTTCCCCATGGAAAGATGGACAGAGCATGTGCACAGACCATTCACAGAAAAAGAGACAAAAGTGGTCCCTAAACACACACAAAAAAAATGCTCAAGATAACCAAACCCAAGAAAAAAGCAAATAAGAGATACCATTTTTTACTGATTAGACAAACAAAATCCAACACTTTGATCACACATTCTGTTGATTGGCTGTGGGTAAACAGGCTCCAACACACAAGAAGGGAGTGAGTCAAAAATGGTATTACTCCTGTGGAGAAAAATTTCAGCATAGATAATGCTGACTCAGAAATTTTACTTCTGGGAATTTATTTCATACACATTTTTTTGTTACAGCAAAAAATTAACAAGAGCCCAAGTGTTATCAAATGTTCGCTCAGTGCTGTCCAATGAAAATATGAGTCAGTTTGTAATTTTTAGTTTTCCAGTGTCCACATTCAAAAAAAATAAAAATAATCAGGTACCCTTTATTTCAATAATATATTAGCCCAATAGAGACAAAATATTTTCACTTTGACATGTAATTGATAGAAAAAGATTATCAATGAGATATTTTAAATTATTTCTTTTCATACTGAGTTCTCCAAACCCAATGTCTATTACACACAACTGACACCTGAATTCAGACTAACCAGACTTCAAGCATTGAATAGCCATGTGTGGCCAGGGGCAGCCCAGATAAATAGTTAAATAAATTATTAGTTAAATAAATTATTAATCTTTGACTGAGTTTCCCAGAGAGTGAAACCTGCTGCAAAAACATGAAGTGAGGCAAAGAAGATAGATTCCAAATGAAGGAGCTTAATGAAACCAGCACCACTTGATGTCAAGAGTGTTTTCTGGATGCTGGATCCTATAATGCCAATATAATTCTGTAATTCAGCTATGATGCCTGCATCTCAGGTCAGTTCCAGGGGACTAAGTGAAGGGGGAAGTAAGAAGAATCTCTCTGTAGACTCCTGTCACCCACTGGGCAAAGGTTCAATGCCACAGGGTCTAATTCCAGGCATTTACAGGTTGTGCATTCCTGGCCACCCACCTCTCCTGCAGTAACCTGGCCCCAGCTAACGTGGAGGACTGTGGCAGGAAACATCAGAGAAAGTGGTAGGCAAGGCATCTCTAGGTTGTGCCCTCGTGAACTTGATTGTATGGCAGCTATTTATCAAAATAGTGAGCCTGGAAAAAGTGGATAACAGCCCTAGAGACGAATGAGGCTAAGAGGATCTGAAGTGATTCATAAGGTATATCTGAGGTGCACACTGAACATTCTCTAAGATAGATCGCATGGTAGGTCACAAAACAAGTCTCACCAAATGTAGGAAGATTATAATCACTCCATACTTCCCAAAGTGATCTATAGATTCAATGCAATCCTTACTAAAATCCCGATGGTGCTTTGTATAGAAGTGGAAAAAACAACCTAAAATTTATTTTGAACCACAAAGCCCTAAAGGAGGCAAAGAAGTTTTGAGCAAGAAGAACAAAGCTGGAGGCATCACACTCTGATTTCAAAACATATTACAAAGCTAAAGTAATAAAACAGTATAGTAGTGGCATTAAAAACAGACACAGACACTAATGTAGCAAAATAGAGACCCCAGTAATAACCCCACACATACATGGTCAACCGATATTCAACAGAGGTGCAAAAGGTACAGAGTGCGCAAAGGACAGTCGCTTCAATAAATTGTGTTGGGAAAATCAGATATTCACATACCAACTGAATGCTTATGTCAAACCACATACAAAAAGCAATACAAAATGGATGTATAACTTGAAGCAATAAAATTCTTGGAAGAAAGCATGGGGAAAAAACTTGCATACTTTGGACTGGACAATGATTTCTTAGACATGACACAAAAAGTACAGGAAACAGAACCAAAAATAAACGAGGGGCTACATTAAACTAGAAAGCCTCTGCACAACAAAGAAAGCAATTAACAAAACGAAAAGCAACCTATGGAATGGAGAAAACATTTGCAGTCCATGTATCTTGATAAGGGGTTAATTATCCAAAACATGTAAGGAACTCCTACAACTCAAGAGCAAAAACCCCAAATAGCCAGATTAAGAGAGGGGCAAAGGATCTAAATAGACATTTCCCCAAAGATATAGGAAGGTCCAACAGAATATGAAAAGGTGCTCAACATCACTTATGGATGGGGAAATGCAAATCAAAACCACAATGAGAGATCACCTCACATGTATTAGAATGACAATTATCAAAGAAATAAAAAGACAAGTGTTAGCGGGAGTGTGGAGGAAAAGAAACCCTTTGTGAAATGTTGGTGGGAATGTACATTGGTACAGCTACAAGAAAAACAATTCAAAGATTCTATTCCAGAAAAAACTTAAAATAGAATTACCAGTTGATATAGCAATCCCAATTCTGGATATATATTGAAATCAGAAATCTGTACTGAACTGAAATCTGAATCTGCACTCCCTGGTTCATTGCAGCATTACTCATAATAGCAAAGTCATGGAAATAATCTAAAATGTTCATTGATGGAGGAATGGATTTTTTAAATGTGTTATATACCGATAATGAGAAGTCATTCAGCCTTAAAAAAGAAGGTAATCCTGCCATTTGCAACAGCATCACTGGACTTGGAAGACACTATACTAAGTGAAATGAGCGATAGAAAGACAAATACTGCAATATCTCACTTATATGAAGGATAGAAAAGAGTCTAATAGAAGCAGAGAGTAGAGGGGAGGTGATGGTCAAAGGGTAGAAAGTTTCAGTATGCAAGATAAATAAGCTCTGGAGATCTACTGTACAACAGGGCCTATGATTAACAATTCTGTTTTGTAGACCTAAAAATTTAGGTCTACAAAAAAGAAGGTAGATCTTGTGTGAAGTGCTTTTACCACAAAAAGAAAAACAAAAGTAAACCTAAAAACATACAAAAACCGAAAGGGTCAGGAAGAGACTTTTGGAAGTGATGGATAAATCTGTGGCATTTACTGTGGTGATTTTACAGGTGTATCCTTTTCTCATGGCTAAAAATGGTAAAGTAAAAATAATCTTTGCTTGCATTTCCAAATTTTCGTACAAAGGAATTTTGGAAAGAGAAAAACTCACACAAGTGATTTTTCTAAGCGAATCAGGTTATGATTAATGGAGAAAGTGGTAGAAGCAAAACTTAATAGATACCTTTTATATAATTTTGATTTTTATCCCTCATGACCATATTTACTATTCAATACAAAAAAATTAAATAAAATTCTAAATCTGAATAAGGTAGTCAGGTTAGTTGCTCTCAAGCACTCAAGCACTATTTTTTCTTTCTTTTGGTTTCGTATCATAATGCATTCAAGATTTCCACCAGTTCTTGTACCATTTCCTCTCCCTTATTGAGATTTTATTTTCCATCCATGTTTTGATTTATCTTTGTTAACTAGATTCAATCCGTTTAAGAGCTCAGGGATCCAGTAAACAGTAAGTTCTTATTTGCTTGGGAATGTCTGTGTTGTTAATTTTGGTCTGGTCTGTTTTCCTGAAAGGTTAACTGGGCCATGTTAAACATCACTGCACTGTTTTCTGGCATGAGCTGTTTTGGTGAAGAAGTATGAGGTCAACTTGAATTTTTTTCTCCTTGAGATGACAGGATTTTTCTACCCAGTTGACCATAAGATTGATTTTTTTATCTGTGATATTCAGAAATTCAAGAAGCTATGTGTCAGTATTTTTTTTTTTTTTTTGTATCAGTTCTTGGGAAAGTTTTTGCCTTTTCGATCCACAGATTCAATCATGTTTCATACTTGTGGTTTATGGTTGTACTCCTTTCCTTGTTTTATTGGGGTCAAAAATACTTATTTTCTATTTCTTTCCCTTTATTATTTTCAGTGGAGTTTTCTTTCAACATTGTATTATGAAAATTTTTGTGAATGCCGAAAAGTTGGAAGAATTTTACAGTGAAGAAGAATCATATTATCTCCTGTGTGGATTCTATAATTGACATTTTACAATATGTACTTGATTACATAACTGTCCTTTCATCCATCTTCAATAAATTTTATTTTTGGATGCATTTCAAAGTAGGTTTCAGACACCTGTGCACTTTTCAATAAGTTCTTCAACATGTATTTCGTTAACTAGAATCCATTATTTGTTTGTTTTCTTTCACAGTAATTAAAAAAAATTAACACACACCCAAATACACAAATTTTAATTCCATGATTTTGAGAAATGCATAATCTATGTAACCTAAACCCTTACCAAAATATAAAATATTGCAATGACCCCATGTCCATTCTCAGTCAACACCCACCCCTAGTCCTTACTCCCAAGAAGTAACCGCTATTCTGATTTTTCCCATAGATTAGTTTTGCCTGTTTTAGAATCTCATGTAAATGGAATCACACAGTATGTACCTTTTTGTGTAAAATTGCTTTTACTCAGCATAATGTTTGGGAGGTTCACCCTGACATTGCATGTATCAATAGTTTGTTGCTTTTTATTGCTGTGCAGCAGGAATGTTCATTGTATAAGTATACTATAAGTTTTTCTCTATCCATTCTCCTGAGGATGGACAAGTGATTCCAACCCGGGGCTATGATGAATAAAAGTTACCATAAACAGTTTTGTACCTGTACTTTTGTAGATATGTATTTCCAAATCTTTTGAGTAAATATCATGTGGAAGGAATGGGTGGGTCAAATAGAGGAATGTGTTTAATTTTAGGAGAAATTCAATTTTTTTCCAAAGTGATTATATTATTTTACATTTCCACCAATATCATATGAAAGTTCCAGTTACTCCACATCTTTGCTCATATTTGGTGTTAGTTTTAATGTTAGCCATTCTGGTGGATGTGGAGTGATAGTTCAGGATGGTATGGTTTGCATTTTCCTGATGAATAACCATGATGAAAACCTTCAGATGCCTGTTGTCCATTTATATTTCTCCCTTTGTTGGGGTGCCTGGGTGGCTCAGTCGGTTGGGTGTCCAACTTCGGCTCAGGTCATGATCTCATGGATTGTGAGTTTGAGCCTCACGTTGGGCTCTGTGCTGACAGCTCAGAGCCTGGAGCCTGCTTCCGATTCTGTGTCTCCCTCTCTCTCTCTGCCCCATCCCCACTCATCCTGTCTCTCTCTCCTTCAAAAATAAACATAAAATAAAAATATATATATTTCTCTCTTTGTTAAGTATTTGTTAAAATCTTAGGCCAATTTTTAGAGAATTGTTTGATGTTGATGTTTTATTATCTTGGATCATTGTTCTTTGTAAGGCATATGTTTTGCGAATATTTTCTTTTGGTTGATGGCATGTTAGTAATTTTAATCAAATCTTTAATCAAGTTTTAGATTTACATTTAGGTCTCTGATGCATTTCATGTTGATTTTGATGTATAGCATGAGATAGGGGTTGAAATTCATTTATTTTACACATGGATATCAGTTGTTTCACCACACATTTACTAACAAGATTTCCTTCCCGTATTGCATTGCTTTGGTTCATTTGTCAAAATTAAATATTTTATTTCATTAATCTATTTGTCAAACTTTGTCACCATCTTAATTACTACAGCTTTATAGTAAGTCTTAAAGCTGGGTAGTTTAAGTCCTCCAAATATGTTCTGCAAGTAGACAACATAATCATATTCAGTCTCCCAATCCATGAACACGGTATGTCTCTCTACTTTCTGTTCCTTCATTTCTTTCAGCAGTGTTATGTGGTTTACAGTGTACAGGGTACTGCTGATCTTTTTTAGCTTTCCCCAAGTATTTTATTTTTTTGACAGTATTGTAAATGAATTTGCTAAACTTTAAATTTCCAATTGTTTGCTAACAGTATATAGATATACTTTGAATTAACTATATTAACCCTGTATCTTGAAATCTTGCTAAATTAACTTATTAATTCTAAAGTTGTTTTTATTAATGTAACTAAATATGTCAATCTTTTTTTGACTGTTTCTCAGGTTTAGGTAATGTTTACAAAAGGCCTTTGTTACTCCAAGATTAGGAAAATAAGTTCCCACTTTTCTAATACATTTATAAATTTTACATTTACATTTTCATTCTACCTAGTATTTAGTTAAATGCATGGTAAGATAAGAATGTAGCCTTATATCAATCTAATAATTGATATAGTAAATTGTTTTAATACCATTTATTCAATAAGTTATCCATCTTTGCACTGAAACTGAACTGTCATCTTTATCTTACACTAAGTTTCAAAGGAGACATGGGTCTCTTTCTGGAATTTGTAGCTTGGTCTATTTATTTGTTTGTCTATATTGTTTCATCAGTATGGCAGTTTTATTAATCATGGAAATTTATTTAAAAAATATGTTGGCTAATTCTATGCATTGACTCTTCCAGATAAATGTAGAATTAATTTAAATTTATGTAATATCCCATTGGGATTGTTATTAGAATTGCACTGAATTTACAGATCAATTTGAGATAACTGTGTATCTTTGTATATTGAGTGTTCCCATCCAGAAATACAATTTGCATCATTTTTTAGATGTTGTTTTACGACTGCAGTAGGTAGAGCTTTATCATTTTCCTCACATAGATCTAGGTTATTTTCCTCAAGCTTTTTGTAAGTATTTTATAATTTGCTATTGTCATGGGATCTTTGTACATTACATTTTCTAACTAATTTTGGGAAAGCAATTGATTTTGCCAATTTCTGTCTTTGTTGAGTTTACAATATAATTGAATATAATTGAATTCAAATCAATAAAATATAATAGGATTCTTAAATAGCTAGTCAGATAATTGCCACTTCTGTGGAGAAGGGAAGGGGGGGCTGTAAGATACCAATGAATTGCCTTGTGCTCTGAAAACCTGCTGCATGAAGCAATCTGAGACTCACTTGCATTTTGTATCTGCAGTCGATACCAAGAGGTTTGAATTTAAAGGATTCCTTTCACATTAAAAGTTCAAGGTTCCCAGAGGCACCTGGGTGGCTCAGTCGGTAAGCATCCAACTCTTGATTTCGGCTTAGGTCATGACCTCACAGTTTGTGAGATGGAGCCCCCAGTTGGACTCCACACTGACAACACAGAACCTGCTTGGGATTCTCTCTCTCCCTCTGTCTGGCCCTCCCCCCGGCCCCTCAAAATAAATAAATAAACTTAAAAAATTATAAAAGCACAAGGATCACAGAAATAAACAATTGTGCTTTCCTTGTTAACTGTATTTTCTTTTATCAAGGAGAAAGTTACAAAAGAATGAATCTCCCCGTTGTTCCATTTTTGCTAATATATTCTCACCTTTAGATCATGTTTGTGAATCTAGCCTGAAGATTTTAAATTGAGTTCAACAATTTACCAGGCCTGAGGGATAAAAAGCCTAGCCCCAAGCTCCCCTCCCCTTTCTCGAAAGTAACAGATTTTTATGAAGGAGCAAGCAACCTGAATTTAGAAAAATCCTGAAGAGTATGGTAATCAGATCTCCTCTTGGACACAAGGAAACCTTGCTAATTTTTAAATGCTTCCTGCTGTCCAAATTACAGAGAGGTCACGTATTTCCATTACATGGTTTTATAATATTTAAGCCAAATACAGTTTTCCGATGTTAACAAAGGGATGAATAGGCAGGAATATATACCCACCTGTGCCTCTTAAAAAAAAAAACCTCATACATTTGAATCCAGAAATGTCACCCAATTTTCTAAAGTGTCTCACCAGCCTTTTATCCTCATAAAACTCCATATAATGAGGCCAAACGCAATGCAGATGTCAGGGGGAAATGCGCTAACCACTTCCTGTCAGCCATACAGGTATTCAACAAGCCCTCTCCCCAAACCTTCCTATGGTGTACCAAGCATTTATCTTCTCTGTGGGAAGCACTTGAATCTGACAGCTCAAAGTGTTTTGTTTCATTTTTAGTACCTCGTGAAGCTTTTCTGAGGTAGGAAAAGCAGATAATGTGGCTAGCAATGATTACCATTCTTTATTTTCCTTATTGTTGGGGTGAAGGCTGCTCTAATTTCAAATCTCATTGTCAAAATCAGACACAGTCTGCAACATTCTCTTGACTTCATGTCCTGTAAAAACTCTAAGCTGCCCAATCAGTCTCTTTCATATGCTCTTGAGGGTTTATTAATATTGTCATGAATGATTATCAATCATTATCAATATTATCTTGGGCTCTGGTTCTTTGAAGACTTTTAATTTAATTTTTAGTGCATTTCCTTACAGTCTGACTTACTAACGACCCATTGGACTAGCCCAACCTTGTATTAAAATGACCTGCAGCCATGGTCCTATGTATTGTGGGCTGTGGTATCTGCCTTTCAATGTTTTCACTAGTGACACATAAGGAAATTCATTCAATACATACGTATTTAGCTCTTACTGTGTGCCAGTCAGCGGCCTCCCCCCTCCCCCCCCCCTTCTAAGTCCAATGGGGGTATGATCAAGCCAAGAATGAATTACAGCATAGTGAGATAGGGCAAAGATAAAGGAGGGGTGTTCGTGGAAGGTGAGGGGTTAAGGGAGGCTCCCTGGAGGGCATTATTCATTTCAGAGTAATTCCTGAGGATTAATATTGAGAACCTGGAGGGGTAAGAGTTGAGGGAAGCAGAGAAAAGGCAGTGTGAACACATCTGGAAGCAGGAGATAGCTTGGTACGTATAAGGATGATCAATCATGCAGACATGAGTCTGGAGACGAATACTGAGCTACAAGTACTGGAAGTGGTAAGAAGCTACAGGTTAAGGAATTTTCTTGAGGACAATGAGTACTACAGGTACTGAGAGGCTTTATGCAGAGGACCACATCGGATTGCAGATCACTCTGCCTACAGCATGGGGAATGAATAGGTTAAGGACGAGTTGGGAAGTGGTGTTGCAGTACTCCAGGCAAGACATGAAGACTTAATTTAATAAAAGCTATCGCCTATGTAGGATGGAGAACTGTGAATGATTTGAAAACCATGAACAGGAAAAATTGTCAGAACTTGGGGAATAGTGGCTGCAGCATGAGATGGGGAGAGAAATCAAGGATGACTTCAGTGTCTCTAGCTTTGCAGTTGTAACCGAACCGTGAGTTCATGCCTTGGTAAGTCAGAAATGGCACCAGGTTGAGACATCCCATAAAGAAAACTTTTATTTGTAGCAAGTGAAGCGGTCACAGGGAATGGTTTCGAAAGCTGTGACTTCCCGGAAGTGAATGAATGGGTTCCTTTTGTTTAGAATTAGGATGAATATTGACATAGGGAAGCCTTGTAATCCTGTGTATAGTCGAGCATAACGTAGTGGTGAATGTGTCTTAAGGAAACAAGCCTATATATATTGTATGATATGTAAATGAGGCTGAGGCTCCTCCCTGGGTGGAGATTTTAGGTTTTTTTTTTTTAATTTTTTGTTTTACATTTATTTTTGAAAGACAGAGTGAGACAGAGCATGAGTGGAGGAGGGGCAGAGAGAGAAGGAGATACAGAATCTGAAGCAGGCTCCAGCTCCAGGCTCTGAGCAAACGTTCAGCACAGAGCCCGAAGCAGGGCTCAAACCCACTAATGGTGATATCACGACTTGAGCCAAAGTCGGACACTTAACCAACTGAGCCACCCAGGTGCCCTAGAAGATTTTAGTATTATAATGAGGTAAAGGTGATTGTAGGTCATTCCAGAGCTCACGCCATAGTCTATCCGCACAGGTACAAGTCACATTTAGCTCAAATGGTCTGGGAGGTCTGGGCCAGTGGGAGGTCTTGTCCAGGCCATCACCATCACTTGGGGGGGGGGGTGGTTTTGGGTCTCATTTGCCTGAGTTAAGAAGAAAACCCAAAGGAAGAGCTTAGGGGAAAATGTTAAGACAAAGGTTAATGAGTATAAGCAGGTGGGCAGTAAAGGCCAGATCTTGGGATCTAGTGACACAATGACATGTTTTATTTAAAAGCCCAATGCAGATTTCTTGGAAGAAGAGCACAGTTTTGGGATACACCCTCAGTTCCACCCCTTGTTAGCACTGTGTGTCCTTGTATTAATTCCTTAATTTCTCCGAGCATCAATTATCTATAAAATAAAGGTAATATTGCAAGGATTAACCATAAATACAAGCATGTTGAAAATAGCCTAACAGTAGTAGTCATATATTTGGACATCAAGAATGACAGCAGCTGGGGCGCCTGGGTGGCTCAGTCAGTTAAGCATCTGACTTTGGCCTCAGGTCATGATCTCGTAGTTTCATGGATTAGAGAGACTGGAGCCTGCTTCGGATTCTGTGTGTCCCTTTCTCTCTGCCCCTCCCCCTGCTCACACTGTGTCTCTCTCTCTCTCAAAAATAAATAAAATATTTTAAAAATTTTAAAAAAAGAATGACAGCAGCTAATATAATTGACATCTTTGTAATGTTAAGTCTTTCTCTACGCAAAGAAGGTATAGCTCTTTATTCTAGTCTTCTTTAATGGTTTTACGAGGAAAATCTATTCTAATTTTTTGTTCCTATTTTAAGTGCGGTATTCTTTTTATTACATTTTCTAACTGTTCCTGAGTAGTGGACTAGATATTCACTTCTATGTTGTGATTTTCCATTCATCTAATTTGATGAACTCGCCTACTATTTCCAATAGTTTGGCTATTGTTTTTGGAAAGGTTATGCAAACAATTCTATCATCAATAAAAGTTTTATTTCTTCCTTTCCAATTCTTATACCTGTAATTTCTTATTACACTGACTAGAGCCTTTATACTGATGCTGTGTAATAGAAATATAATGTAAGCTCCAGATGTAATTTTTTTAAAACCTAAAAGACTATTTTTGAGAACAATTTTAGGTTTACAGAAAAACTGGAGACCACAGAGTGTTCCCATATACACCCTTAATCACCCACCCACCCCCAGTTTCCTGTATTATCAATATCTTCCATTAAGATACATTTATTATAATTGATGAAACAGTATTGATACGCTATTAACTGAAGTCCATAGTTTACATTAGAGTTCACTTTTTGCAATGTACATCCTGTGGGTTTTGACAAATGTATAATGACATATATTCACCATTATAGTAACAGACAGAATAGTTTCACTGCCTTAAAAATTCTCCTGTGCTCCACCTATTCATCTCTCCCTGCCCCTGAACCTCTGGAAACCACTAATGTGTTTACTGTCCCCATAACTTTGCCTTTTCCAGACTGTCATATAGTTGGAATCATACAGTGTGTAGCCTTTCCAGATTGGCTTCTTTCACTTAGCAATATGCATTTAATGTTCTTCATGTCTTTTCATGGCTTAATATCCTTTCTTTTCTCTTCCTTCCTTCCTTCCTCTTTCTTTCTTTCTTTCTTTCTCTCTTTCTCTGTCTCTTTCTCTGTCTCTTTCTCTTTCCTTCCTTTCTTTTCTTCTTCTTTTCTTTCTTTCTTTCCTTCCTTTTCCTTCTTCCTTTCCTTCTTTTCTTTCTTTCTTTCTTTCTTTCTTTCTTTCTTCTTTCTTTTTTCCCTTTCTTTTTCTAAATAATATTCCATTTTATGGATATACCATAGTTTGTTTATCCATTCACGAATTGAAGGATGTCTTGGTTATTTCCAGGTTATATCAATTATGAATATAGCTTCTACAAATATTCATGCACAAGTTTTTGTGTAGACAGAAATTTTAACTCATTTGGGTAAATACCAAGAAGCACAATTGTTGGATCATATGGTAAGAGTAAGTTTCCTTTTGTAAGAAACCACCAAATTGTCTCCCAAAGTGGCTATACTATTTTGTGTTCCCACTAGCAATTAACAAGAATTCCTATTGCTCCACATCCTGGCCAGTATTTGGTGTTATCAGTGTTTTGAATTTTAGCCATTCTAATATTGTTGTTTTAATTTACAATTCCTTAATGACATGTGATCTTGAACATCTTTTCATATCCTTATTTTCCATCTGTATATCTCCTTGGTGAAGTATCTGTTCAGATCTTTTGACCGTTTTGTCATTCATTAAAGAATGAGGTCCCCAAAAGCCAAGACATAGCTCTGGTTTCCCAAACCAAAGCTAAAGGAAAAATTGTTCTCCAAGCTACTCCAACTCTCTGACATCAAGTTATTATGTTCCTGGGACTATCTGAGACTCCCAAGCAGTCACAGACATGTGGATAGTGCCTGAACTGGTACCCCTAGTTGACTTTAATATTCTCTTCCTGACTGTTGGTGAGAGAGGAGCAGCTCAGACAGGGAATAAATGCCAGACCTTCAATGTTGCGAAAAGTGAGCTGTGCAAAGACATTGCCAGGACCCTTCGTGTCAGGGACTAAGTTCATATGTCACCTCACCATTAAGTGACTAATCTGATCTGTTTCCATGATTATAGTCAGAGGGCAAGTGAGGGACCATGAAGGAAGACTATGCCACAGTGCTGGGAAGAAGGCATGTTGGAAGGTAAGTGACAGGTGAGACAGGCATCCATCCATTAACCATGCAAAGCATCATGGCCAAACTTCCTCTTGACTGGCACATACAATATTCCGATTGTAACAAGTATTTTGGGGTCAAATATAATAAATCTACTCTTGCTTAAGTAGCAGGTGGGGGGAGGCTCACTGCTTTTGCTTTTGAAAAATCAATAAAGAGGAAAACACCCCTCTCATGGAGGATGGAATCTGTCAAATTCTAGGGCAGGGGTTCAATTCCTTAGCAGCTGGGCAGCAGCTAAAAAAAATCCAGGTGGTTTCAAAAAGAGACTTTGCTGTGGCCCCTGCCTCTGGACTCAATCCCCATATTGTAAGGGCGAGTGGAGGTGGGGAGGCAGAGATGCGGAGGAGGGCAGGCTCCAGCCCAGCCCTGAACCAGCACTCTGGATGTTGTTCCACTTCAAAGGTCATTAGCAAGGCTCTTGACCTAAGTCCTACTGCAGATAATGGGTGAAGATGCTAAGCAGAACAAAGGCAGCTGGCCGGCTACTTCCAGGTGATTTCTCTTAGAGCAGGAGGGATTCTTTTCAAAGGAAAATGTTGGAAAGCTGTTACCATGGTAACTTGCCAAGTTCTGAAGTGATGTAATCAGATAATGCTCTGGAGAACAGAGGGAAGATGGTGGATTTAGCACACATGAACAGCTAAATTCTACAAGTAGGGCTTTTTCTTTCTCTTTTAATGGTAAATCTCAACATTAAGAAAGAGGGAAAGAAAGGAAGAAAGAAAAGAAAAGAAAAGAGAAGAAAAGAAAGAAAAAAAAAGAAAGAGGGAGGGAGGAAGGAAGGGAAGGAAGGAGGAAAGAGGTAGGGAGGGAGGAATGAAAGAAGGAAAGAGGTGGGGAGGGAGGGAGGAAAAAAAGAAGGAAAGGAAAGGAAAGGAAAGGAGAGGAGAGATACAGAAAGAAAGAGAAAGTTAACAAAATAAAGTAAAATAGACAAAAGAAAGGAAGGATGCAAGGAAGAAAACCCAAAGATAATTTATGCTAAATAAATATCTTTAGTAGCAAGAAAGAGCTGCCTATGGAGTGGAAACTGAGAGAGAGAGGTTTGATTCTCTATGATTTTGACCTTTGTGTTTTATGAAGACTGATAGCAGAGTTTATTGTTATTCTGAGCACATCTGGATGAGTATTGTTATAAGACATACTTACCTGGATACAACTGGGTTATTATCAGCTTAACATAAGATTTCTGCCATTTTGTCTTCAATGTCATGCTACTAAAGGCATTGTGAAATATGATTGCACCTGTGCTCGATATCAATAATGAAACTAATCATAAGCTACTTCCACTTCTAAGACAGTACAGCTTACTCTATTCTAAATAGTAAAACATTATTCTTGAGAGAAGACTTTTCAAAATGCTGAGAAATTATTCAGCATTCTTTGAATTCTTTGACATCACAGGCCTGTCAAGTGGGTTGTTCACTCAACACCCTTGGCCCCACCCCCTTTGTCATACCTGCCTGGTAAAACCCCACTCAAGTTCAATCCTACTCCCTGCCCTCTATGCACAAGCTGAATGTGGTTCAAGAAGCACACACACCCAGGACTCGTGGCCACACTCTAGTTCATGACCTTGCTGAGCTCCCATCACTACCAAGGGGTTCTACACACCATCCTTGCCACATTCTTCTATCCTCCTAGGTGACCTCCTACCCCTCCCACCCCCTCTTCTCAACTCTCTAATATGAGGATGAACATTCCTCAGGACTCATCCTTATTTTGCTGAGAAAACAGAACCCATAAGCAGAGTATTTCCTCACCCTCCCACCCAATTTCTTAACCTGTCTTCATCTTTAATGATATACTGCCTGCCTTCTCCCTTGTTACATGCCTTATATCCAGACTGTGGCTCAGGACCAGCTCCTCCACATGTGAGAATCTTGTGGCCCCAGAACACTCATCACCATTAGCTCCTCCCATCAATCCCATCCTCTCTCTCCTACATCATTAAATTTTTCCTCTCTTCCAGATCGTTTTCAACAACACAAAATATGTTATTTTTTCTCCCATGTTTCAAAAAAGAAGATAAACACAAACTTCTCTTGACTCCTCTAACCCCAGCCTGCTTTGCATCCTTGTTGCAAAATTCTTGAGAGTTCCCTGTTCTTACCATGGTCTCTTTCACATGCTCCCGCTCTCTCTTGGAGCAACTCCATTAATGCCTTTTCCCCTCATCGCTTCAGAGAAAAAGCTTTTGTAGTAGTCATCGATGCAATCACATTGCTTAACCCACAACCTGTGCAGAGTCTTCCTCTTAACTCCCTAAGCACCATTTTAGGAAGGCAGTTAGTCCCTCCTTCTTGAAACTCTTTTTCCCCTTGGCCTCTGAAACATCCATCTCCTGCTTTACCTTCAACATAACTCAGTTTCCCTCCCAGTCTCTTTTGTTGACTCTTCTTATTTCAACCTCTAAATGTTGCACTTATTTGTTCCCCTAATGGACACTCTGATGATAACCAAATTTCTGTCTCCAGCCAATACCTTTTTCCTGAACTCTAGACTTAGGTATTCCAATCTCCATGCAACATTTCCACTTGCATGTGTAATAGGCATTTCATATAGAGCCCGGGAGTTCTCTCCTGGCTCACACAAGCCATCCCCTCTCCCAATGCTGTGGGCAATGAATGTCTGTGTCTCCTCAAAATTCGTATGTTGAAGCCCTAAATCCCAGTGTGGTGGTATTTGGAGGTGGGGCCTTTGGGTTGTAATTTAGTTTAGATGAGATCATGGGGGAAGAGCCCCCATTAGTGTCCTCATGGAAGAGGAAAAGACCAGAGCCCCCCTCTCTCTCTGCAATGTGAGGATAAAGCAAAAGCCAAGAGGAGGACCCTCACCAGATCTAAATCTGCCTTGCCACCTTGATCTTGGATTTCCCAGCCTTCAGAATTGAGAGAAATAAATGGGTGTGGTTTACACCATCTGCTCTACAATATTTTGCTATAGCAGCCCAAGCTGACAAGAAACCCAGTACTTCCCACTGCATCCAATTGCTTAAGTCAAAGTCAAAATTGGGAGTCATCTTTGAATCCTCTCCTCTTATGTTTCAAATCCAAGCCCTCATCAAAATTTGTTGCTTCCAATTTAAAAATATATCCAAAATCCAACCACTCTTCATCTACACTGCTATCAGCCTCCTTCAAACAACCATATCATGCCTTGCCTTAATTAGTACATAATTTCTTAGCTGGCTTCTCTACCTCTACCCTTACCATGTTGACATCTCTTGACACAGTAGTCAGAGACCTTCTTTAAACATAAAGTCAGATCGTGTCATTTCCTAGCTCAAAACCTTCTAGTGGCATCTGATCTTACCAGAATAAAATCCAAATTCTAACAAGGTCCCACAAGACCCTGCACGACCTGGCTCCTATCTGCTTCTCAGTCCTCACCTTGTCCCACTGTGATTCCTACTCACAGTACATACTAGCCTTCTTGACCACACCCACAAAATACAATTCTGTTGTAGTGGCCCGCACACTTCCCCCCTAGATACTTACATGGTGTATGCCCTCATTTTATTGAGGTCTTTATTCAAACATCCCTAAGAGAGGCTTTGTCTGGCTACTCTATATAAATTATTCCATTCCATCCTCTTACTCTCTTTTACTTTTTTTCACGGTGCTAACTTACGTTCTATATTTATCTCTTTCTCATCTGTCACTTCAGAATGGAAGATTTATAAGAGACCTTGTTTCTTTTGTTCATTATTGTATTCCTGGAGAAAAGACAATGTTTTTCACATCATAGACACTTAATAAATATTTGTCAAATAGATGAATGAATGAATAAATGAATGAGGTATAATATTAGGATCCTTCACTCACAGACTATCTCAGTTGTTTCTGTGGTTACAAACAAGATTCCCAGCCTTATGCAGAGCCATAAAATTGACAATCAGGTTCTTGATGGCTGATATACTTATGTACCTTTGGTTACATGATGCTGTTGTTGAGCATGGATTCTGGCTCCCACAGATCAGCTTCCTGGGCCTCAGAAATATCTTTCACAAGAATCATAAACCCTAGACTCAACAATTACAGGTGCCACCTCTTTTGGATGTCGCATTCTAGCTGGGCTCCCATCTCTCCTAATCATTGCCTACCTCCTCCCCATCCTCAGGGGAAGATCAAACTCCCTTAGAAGATACTATTTCCACCTCACCATTCCAAGAACTTCCATACCTGCCTCTTTGGAAATATTAAGAAAATACCTTCATTGGCTGCAGAGGTGAGGTAGCCCTTCCCTCAGTGTTTTGTCCAAGTCTTGTTGATGCTGGAGTTTGGAGGAAAGGATGTGAGTAGAAGGAATCAGAGAAATAGGATACAGCCAGAGCTGAAGCAGAGGATTTCCCTCCTTTTTGAAATTAATTATGGGGACACACAGAGGTTGTTTTGAATCCCTCAAGCAAACACTTATAATGACAGAGGACTCTGAAGGATCTAATTCTTAAAAAAAGTTGTCCTTTATTTGAAGAATATGTTGAGTTGTTCTCCCCACCCTCAAAGCTGGAATAATTCACACAGTCATAATATCCAGAGCTCCAGAGAGCTCAAGAGATGACCTTGAAGCTCAAAAGGGCTTTATCACTCATTATTGTCATGGCCCCCAAATGCATCTCTCAGTCTTGGTGACATCTTGCTGGGAAGTTATCTGAGAAATTGCCAGTCTGTCTCCCTCAGAGAACCCTTTATCAATGGCTTCATAAAGTGAACTTCTGAGAGCTGAATCAGCCCAATTCTTGGTAACAGTTGAAATGGAACCCTTACGAACTCATTTGTGATGACAGTTGGGAATGAAATTGAAGAGCTAGGCAGCAGTTGTTGGGTTCCATGCCCACATAACCACCCTGGTAATTACCAAGCATAGTTTTCATTTCTCCCATATTAGTGAAAATTGAAAAGCATAACAAAGATGTTGGAATCAGAAAGACATTGACTCATTGATTCCAATCATGTCCCAGCCCCTTATTATCATCTCTCCTTGGGTACATTTCCTAACCCTTCTGAAACTTTATGCCTTTATAAGAAATATAGGGTTAAATAATATCACCTATCTCATGGTGTTATTCTCAGATTGTAGAGAGATTATTAAAATGTTGAGCATAGGGTCTGTCAAATAGTTCATATGCAAAGGCTAGTTGTATTTATTAGCAACTATTGCTACAACGATACCGCGTAATAACCCACCCAAAACTCAGTAGCTAACAATGGTCCACATTTATTCTTTTGTTCAAGACTCTGCAGGTTGACTGCAGCTTGGGCTTGACTGGGCAGCTCTGTGTGAGCTGTGGTTCAGCTGGGCTCGGCACCAGGATGGTAGTTGGGCTCCGTTCTTTTCCGTCTGTTTTATTCTGTGGCCAAGGCTAAGAATCAATACCTACCAGCTGTGCTTTTCTCATGATGGGTCACTGGAGCACCACGCTAAGCCAAAAGACACAAGCACATTGAAGCCTTCTGTTTACATCACATCTGCAACATTACACTGGTCAAAGCACGTCACACAGCAACCCTAACATAATGGGGTAGGGCAAATTTCATCCACTGTAGGAAAGAGAAGGAAGTGAATATTTGATAAACAATAATTTTAACTATCATACTGTAATAGCAATGCTATATTAACTTGGTAGTAGCATGAGTAGTAATAATAAAGAAAAATAATCATTGATTCTTTTCCCTGATTTTGTTTGATTGCCAATCTGCACCAGGGACTGCCCAGCTCTCCCAAAGAATGTTAAGCTTTTCCCAACCATATAGTGCCTTGGATGTGTGGTTTAAAAGATGGCTTCGAAGACAATGACCTGAGCTGTGCAGATTATTTCCATCAGCTTGGAAATAGACAAACAGAAGCTAAATGAGTGACCAAATGCAATGTATGCTGATTAACTCACGTTTTTGGTGATTCTTCAGACAGCTCTGCGCATCGGTTTTTCTAATCTAACAAATGGCAAGATGTTCTCTTAAGTTCCTCCTACTTTGCTGAGTATTTTCCACATAGAAAAAGCCTTTTGCTTTCCACCACCCAGTCTCAAGCATTTTAAGAAGAACAGAAAAACATAAAACATAGTCAATTGATGTTCATTAGAGGGAAGGCTCGCATCGAATGTCAGGTTCAGTTCAGCCATAGAGTAACTCAAAGACAATGGAAATGATTCACAAAATGCATTGCTTTTTGGCCCTTGCTGTGATGGGATAAGCAACTTGAAAAGGATAGTCTAGGGGCGCCTGTGTGGCTCTGTTGGTTAAGCGTCCAACTCGATTTCAGTTCAGGTTATGATATCACAGTTTGTAAGTTTGAGCCCCACATCTGGCTCTGCTGACAGCATAGAGCCTTCTTGGGATTCTCCTTCTCTCCCTCTCTCTCTGTCCCTCCCCTGCTCATGCTCACTCTCTGTCTCTCAAAATAAATAAATAAACTTTTTTAAAAGAGGATAGTCTAACCTAAAACCAGGTGTCCTGTCTTAGGAATTCCCCCCCCCTAGACAGAGTAGAACACGTGGAACAGAGGTAGGGGAGCTGGATATGAGGTGTGAAGGAAAAGAGAAGATATTTGTCAGATGTTATTTAACAATACAACCTTCTTGCTGTCTCCCATTCATTTTTCAAGCCTAAAGGGAGAAGAAGACCTGTGAACCATCCATGGATGACAGCTATAAACTCTATAGAAACATCAGACGGAAGATTACCTTACTGAGTTTGATCACCTGTGCTGTACAATTTCATTGACTAAAAACAAAAACAAACCAAAACACAAAACAAAACCAAAAAACCAAAAAAAGCAAAAACAACAAAACAAAACAACAACAACAACAACAACAACAACAACAAAACCAGGAAAAGAGCAAAAGCTGTAACCTGAAAAATAGAAGCTGAGCATGCAGGAAGTTTCCCATCTGAGAAGGCTGATAAATATCGAAATATCTTTAAGTTTCATTGATAGCTTGCCTCTCCAATTCTCTTAGTATGGAAAATGAAGGGGAGAAAAATTGACTGGCATTTATTGTTAATAAGGAACTTCAGTCCCACTAAACACCACAAGAACCCAGCCAGACAAATATAATAACCTCATACTTTCAAAAAAGAATCAAGGATTGTTTGGGTTAAACACATTACTACCCTCCAAAATGTTATTAGAAAATGTGAATTGACCTCAAACCTAGTCTCTGATTTTTCCACCATATTACATTTTGATCTTTAAGATATGCACACAGATTTTGAAAATTTTATTGCTTTTAGCTAAAAGCGAGGAGACAGACAAAATTAATGTTCACAAAGTCCCTTTCAGTCCCAGACATCTGCGAGTCTATGATATACAGCAAATTATTTCTTCAGCAAGCCCAAACCGTAGGCTACCTTGTATATATTCTCCTCTTGTTTTCCCCTGTCAGCTCTTCGACTGCCCCTCACAGCCACTTTGCAAGTCTTGATTGCCAAGCATTTAGTTTCTTTTTTCCAGTTTGTCTGGAAGACAGAAAGCCCCAGGAAGGGATTCTTGGGCTTTTGATAGAAGGTGCATGAAATCTGTAATTATGGATTACATTTTTGTACCCAATAAATGGCTGAAAGAAGTCCGATGATAGAAACTTTTAGAAGATAATTGAATGTGTCAACTGGATCAAAAAATTATGTACTTGCTCCACCTCTGCAAACTGTGATAAATAGTCTGTTGTCTAGAGAGTTTGCCTGGCATTTTCTTTTGCATTGCAAAATTACTGTAGCCCTTGTCACTGAATTTTTGGTTAACAACTCAAAGAAACCCTTTGGACCAAAATGAATCTTGTAGATGCCAGCAACTGAACATAGTTACCTGGAAAACAACAGATTTTTAATAATTCAAAACTTCAATTTATTTCTATCATTATCCCAGACAAAAGAAATGCTTATTTTTAGCCCATTTATTGGTTAAAAATGGTGTGTGTCTCACGCTTGAGGAGGAATTAGCATTTCTCTACCTAAATGATAAAGTGAGAGAAAAAAGCAATTTTTCTTCATTATTTACATATTCAATTGTGTCCTTAGCATAACCGCCTTGAAACAGAAGCACCTTATTAAGACAGACAATCGATAGTAGCAGTAGAATTCCCAAGCAGAAGAACAAAACAAAATATAAATTAACATTTTCTACTAAACCCCAGCAGTATATAGTGTGGCCAGACCAAGAAGAATCGAGGCTTGTTTAAACATTTATAAATCATAAAGAGCACTCAGAGTAAATGGAAATAAAGAGTGATCAAATGTAGACTGGAGTGAGAATTTTCTAAGGTCACAAGGAATGGGAGAAATAACGAAGCGGGGAGGGGGGAAATGGGTGAAGGGCATTAAGGAGGGCCCTTTTGGGGATGAGCACTGGGTGTCATATGTAAGAGATGATTCACTGGCTTCTACACCTGAAGCCAAGACTACACTGTGTGTTAACTAATTTGATTTAAAAAGAAAAAAGAAAAAAATATATGCATATATATATGATTTCGAAAGGAAGAAATAAAATGGACAATATTAAAAAAAAGAGAAGAAATAACAAAGGGAAAGGTCAGTAAGCACTTCACATACAAATTACAATTTCTCTCAAAATTGCTTAACAGGCAAATAAACCGGGGGAAATACTCGCTCTCCACAGGACAAAGGGTGATATCTTTAATAAGAGAAGAGCTCCTGCCAAAAGGTAATAATAAAAGCATTAAGTTCCCCATAAGTAAAGGGGGAAGGGAGTAAAGACAATTGAAAGCACAGATATATTGATGGTTAAAGAAACATTTAAACAGTTTTCAACCTCTCTCATTGTCAAAGAAATGGAAATTCTCACAACAGGGAGATGCTATTGTTCACCTATCACATTACTAGAATAGTAAAAAAAAAAGAGAGAGAGAGAGAGAACATTCGAATGTGGAGGTGAGTGCAGCGATACAGACATGCTCAGCACAGCTGGAAGGAATGCAGTGTGGTCCCAGCCCGTAGCAAGGAACATGGTGTACAGTGTGAGAGCCTTGAAAATATTTGTAATGCTCACCTCCAAAATTCCGTTTCTGGGATTCTAATGATGGAAATGATCCGAAACAGAGAAAAGGGTTTTCTGCCAAAGACATTCACTGCACTTCTGTTTATAATACTAAAATTGGGGAAGAAACTAAATTTCCAAAAAATAAGAGTGATGTTAAACAAATTAGAATAACAAAATGTAGCCACTCAAATATCTGTAAAATATTTTAAATAATATCATAAATGCCTAGGTTTTAATGTAAAATATAAAATGAGAGTATAAAATTTTATATGTAGAATGAGAGCAAAGGTATAAAGTAATGAATCAAAATGACCAGAGTGGATTATAGTAAAATGCTAACAAAGGTTTTATCTGTTTAGTAAGATTATGGATGGAGTGACCATGTAATTTATTTTCTAAAAGGGGACACACCCAAATGTCTATGAGAAGGAGACAACATTCTGATAGTAAAGCCTAATAGGAATGTTACTTTTTATTAAGGTCCCTAAATATTTTTCAGACAAGGATTAGTTCTATAAGAGATTTCTTTCTAGGGACACCTGGGTGACTCAGTGGGTTAAGTGTCGAACTTCACCTCAGGTCATGATCTCTCGGTTCTTGAGTTTGAGCCCCCCATCAGGCTCTGCACTGGTGGTGCAGAGCCTGCTTGGGATTCTCTCCCTCCCCCTCTCTCTCTGTCTCTCTCTCTCTTTGCCCCTTCCCCACTTGAGTGCTCTCCCTCTCTCTCTCTGAAAATAAATAAATAAGCTTAAAACTTTTTTAAAAAATTAAAAAAGAAATCTTTCTAATTATCAAAGTGTTACATGTTCACTGTGGAATATTTGAGAAACACAGAAATACATGAAATTTGAGAAATTATACTGATGTAAATGGTGGGTAAGTAGTAGACCTTAGTAAGAGCTCATTTGCAGGTGGCTTGGGAGAAGTGTGGCTGAGAATCCACTTGGGATGAAAACCAGAAGAGGGCAGCGGGCAGATTTAATGTTGGAGAAGCATGTCCTAGGCCGGAAGGAGTTGTGCAAAGGAGTGAGTTCCCTATCTCTGGAGTCATCTGAGTTGAGGCTGCCTGACTCCATTAGGGGTGTTCTTAAAAAGAAACTGAAGGCTGCCTAAGAGACATCAACCCTGAGATCTGGAGTTGTTTGTAAGACCAGTCATGGACCAAACTCAGCCCCTAGCTCTTCTGCAGGGGTGAGGTCTAACCTGGAGACACAGGGATGTCCAGACAGGGCACTGCTGGCAGCAGCCACAGCGGAGTGAGCAGGCAGGGAGTGAGCAGCTGACACCATCCTCAGAACACTACCTTACATTTGACTCTACTCTTTTCAAAGCAGTTTTATATACCTACATAATTTTTAATGTATTGTTTTATTAAACATGAAACGTTCTCAGAATTCCAGAAGTCCTTATTGTCCCTTCTAATTATATCCTCTTCCCCCCCCCCCCCGCCCCGAAGGAAACCAATACCATTACTTCTTATTCCTTTGGCCTGTTCTTAAATCCTTGTAAATGGAATCATACAGTATATTCTGTCTTAGGTATGATTTCCTTCACCCAACATTATGCTTGTGAACTTTCTATGTACTGTTACTTTACAGCATTTAATTCTCACGGAAACACCAAAAGTTAGGTTGAAAAGTGATCATCAGTGGTGTCTGGATGGGCCAGTTGGTTGAGCATCTGACTCTTGGTTTCAGCTCGGGTCATGATCTCGTGGTTCATGAGTTCAAGTCCTGTGTCAGGCTCTGTGCAGACAGTGCAGAGGCTGCTTGGGATTCTCTGTCTCCCTCTCTTTTGCCCCTCCCTGCTCATGCTCTCTCTCTCCCAAAAATAAATAAACATTAAATTAAAAAAGTGATCAGCATTTTGCCATAGAGATAAGGAAATAACCCCAAGCAGATTAAGTGACTTGCCCAAGGTCTTATAACCAGTAACCAGCCAGTAAGTTGTCCCTAGATCTCCAGGCTCCAGGTTTTGTAGGGACAGTGTGGGAACTGGGTTTACTCATATCTTGGGTCTCCTACTCACCAATCTGGTGAGTTTAGGCAAGACCACTTAGCTTCTCTGAAACTTGAGTGCCTCCCTTATAGAATGGAACCCTGACATCAGTGTCCCCTAAGCGCTCAGTTAATATTTGTCAAGTTGATAAACCAATGAGTCTAGTTGTCAGGAGAAAATAAGATCGTGTATATAAAATCCAGTATGGTGCCTGGCACTTTCCAGCACTCAATGAAGAACAGCTATAGGTGGCCCTTAAACGGAAGTCTCATGGCAGGGGAAGCTCCAGTGCAAGACTAATTTTTTGATGCATCAGTTAGAATGCACTAAAATATAAATCATCGGGAGATTTCCAGCGTCTGAGTACTCGGTGTTGTGCAGGTGACCTGCGTGACCTACAATACACTCAGGGTCACCCAGAAAGTTAAGTCTAGTGACAGCTTCACTCATTAACCCTCTTAAAGGTGCTCAAAGTGTTTCTCAGACCCCCATTTGCTCCTGGCTCTGGTTATATGTAGAAATATGTCAGCTTTTCAAAGCTAATCTCTTCCGGACATTTTGACATGCATATAGTGCTGGTGAATTTGCAACAACCTCTGGGACAGCATAGCTTTGCTCAAGAGGAAAGTGAGAGCCATCCGGCTTGCAGACCGAGCTGAGAAATCCACGTTCATCTAAGTTAGTTTGTGCCTAAATGCTCTCTGGGGTTTTACTTATTTTTCAACTTGCTCTTGCTGTGAAAGTTCCATCTTCGAAATGGTAAGTCACCCAGCCATGAAAAGATGTGACATGACCACAGGCAGTGTCAGTTGGTAAGTGTGGTGCTAGCTGTGGGGAATTTGGGGCTGGATTTCTAAATGTTGCAGCATCCTAGCCTTTAATATATAATAGTTATCACTACATTTTATTGAGCCCTTAATATGTGACAGATTCCGTTAGCTACTCTTTCAGTGTTTCATTTAATCTTTACAAGAAATCCCATGAGATAGGATTATCATCATTTTATAAAGAAGGAAACAGACCCAGAAGTGTTAAATAACTTTTTCAAGGTCAAGTAATTCCTAAGTGGCAGAGTTGGGATTACTAGTTCTTCCCTCTGTGACTTGAAACAGGAATGAGGAGACTTTTTTTTAATGTTTATTTTTCAGAGAGAGAGAGAGAGAGAGAGAGAGAGAGAGAGAGAGAGCAAATGGGGGAGGGGCAAAGAGAGAGGGAGACACAGAATCCAAAGAAACCTCCAGGCTCTGAGCCATCATCACAGAGCCTGATGCAGGGCTTGGACTCATGAACTGCAAGATCAGGACCTGAGCCAAAGTCGGACGCATAACTGGCTGAGCCACCCAGGTGCCCCAGGAATGAGGAGATTCTAATGAAAGAAGTCTGGGATGTGGGACCCCAAAGATGCAGTCTGACTTACAGATATGCATCAGTCTGTGGAAGTCAACATCACTGTTTCTCCAGAGTCCTAACGACTTAATTATTAAAGAACACAGCTTGCCATGGCTAGAGGGCAGCAGATGTTATCACACCTGCCAAGAAGGAGGTCAAGTGCCTCAACCTTGACCCCAGTCATGTCTGTTCAAAACAGGCTTCTTGCAGGCACTCTGGAGAAACAGACACAGCTTTCCAGATTTTTCTTCTATCACCAAGGTGAGGCGCACTCTGCCAGCCTATCTTTGGTTCTTTATTTAGCACAGCACTTCTGTTCTGCCAAGGCAGCCATTCCAAATATGAGCGCTTAAAATAATGATCATAATATAAACAAAACAGCAAACTCACCCTTAGGTAACCTCCAATAGCAAGGAAGGAACTATAAACACATTTCTCTCCTGTAGGGTCAGGCTCTCATGCACGTTTGAAGGCCAAAGACATGTCTCTGTGTCCTCACCCCATGCTCATTCTCCTTTGCCTTTAGAGTCCCCTTAGACCTTTAATTTAACCTCAGTCCAAACTGGCACTTAAATCCTGAATCCCTTCCTTCTTTTCATATCCACTCCCCCACCACTGTCTAAGCCACTATCATCTCTCCCCAGGACTGCTTGCCCCAACGGACCAGCCTCCATTCCCATCCCCTCCCCTGCCATAATTTATTCTCCTCAAAGTAGCCAGAGTGTCATTTCAAACACACAAATTACACACTGTCTGAGGCAAATGTTATGTTCCAAACTCAGCTACATCGGTCCATCTCATTCCATACATTCTTGCAAGGCAATGTGGAGGTTTCTTCATCAAGAGTAGAGTCTCTATTCTCTCCCTTTGATGCTGGACAGGCTTGGGGGGGTGGCTTCCATGCATGGAACACAACAGACTTCCAAGACTAAGGTGGTGGAAAAAGCAATACAAACTACCACTGAGCCCTTTCCCAGGATGCTGCCCTGGTAATCCAGCCACCATATTTTGAGGAAGCTGAATGGGCACACAGAAGGGCCAGGTGCCATCCACCTAAGGTCCCAGTGGAAATCCAGGATCAGCCACCAGACATGGGTGAGCAAGTCTTGAGATGACTCCGCACCCAATGGTGGAGAGACCAGCGGACTCCACCAGGCCTTGCCCACAGTACAGATCTTTGCACAAGAAAGATGTCATTGTATCAAGACACTAAGTCTAGGGGAGGTTTGTTACATGAATTGGGTATCAGAACCCCATCACTTTTTTGCTTGAAACCCTCTAATGTTTTTCCTATGCCATGGGAAGAAACTCCAGCATCCTTACTTTGGTCTCCAAAACTGTGTGTGATCTAGCCCCTGACAGCCCCTCCCATTTCATCAACCCTGTGCTCACTGCTCCTTTCTCTCCATTGAATCCACTGGGCTTATTCTGACCTCAAGGCCTCTGTTCTTGCTGTTCTTTCTGCCTGAATGCTATTCCCTGGAGATTGGCATACCTGGATGCTGTTCATAATTCAAGTTGTTTTTCAAAAATTGCTTCCTTCACTAGTTATCGAAGACTAGTCCTGGGTCCCTTTCCAATTAGGGGTCACACATGTAAGATTAGATGGTCATTGTGACCTTTTCCTCCAGCTATGTTCAGCTGCACAAAGACAGGTGTGCAAATGGAATAGGAGCAGAGTAGAATTTAAACAAGTTTGGGGTCTTGTCAGGTGAGTTCATGACTCCTTTGAATGTGACACTGCCTCAATAATCACTACTCCCCAAGGGTGCTTTTCACCAAGGGTTAAAACATGCTTTACAATCCCCTAGGGTGCTTTTCACCAAGACAATATACTAATGTTGAAATACTCACAGTCTCAAAGATGTGTTTATCAGGTGCTGTTGGACTAATTTTTAGCTCACCCACAGTCACAGAGGGAGAGAGAGAGAGAGAATATAAATTCCATGCTCTCTTCAATCAACTTCAATTTGTTATTCTTCAAAAATGTATTTACTGAGTGTCCACTATGAGCAAGGAAGCTATATTCTAATGGGATGGACAAATACTAAACAAAGAATAAAATAGAGTGTGTTAGCATGTGATAATGTAGGAGGGAAGTGAGAGACTTGAATGATATGTGTCAGGTAGCCATGTAGCTATGCATGGAAGAGTGTCCCAGGAAGAAGGAACAGCAAGTGCAAAGTCCCTGGTTTGTGAGTATGTGTGTCATGTTTAAGAATTAGCAAAAAAAAAAAAAAAAAAAAAAAAAAAAAAAAAAGACAGAGTAGCTGGAGGGCAGTGAAGAATGGGAGAGATGGAGGGAAGGTCCCAGAAACACCATGGCTACATCTTATATGGATATGTATATCAAGGACTTTTGCTTGTGCTCTGAGCTGGGAAACCCCACTTGGTTTCAAACATGGTGGGACATACATTCTGGCTGCTGGCTGAGGAGAGGCAGTAGAAGGACAGAGAAGCAGGAAGACTCACTAGGAGCCTCTTTCAATGATCCAGGAATGGGATGACAGAGGCTTGCATGAAGGTGGTAGAAGCTGGGATTGTGATAAGTGGCCATATTTTGGATATATTTTAGCATAGAGCCAATATTTGCAGATGGGTTAGATGGCCAAGGTGAGAAAAATGGTGTCAGTGGTGACTCCAAGTCTTTAGCCCAAGCAACTGTGAGAACAGAATCACCCTAGACTGCAATCAATGAGGTGGTAAGAGAAGCAGGTTTGGAGAAGATAATCCAAGTGTCAGGAATCCTATTTCGTACAGGTTATGGTTGAAATGCCTCCACATCTATTAGACTTTAGGTAGATAGATTGTACAGGCAGGTGGATACATGAGTATAGAGTTCAGAAAAGAGTAGGCTAGAGATATGCATTTGGTAGCCATCAGAGCATAAACGGTATTTATAATCACAAGTCTAGATGTCACTGAGAAATGGATACAGAAAGAGAGGAAAAGTCCAAGAAGTGAGACATGGAGGGGTGCCTGGGTGGCTCAGTTGGTTAAGCTTCCGACTTCAGTTCAGGTCATGATCTCACTGTTCATGAGTTCGAGCTCCGCATCGGGCTTTGTGCTGACAGCTCAGAGCCTGGAGTCTGCTTCAGATTCTGTATCTCTGTCTCTCTCTCTCTCTCTGCCCCTCCCCTTCTCACACTCTGTCTCTCTCTCAAAAATAAATAGACATTAAAAACATTTTTTTTAAAGAAGTGAGACGTGGAAATTTCCCACATTTATAGGGAGGATTGGCCAATGAGGTAGCAGAACAGAGTGGTATATAGGAAAACACTAAGTATAAAAACGTGCTTGGAGAGGGAGCAATCAACTGCTTGAAACACTGATGGAGGAAGATGCATGTTGAGAATTGCAACTGGAGATGAGAAGGTAATTGGCATCCTTGACAAGAGCTATTTCTGGGGTGGAAAGAGGATGAAACCTGGACGACAGTGGGTTTAAGAGAAGGTAGGAGAAAAGGAAATGAAAATGATGACTTTATTCTAGCATACTTTTCCTGGAAAAAGGGTGTAAAAATGGGTACAGTAGCTGAAGGGGGGTGTGGAGCAAGCAAGGATTTTTTTTAATATGAGAAACTATAACATGTTTGTACACTAATGAAGAAGAGTGAGGGAGGTTGGTAATGCAAGATAGGAAACAATAGGTACATTCCTACAGGAGGAGTTGGCCAGAGAAAGGAGAAGGAAAGTCAGTCCAAAGAAACTAGAGAATGTGAGATGTTTGTGTAAGTTGGCAGATAGGTAAAATGATGGAAATGCATGGAAACTGCTTTCTAATTGTTTTTATGATGTACAATGAAATAGGAAGCAAGGCAACTATTTGGGAGTGAAAATGAAAGAAGAGATAATGAAGGTTGAGGAAGAAGGAAATAGTCAACGAGGAGAGTAGATGAGTGAATGGATTAGGGAAATGCAGTGGAATTAGTGACAGCACTAAAGGTCCGCTTCAGGTTAGTGGTTGAAGACCTAAAGTTAGATCAGTGAGTATAGCATTGGCCTACATGGAAGAGGGGCATACGTGGAATAGGTGTAATACTGGATTTAAACAAGGTGGAAGTTGTGTTGGGTGCTATGAACTGAAGTGCATCCCCCCACAATGTTGTTGGAGCCCTAATCTCTAATGTGACTGTATTTGGAGAAACAACTTTCAGGAGATAATTAAGGTTAAATAAGGTCATAAATGTGGATTCCAAATCTGATAGGATTAGTGGTCCTTTAAAAATAAAAAGAGAGAGAGTTCTTTCTTCATGCTCATTGTGAAGAAAAGGCCACATGAGCACACACTGAGATGGCGGCTGTCTGTAAACCAGGAAGAAAGGTCTAACTAGGAATTAAATTTGCTGGTACCTTAACCTTGAACTCCCCATGCTCTAGAACTGTAAGAAATAGATTTCTGTCATTTAAATCACCCAGACTACGGTATTTGTTATGATAGCCTGAGCTAAAACATCAGGTGAGTACAATAAAGGAAAGAGAGCCAAGGGAGTGAAGGATGTGTGCAAGAGAATGTTTATGACCATAGACCATGGAAACTGGATTGGGTGAGAAGGGAAGTACTAATGTTGTGGGATGAAGGCAGTACAATTGTTGAATATGATAAAATTAATGATTATAGATCTAAATTGATCTAAGAGTCCATAGAGTTTGGTACTTGTTGGGAGCCATTCTGAACTCACAAGTTGAGAATACTCCTTGTGAGGTTAAGGCAGGTTTGCACGGCCTCCTGCCATCAGAGGATGACCGATATCCACCCCCAGTCAATTGTTTTTGCTTGAGCACCGACCCCCAAGGCACCTTGTTGATTGGTATCGGGAGGGACTTGTCCCCTTATTCTGGCCCTAATATATGATGATTGCACCTTGTGAAGGAACTTATTGTAGGAACTTCTTTTGTGATTATGGGAGCAAACACTGCATTTCCTGAAAATCCTGTTTTTCTTATACTTCCCCTTAAACAGGCTATTGACCCCTGCTCACAAAGAACTAACTTTTGCCTTCGCTATGCTAAAAACATTGTCTTATATTTGAATGCTAAAGATAACTTCCTTCCCCACATGATAAGCATCTAAATCACCTACATCAATCACTATTGATAAAGATTATGCATGAGTCTTCTACAAATCTATGTTCTGGGAAATTTTTACATATCAAAGAAATTTATCATCAGAAATCATTGTCTAATGCAAATACCACTTTTGTGCTGTTCCCCATACACTTAACCACAAATAAAGCTGAGTCTCAGTCAGTGCAGAGATGCCTGACTGGTGATCAGAAAGAATCTCGTGGCCCTCTCATCCCTCCCTTTCGCCGACACCATCCATCCTTCAGGGAACCCTGGACCTGCTGGAGCTGGACTCCAGCAGGTACTTGAGGGGGTAAAGTGGAAAGATAGGAGGTAATGGTCAGAAAGTGGGATGTTTTCCATAAGATCGTAGAGGGGGTACTGTAATGGATGATGACAAAGTCTAGGGTGTGATCAAGGAAGTGGAAAACTGGTTATTTGAGGACAAAAGTTGAGAAACTAGAACTCCAGAGTGTTAGAAAGATTGCCTTCATTAATATTGGAATAATCAGGGACTACAGTAACTGTTGGAATTATAGTAACTGTTGCAGTGAGTGGCCATAAGCACACTGCCTACATATTCAAAGACTGAAGAACAGTACCTGAGAAGAGCAGTTTAAGTGATTTTAAGATGGTAGGGTAGTAAATAGTGGAGTCTGAAGGGTGATCTTCAAAATTGTGGGTTGTTAGGGAGAGGGAGGAACAGTAAAGTGTCAATGAGGACTAAGGATATATATTATATCTTCCTTAGAGGAAGTCTTTACCTATCTATGTATCGATGTATCTATGTATCTATGCATCTATCTATGTATCTATCTATCTATCATTTATCTATCTTCCTATCTATCTATATCTATTTATCTATCTCCTATCTGTCTATTTATGTATCTACTACCTATCTAAGGAGGATATATAGATATCCTTAGATATATCCAAGGATGGATATAGGAGATATATATAGATCTCCCACCACCACCATCAGGCTGCAGAGTAGAGAGAAGGGAAAGGAAAGCAGCCACTACTTGAGAGATCTGTAGAAAACTTAAGAGTCCACAGAGAACCCCTAAATTTCTTTTGGGCAAAGATGAAGGGCACATTACGGGAGTGGCTGATGATGAGGAAGACTTTGCTAATGGCTGCCCATAATTCTCGAAGCACAGAGGAAGGGGTCAGGAGTTGGGGGGCGGCAATGGGGTTAGATTAGGGCATGCGTTGATCTTTATAGGCATTAGAGTCAAGATAATGGAGAAATGGGAATTGGGACTTCTAATAGCTGACATAGAATGAGAAAAGGGAATTCTGGAATTAGTCACAAAATGCTTGCCGTCTGTGTTTGACTCTGCTCCCAAACCCATTCCCTGCCCTTCTTTGCTCTTCTATGTGTCCTGAAGGCTACTTTCCTTGCAGTTGAACCATCTAGGCTACTTTTTCCTTTGACTTCCAGTTGGCTCTGGCTAGTGGGAAGCTCTAGCAGGAGATCAGAGGGCTGGAGGAGAGAGGTCAATAATTTTCTCTGCTTCCTCTCTGTCTCCTAGCAATCTTGGCAATGGTTGCCTTTTTCTGAGTGCCAGCTCTGTGAGCAGCCTCCCTTCTATGGCTCAGGGAGCCATATGGATCAGTCACATGCTGATCAAGAGCCAGTGACTCATTTGCCTGTGCCGGTCCCTTGGTAGTCACCTTCCTTGTTGGTTCTCACATCCCTGCCCATACTTCATCCAGCAAACCCTTAACTCCTCAGTTGAGTGACCCAGTGGTTCATGCCTGGTCCCTGGTGGTCTTACCTGCCAACAGGTGCGTCTGTTTCCATATGTCCAGATGTGCCCCGGACAGTTCTGGCTTATATGATTTGTACCGGTGTAATTATAAATGCATTCCATTCATTTCTCAAAGTGTTCCAGTTTTGATTAATTATATAGTCACCCTACCTCTGATCCCCTGGTTCTGTTTGCTATGGTCCTAAGTACCTGTAAATCTGAATCTCCAGATGACCTTCTCTCCGGCTGGGGTCTTCTTAATCTCTTACAGTCTTTCCTCTGAACTGAGAGGCTGGATATCCAGGAAAGGGAGGAGGGAGAGGAAGAGCTCAGCCTGGTCTTTATTTTCATTCCTCCAACACAGCAGGCTAAAAGCAAATGAGAAAACACAGCTCATCTTGTTTATGATTTACATTTTTCCATGCTTAATCATGTGTAATGAAGAGACACTTCCCTGGGGTCACTGGCTCATTAGCTTCTTATCCTCCCTTATTTTAGAGACATATAATGTCAACCTGAATAGCACAGCACAGGTGAATTGAGAAATATCAAGTGGCTTTGCTACATCGGGCAAGCTAAACTAAGCTCTCTTGGCCTTTATTTCTTCCTTTGTTAATGGGAGGATTAATAGTATCTAACAGGGTAACTAGGATTAAATGAGTTGATACATAAAGAGGTGAAATAGTGCTGACACATGGTGAACACTTGCAATTGTATCTTTATGATACACACACACACACACACACACACACACACCCACGGCGATGGGGAAAGGTGTGTATGGGGCATGGGGATGAACACTCAGGTAGAGGAGAAAATGGCTCTTCTTTCCTGAAGAACACAGCACTGGGGCACTGATGGATATTATGTTACAGATCACTGTGGTTTGTTAAAACAAGGGGCTATTTCCTGTCTGGAGAGGCTATGTGTTTCCAGAAGGGAGAAGAGGAAACTTACGCTTGCTTCAATTCAAGTCTCTTCGGAGAAATCCAACTTTTATCTCCCAGAGACCAGCCACTCTGGAAAATATGGACATAGTTTTAGTTTTTGTCCATGCTAACAAAATGAAAGAAATCAGCATCTATTTACATGATCTGACACAAATTCTGGGCAAGGGGTGTGGAGAAAGATGTATCAATCTGGGTCTAACCAGAAGACAGGTACCATGAAGTAATTTAGATAGAGCACGTATAGTATCAGTAATCATTCAGCTATGACAGGAGAGTAACTATAAAGAAAGACGAGGGGAAATTTTCTAAAGGATACTCTGGGGCTGAGAGAGAATACTCTAAAAAGAACACATTTAGAAGAGGTTCTGATCTCATTGAAAAAGCTGTGGTTGTAGACCAGTGAGTGGCAGAAAGCTCACGGGCTTACAGGAGCCCCAGCTGACCAACCAGTCAATGGGTGAGCAGAAAGGACTCTGAAGTCAAGGCTGGTGGGCAGACGCGTAGAAGGAGTCAGGGACCCCGCTGGGGGTGCATGGCCCAGAGCGCAGGATGTCCACATTAGGAGGGCAAGGAACAACACCCTCAGGGCTAGGGGGTGTGTATGCAAAAGGAATCAACAGGGGCACTGCTATGGAGGGGAACTGGAAAGCCCTCTCTCTACAGAAACTTGAAACACCTCCGTATATATGACTTGGGCTGGTCTGGATTCAGGTGGGGCCGTGGGCTCCCTGGAAGGTGAATTCTGGAGGCATTAGGAGACAGATCTTATTCTCCTATTTTTCTATTAGATGAACTATCCCAATTTCTGACAACTCTTCCTTCTACAGCGCTTGTTCCTGATCACATTGACAGAAAACTCTCCTTAGCTATTGTCTGTTGTGATATTCCAGATGTAATCACACTGGTAAAGAATAGCCAAAAACAACCAACGAACAAACTTCCTGTGCCGAGATAGGAGAGTCTCAGGGAAGTTTTGTTAGCTTTTCTAGCAACTGTACAAAGATTGTATTCAAGCGAATGCATTGTGCCCCCAAGCAATAATCACTTACAGGCAGATATAACTCACCTTACCTATAACTCAAGCTATCAGAAAATACACTTTGCATTTGTATAATCATTATATTAAAGACTTGGATTTCCATTTCCTTATTCTGAGGTATCCTGAGGTAGCATTTCTTTGAATGACATTCATTTTCTGTCTCATTAGCAGGAGGGGTCATTAGATGATCTTCTGATGACGTCGGGTAGATGTATTTCTTGCAACTATTCTCCTGGGATAAACATATACTCATCATTTTTGCTTGCTGTGGTTTCTCTAACTCTCAAGATGACTGATGGGCCCATAATGTTATTCCATGGGGAGGAAGAACATTGGCTGTGGGGCTGGCTTTTGGTTTCCTTAGCAACTCTCTCCTAGGGGCACCATGGCAGCCACGTTTATTCAAAGTCAGGATTCTAACAACAACAAAAACTGACAGTATTTCAATTGAGATTTTATACACCTAAATTAACTTTGCTCAAGAGAGATACATTTTGCGTTGCTACCATTTTTTTAGTTTGTGTGTTATTTCTCATTAGAATAGCAAATTCCACACTCCCGCGGAGAGTTGGCTGGGAGGGGAGAGAGCTGGGGGTAGAGATTAGAGAGGCTTAATAACCCGAATCCCAAAGAGGAAGTGGTTTTCTCTTAGCTCCATTTTCCCATATAGCCCTGAGGGGAACTAATTTAGAATCTAAGCAAGCCCCGTCAAATACATGGTCTCCTTAGTACCGTGTTATTCAATCCAAGTAGAAATAACTTAGTCTTTCCCATTGTTTTTACAGAAAAGCTGGTCTCTGTGTGAGATTTATTACCATTTCCTACCAGAGTTTCTGAAGTTTGGCACCACTGGTGATTTGGAATGGATAATTGGGGGGGGGGTGGGGGGTGGGGAGGCTGCCTTGTGTAAAATGTTTAGGAGTATTCCTGGCCTCTATCCAATAGATACCAATAGATCCAATCCCCCCTCCCACCCCCAACTGGGACAACCAAAAGTCTCCAGACATTGCCAAACATCCCCGGGGGTGGGGGGTGCGAAATGACTCCAGCTGAGATCTATTATCCAAAGGAAAAATGTCATGTGATGCCATGAATAACCTCCTTTATCCGTCCTCATTTTTAGCTTCCTAAACTAGATAACCTATACTCCAAGTACATGAGAGCCCATGCCCAGAATGCTCATTAAAGAGAGCTATGACATATTTGCACATAATTTTGTGACTATCATGATAGCATTGATATCCTTATTCGGGGGTGATATGACCTGTCTTCTGGCCTTAGTTGTTTCCCATCTCTGTCATAGCTATTCACCATCACACCTCCTATTTTTTTTTATGAAAGTATGCATGTCACATGGAAGGCACTAGCATCTCCCTGCCCCAAGACATGAAAACTAAAGAAAAGAAAAGAAAAGAAAAGAAAAGAAAAGAAAAGAAAATAGGAGTGGGACTCATGGAGAGCCTATTGTGGATTCTATAGGACACAGTTTTACAGAATATTTGATTCTGCTTGTGCTTACAATTAACCACAAAATTAGACACATCCCAGGGGAAATTTATGTAATACTTGTAAGCCTAGAAGATCACTGGTGTTTTTTTTTCCCAATAAGATCTACCTATAACAAAATTTCTAAATCAATAAAAAAATATTTGTAGCTCTTTGCACTTCCATATGACCAAAACTACCTTTTTAAAAATTAATTAATTTTTCTATGTGTCTATCTATCTATTTATTTATTTTGAGGAAGAGAGAGCACATGCATGAAAATGGGAGAAGGGAAGAGGGACAGGGAGAGAGAATCTCAAGCAGTTTCCATGCCCAGTCCATGGCCCCATGGTGGGGCTGAATCCCACAACCATGAGATCACAACCAGAGCTGAAATCAAAAGTCAGATACTTAGCTGATTGAACTACCCAGGTGCGCACCCCCCCCCCGCCATTAAATTACCTTTTTAGAATGAAGGTATGACTCTGTAAATTCTATACATAAAGAACCATTTTTTGTCTGACCTCAAAAAATGACAGTGGAGCACCTGGGTGGCTCAGCCAGTTGAGCATCTGACTCTTGATTTCGGCTCAGGTCATGATCTCATGGTTCATGTTTCATGGTTCATGATTCAAACCCGTGTGGGGCTCTGCACTGACAGCGAGGAGACTACTTAGGATTCTCTATTTCCCTCTCTCTGCCCCTCCCCTGTTCTCTCTCTCTCTCTCAAAAATAAATAAATAACCATTTTTTAAAGAATGGTAGGATGTCCAAGTTTTTTTTCTAGAACCTCCACAGTGCAGCTAGAACTGACCTGTGCTGGAATTGAGGAAATGCTTGAAAACTTTGATGCGAACTGATGCCAGGCACCAGGTATCCCAGCACAGATTCAGTTGTTTGTTGGCTGCGTTGGAACTGGTTTTAATCTTAAGATGAAGCCTGCGTGACAAGGGATATGGAAAGACCGTGGGCTTCTACGTCTGACTGACTTGAGTTTTAAACGCAACACTGGCCGTGTGATGACAGGCACCTTATTTTAACCTTCTGAGCTTCTCATCTGTAAGGTAAGAGTATAATACAACCATCACAGGGTCATCATGGGGTTGGAAAGAACACGCATAAAGCTCTGAGCAGAATGTCCAGCCTGGGAATGAGCTGCTTCCCTGGGGGATAGTTACTCCACCACGACATCAATGCTGATACACGAAGCCTCGGGCTAACCTGTCTAACGTGGTGCCCAGAGTCCATTTCCATGGAGACGATCAGACCCTTTGCGTTTATCTGAACAACAACGAATTCCTGTCTACCTCAGAGGTGTCCAAATGAGAATGTTGGCCTGGCTGGGTCAGACACACCTGGGAGCCTGTTGAGAACAATGATCCTTGGTTCATACTCTCGAGCTTCTGATTCAGTGAGCCACCCGTAGGACCTGGGAATGTGGGCTTTAGAAAGCTCTCAGTATCATTTCTCAACCCATCTGGTTAATGGGTGTCTTCACTTTGTGAACCGCCATCCCCCCCACAACTGCTACACTTTTCTGCATGTATGTGATATGGCAGAAAACTTCTGTAAGTGTTTAATTAAAAATAAAGTATCTCCCCAGGTGGATTCTGGTGCACAGGCCAGTTTTGAGAGTCACTGGCTTTTATATCTTATCCAAACCACATTTAAAAGTAAAAACTGAGGGGTGCCTGGGTGGCTCAGTTGGTGAAGTGTCCTACGTCGGCTCAGGTCATGATCTCACGGTTCGTGAGTTCGAGCCCCGTGTTGGACTCTGCGCTGACAGTTCAGAACCCGCAGCCTACTTCGGATTCTGTGTCTCCCTCTCACTCTGCCCCTCCCCCATTCATGCTCTGTCTCTCTTTGTCTCTCAAAAATAAATACACATGAAACAAAATAAAACTCAAAAATGATAAGTATGATTTTTTTTCATCATTGATGACAGAATATTGGCCCAGCCTGTTTGGAAGAGTCGCTTCCTAGAGCTGTAAGAGAATGGAGCTTGACAATACCTGCAAAGCAACTAATTTGAGCTTTCCTTTTATAGTTGAGGAAATTGAGAGCCAGCAAAGGGAGATAATTTCTATGCCCTGCCCGGGAGGAGCTGGCAAAGTGGACAGGTGTCCAGATGACCATTCCTGTCCAGCCTCTGTAAAATGTATGTTGCTGGTAAAAACATACCCAGGTTTCAAACATAATGCTGTTACCAAATGGCACTGTGATCACAGAGGTTTGGCAGTTCGCCACTGGGAAATCAGTATTTGAGACACAAGTGACGATGGGACATGAAGGGTTGCTTTATTCGGGAAGCCAGCAACCTGAGACGATTGCGGACTAATGTCTCAAAGACCATCTTCCCCATCTAGAGGAAGCTGGAGGGTTTTAAAGGGGAAGGCACAGGGAAAAGGAAGGAGAGCTATGTGCAAAAGAAACAGGTGCCCAAGCAGCTAGCTGTATGTCAACACGACCCTGAACAGACTTGCTGGCATCAGCGACAGCTGTTTTCGAATGCGGTCGGCTCTTATCTTCTGGAAAGCCAGGTCCTTCACTCCTCAAGGCCAGTGGTCTGCAAATCTCAAGGAAGGTAGTTTCGTTCCGCTACAGACTGAGGGACTGAGGTCAGCAAGCAGGGAGGGCATAAGCTTGAAGCAAGTTAACCCTTGAGACTAACTGTGAGCGCTGTTACAGCACTAGGTGTGCAAAAATGTTGGCTTCAGTTCCCTGCAACCTCACTACTGATCAGAGCTTCAACCGGGACTCGGTGCCTGGAGAAAAGTAACACATCGTGCCTACTTTTTAGCATCTTATGCTGACCCACAGCTTTTACTTCCCTCAAAACCTCAAGGAATGAGGGGCACCTGGGCAGCTCAGTCTGTTGAGTGTCCGACTTCAGCTCAGGTCATGATCTCAGAGTTTGTGAGTTCAAGCCCCACGCTGGGCTCTCTGCTGACAGCTCAGAGACTGGAGCCTGCTTTGGATTCTGTGTCTCCCTCTCTCTTTGCCCCTCCCTCGCCTGTGCTCTGTCTCTCTCTCTGTCAAAAATAAATAAACATTAAAAAAAAAAACCTCAAAGAGTGAAAAAGCCACAAGACTAAAGTGCTTTCCAGTTTCTACCAAAGAGCTCTCCTTTGTGGGAACTGTGTTTCTGAAATCTGAGAGCTGCTCCTCAATGGCATAGCCGACACTGAACCTCAAACACGGGGAATAGGGAAAATGGATCTCTAATTGCCCCTGTTTCTCCTGCAGCTCACCCAGGAATTAAAAGCTCTAATACTGTTGAGGCACAGGTGGCAGATTGTATACAAAGCAGCACACTTCTACTCTTCTTGTTGAGAATGGTTCATTTTCTCCCAGGGAACCCTGGTGGCACACCCTTTGTCCAGTGTTGAAAAACAGAAAGAAATTGCATTTTTTAAAGCTCAGTAAGTATGGGATTTATTTGTACTTTCACTGAAGACATGAGCCACTTAAGGGTTATACAAAATGTCAATAAACACAAAACGTCTGGAGGCCATTGCTGTGAGTTTGACCAATGGTTTAGTGTCCAGTTTGTTATCTTTTTAATTATTTCAGTTCTGGTTAAATAGGGTAAGCTAAATTCACAATGCCATGAGAATGTTTTCTCTTTGGTGATTAAGAAAAAAAGTAGATAGAAATAGACTGTCAGACACATGGGGGGCTCAGTTGGTTAAGGGTCCAACTCTTTTTTAAAAAAGTTTATTTATTTGTTTATTTTGAGAGACACAGAGACAGTGCAAGTTGGAGAGGGGCAAAGAGAGAGGGAGACAGACAGAATCCCAAGCAGGCTGTGCGCTGTCAGCGCACAGAGACCGATGAGGGGCTTGAATCCACGAAACCCCGAGACCATGACCTGAGCCAAAACCGAGAGTCAGATGCTTAATCGACTGAGCCACCCAGGCACCCCTAAGTGTCCAACTCTTGATCGTGGCTCAGGTCATGATGTCACGGTTCATGAGATCGAGCCCTGGGTTGGGGTCTGCACTGACCCTGTGGAGCCTGCTTGGCATTCTCTCTCTCCTTCTCTCTCTGCCCCTCCCCTGCTCATGTTCTCTCTCCCTCTCCCTCTCTCAAAATAAATAAATAAACTTCAAAAGAGAAATATACTGTTAATGTCTTCATCAAACATTAAACAGATGAAATACTGGTTTTAACCTGATGAAATCCCGGGATTTTTTTTTCCCCCAATGAATTGAAAGCTGGGAAAAATGAATTACATCCCTTTGGAAGACTATATTTAAAAATATACACACTGTGGTTAAGTGGATTAAGACAGAGCACTGGGTGTTATATGGAAACCAACCTGACAATAAAACATAAAGTTAATTAAAAAAAGAAAAAAGACGACCAAGACTGAATCTGAAGTGACGTAGCAGATAATTTCAGTTTGTTCCTTGCAATTATCTTCAAGGTTGGAATAATGTGCCCATTTTCCGGGTGAGGAAACTAAGACACAGAAAGGTTACAGGCCCCGGAATTCATGCAGGTCTGCTTGAACCTTATTCCCATGCCTCCCTGGTGATGTTTGTTAGTGAATAACATTTATGCACTCAAAAATATTGGTAGGGGGCCTAGGACGCAGTCATGACTGACGGAAGACGTAGACGAGGAAATCAGGCACCATGAAGAATAACTAGAAAGTGAGACGGATATTGGGAGGGGAAGGGAGGCCAAGTAACAAAGGAAACAACCAGCCAATGCAGTCTAGGAACAGACCCTGGCAAAGTGCCTATCTGTGGAATATACAGCAGAATTCCCAGGGAAGCACACACCACGACCTGTATTCCATTAGCATGTAGATGCTAACATGAACAAGCCTTTTTTAAACACTTTAAAGAGAAAACAAAAGCATTTTTATTCGAGCCCATTAGGGCAGGTGTCCAGGAGACACAATCTCCACAAACAAGAGAGCGCTCATGGGATATATATGTTTTTTACATACAGAGGTACAAAATCACCATGACGAAAGGCATTCCAGAAAGCTAAAGGCTTTCTCTTATGTTTTTCGTAGGGGCAAAGCTGTATGACTTTAATCTTATGGGAACCAGGGAGGTCTTTTTTGGTTTTCTCATCTTTATGTTTGGAATACTCCTTTTGGGTTCTTTTGTTCTTCCCAGACATACAGTGTGTGCTCAGGGCAGAAACAGAGTCCATGCTGTGAGGTCTTGCCGAGTCATTTTGACCTTGGTAAATGTTAAGGTATAGCTTCTCTGGCAGCCCGGGAGCAGGGCCCACAAACATTCAATGTTGAAAATTTCCTCTGTCGAGTGAAACTGCTGACAGTCTCTCACGCGCATTTTGCGCAGACGTCACTGAGACTTTGCGCATCTCGTTTTCATGCGCTCTTTGTGATGGGTTGAATGGTGGCTCCCCAAAAAAGATGTGTCCCCCTCCCAGAATCTGTGAATGTGACCTTGAACAAAGGGTCTTTACAGATGTGATCAGATAAAGGATCTTGAGAAGAGGTCATCCCGAATTACCCCTGGGAACTGAAACCTTGCAAGTATCCTTAAAAGAGCAGAAAAGACCCAAACACAGAAGAGAGGCCAAGTGAGGACAGAGGCAGAGATCTGAGTTCTCAGCCACAAGCCACCTTGAATCACCTGGAATCACCTGGAATCACCTGGAAGATGTACGGAAGGGTTCTCTTCCAGAGCATCTCAAAAGAAGCACAATTCTGCCAGCATTTCGATTTCAGATTTCTGGCCTCCCTAACTGTGAGAGAATAAATATGTTGGTTCAAGTCACCAAGTTTGTGATAATTAGTTATAGCAGCCCTAGAAAACCAGTACACTTTTATTATCTCCATTTTATAGATGAAGAAACTGAGGTTTACAATGAGGCTTCAATAGAGTGCTCCGTTCACACAGCTACCAAGAGGTCAAGCCAGAGCTGGAATTTGACCGCAGAGACTGTGCTCAGAACCTCACACTGGTACTATGAGCCTGTTTCTGGAAACAAGGCCAGATTCCTTGGGTTGGTCAGATAACCTCTGTCAGCAGGACTCAAGCCACCTTTCTAGACCCTGTTGTCACTATGTCATCCTCTACCACAAAGCACACCCTGTGTTACATTGACTACCTTGCAATGTATACATTTTTAATAAAAACAACTCTCATGATTTTGAGTGTCTGCTTATGTATCAAGTTCTGTCCTAGATTCTCACATTCATATTGAATTAACCACCCCCCAAACTTATGATTCCCATTTTACAAATGAAAGGATCAAGGTTGATAAGCTCAGTTAGAGGTACTGGGCCCAGCTCAAAAGTCACTTCCTCTAGGCAGCTTTCTGGATTCTTCTTACCATAGCAGAAAGGTCCTGCCTCCTCTATGGTTCTTATTACTTGGACCACTTCTAACTCTATCAACCTTTCATTGCTTCAACAGGTAGCTACTGAGCATGTAGCACTTTTCACCAGGTACTACATTTGGAAATGATGACATGGAAAGGAAAAAAACAATCCCTATGGGACCTCATGGCCAGGTGGGAAAAATGGACATGGAAAACAATGTAACAGTAGACCATAATAAGTGTTAGGAAGTTAGACTCTGAGCACCAATGAGGACCATCCCCCTAAATCCATCCTTAGCTGAGAGAGTGATGAGGATACTCAACTTTCAAGCCCCAGGACCTTTGCACAGGACCCTTTTGTTTTCCTGCCAAAGCCATCTCTCTTTATTTTTTATTCCAACCAGCTGGCACTAGCTGAGGATGAGTGGATTTTGGAGGAGAAGGAGGAACATCTGGGGACAGACCCTCTTGGGAATAGTCTATGTACAATCCTAAGGCTGGCTAGACTCAAGCAGTTTAACAATAAGCTCTTCAGGATTAGAAATGTACAAAAGCGTCGAGACAACTGCTGGCTGGTTTCTTGCCTCCCCTTGGGGGTCAGAATTATGCCCATCAGTCCTGTGCAGAAGTCCTGGGCCTTGAGTATCGAGTACCTTTTAATAGCACTCTCTGGGGGTAGGAGAGAAGGTAGGTACCCAGTACAGAAAGGAGATGAGGGAAATCGTCCCCAAACCATGAGACCTTTCATCACGAGTTGAAAAAGCATCTATCTCCTGCAAAAAATGTCAGTTGCTTGAAGGCAGATGTTGAGCTTTATTCGCGTTCAAGCGCTCGGGTGGATCTCCAGTCTGGAGCATGGCAGGTGTGGGCCAGCAGTGGAGGGAAGTCACTGGAGCCTCCTGCCCCTCACTGCCCCACCTCCTTCTCTGCCTTGTATTCCACACACAGAGCTCGGATTTCCAGCAGCCCGTGTGTCTGGCACATTGCAGAGTGATATTCTATGGCTCGAGCCTCTTCCCCATCTTACACTCTTCAGTTACCTTAGTCAGCTGGGGCGGGCCAGTGCCCTGGACACATCCCCCAGCTCAGCTCGCTCTTCTCTTCCAGAATACACATGCCCAGGCATGCTGGCCTCTCCCGCAGGCTTGCTGTGCAATTGCTGAGCCCCAGATTCTTGCTTTGGGCCCAGGAAGCAAGTGGTACCCTTTTGCGTTAGCCTAGGCCACCTGCCAGGGCCCAGCTTCCCAGAAAGCAGTGTTTGGGCCACAGTCCCAGCTACAGCCTAATGAAAGGGCACTTTGGTTCTCCATCCATGCCTGACCCCTGCACCTGTCACTCCTTGGAAGTAGGGTTTGGTCCAGGAAGCCAGCCGGTAATGTCACACCTCTGCTTCCTACCACTGCCACCAACCTCTGCACATGATTATCGGATAAAACAGAAGCTGCATCTCCTCCATCCAGGTGCAGCTGGAGCTCCAGTGCCCCACTCTGGAGGTTGGAGGCTCAGGGAAGGCCATGCCTCTCACTGGAGGGGGGACAGAGGGATGGTCACCCGCCCCAGGCCTGGCATTGGGGCTCCACACAGAAGGGCAAGCTAGGCAGAAGGGCTGCGGAGCTTGGCCGTCTTCCCAATCTCTCCTTTCACAGCACCACAGTGATTTTAATTAAACACTCCCCCTACTGACTCAGCAGCGGCTGACAAAGCCAAGTGCAGAGCCAGGAGCCTGGTAAACAGAGTGTTACTGGAGGTAGTCAATCTCGAAGGCCGTGGCTGGAGCCCACCATACCTGTCTTCTTGCCTGCTAGACCCCAGAGCCATCGACAGCCCTGGTCTTCTTCCCCTTCTCCAGGTCCCCGTGGGGCCCTTGCTGGACACAGACAAGCTGTGCGTTCTCAAAACCTCTCAGAAGAGACAGTTTTTCTGGACCCTACTGGTCTTGGTTGTGAGTCCTTTACCAAACTCTTACTTGGAAAACTGCATAATTCACTCCATAAATCTCTCCTCCTGGACTTTGCATAGCTGTAGCTAGAAACTGATTTCTGAGTGCTCTCAGCAGACCCCGGAAGAAGACAGAAGAGAACAACTGTGGAAGGGAGGAGATGAATTCACACACCCCAGGCCAGAGCAATGGAAAGGCGTAGGCTTTGTACCCACACTCACATGGGTTCTGATACAAGCTCCTCCGCTTTCACCAGACTCCCTGGGCTAATTACTCAGCTTACCAGCCTCAGCCTTCTTGTATACTAACCAGAAAGAATACTATCTATGTTATTGGATGATTAGAAGGATTAACTGAGGCCAAAAAATGGCACCTATCAAGCTATTAGCAGCTGGTGACGGTTATCTCTGACATGTATTGTGCATGCAGGTGCTACGGCCTATGGCAGAGCTGCTAAGATGCTATAAATACGTGTGAGCACTTACAGTTTTTCTGCTCCTTCTATTCAGGAGAGGATTCAAGGTCTCAGGCTGCCTTAGCCTCTTTCATTTCAATACCCTCTGCAACTGTCTCATCAAGTTTACAGTCCTGGTGGTAAGTTCAGTTATTATCCAATGAGTTGCCACCCCATACGAGGAGGTTACCTCTTCACCACTGATGTTGAGCTTGTCCCTGTATTGTTTCGGCCAAACGGCCTATAGGCAGAAGCAACAGTGTCTGAGTTCGGAATCTAGGCCTGAAGGGTCATTGTGTGCTTCTGCTCATCATTCTGGGACTTTCCTGATTCTGCCATGAGTCACTGTCCCCCAGCCAGGGCCCCTGACTACAATCCATGAAGGAAACCCACAGCCTGAAACAGGGACACCATAACCAATCTGCAAACCTATGAGTGAAAATAAATGCCCAGTGCCATATGTCAAAAGATTCTGGGACTATTTGTTACTTAGCAATAGCTGATTAATCCAGTCTCCCAGGGAAATGGACATAGAGTTGGACAGCAGTTTCCTCTATTCTTGGATCTCTTGATCTATCTAGGAATTCTACTGTCCCTCTGAGCCCAGTATTCAACCAGGTCAGAAAATAGGCACCATCTTTTCAGGATCAACTCTCAGACTCCCTCCCAACCCCTGTCCACAGGTAGGTTACACAACAGAGAAACCATCGGTTTAGTAGCGATTCTTCCCCAACTTCCCCATCTCACATTGAACCTTGACATTTTATGTTTTCTGGCTCCATTAGGACAACTTTCCACTGGAGTAGAGGTGGCCATCTGTAGTAGCCACAGAGAGAAAAGGTTGGAACCTCAGTCTATTATGTAGCTATGGAAAAGTCCAAAGAGATGAATAGGATGTATAAGTCCTAGGTATATCTCATTATTTCCTGCATTTATTTATTCATGAATGCAACAAATATTTATTGAGAACCTACTCTTAAGGTTTCCAGATACAATATAGGATGCCAGGTTAATTTGAATTTCAGATGAATAACACATTTTTTAGTGTAAAGAGGTCTCAAATATCACATGGGATGTATTCATACTAAAAATAATTTATCGTTTGCCTGCAATTCAAATTTAACAGGATGTCCTGTATTTTTATTTGTCATATATAACAACCACACACTATAACTAGGAATTGTGTTGGATGCTGAAGATGGCCACTGGGAATGATAGAAAGGGTTTTGGTCTTCCAAAAGCTTATAAGATTTAGGATAATACAGTATGTATGTAGGAATTATATACATACACGCCTGCAAAACATGCACACAGACACATTATATCAACTAGGTGTCATATACACCCTTTAATATGAGAAGCCTAGGGGTCCCTGAGTAGCTCAGTTGGTTAAGTGTCTGACTCTTGATTTTGGTTCAGGTCATGATCTCACAGTTCATGAGATAGAGCCCCACATCGGGCTCTATGCTGATAGCGTGGAGCCTGCTTGGGATTCTCTCTCCCCCTTTCTCTGTTCCTCCCCTGCAGATGCAATATCTCTCTCTCTATCTCTCTCTCTCTCTATCTCAAAGGAAAAAAATGAGAAGCCCAGGTGCTCTGAGCTATGCAGGAGTAACACATATCAGCATATGGTCTGCCTTTCCCTCAACCCACACCTGTACCTTCCTAGATTGCTCCCTATGTCACTTGACTGTCAAGGAAGAAAAATTAAGTCTGTGTTTTGGATGGCTCTGTGTGGCATTCTGGCGATGGCCAACATTAACTGTTACAATGGTCCTGAAAGAGAACATAGAAGGAAAACTGGCTCAGCAAACAAAATTTAACAGCCCAGCTCCTTGGCCATTTTTTTCTGTAGGAAGAAAAAGCTTGACTTGAGTATTTATACCTGCTCATAAGCAGTGGCTAATGGTGTGGCCAGTTGGTCAGGGACATGAAAGAAGCAGTGCTAGAGGCTCAGTGACAAAGACTCTCAGGAAAGAGGTATGTGGAACTTTTGGAATGGCCCCAGAATGCAAAAATATCTGTATCTTCTATGAAAGCCCAACAAAGCACTTACACCACAAAGCGACTTCTTACTAATCAAGAGGGAAAACTGACTCAGTCTGGGAATATCCATCAGCCTCCTTCCCAAGGGCCATGCATGTGCCTGACAACATGGATCTCTCTTTTTGTGTAGGCTTCTCTGGCTATCCCATTGGTACGTGGCCAACTTCCAACAGCAACAACCAACTGCAAGCCTTCAGTATAGTACCTTGGACGACCATCTTGGTATCTGGTAGCTGGTTGGTTCCATAAACCCCCCTTTCACCATGGAGAGACATAAATTCCTTCTCAGTGAAAGAGACACATTATGAATTTTAATTAATTTTTCTGCTAGTCACACTTCTGTTAATTACCTGTACATGTCATTGTATATTATCGTGTGTGTGTGTGTGTGTGTAACCAGTCTCCTGATCCAACTAAGAAATAATACCTTCCTTGGAATGCATACAGCCTTGCAGAATAAAGAATATGCTCAGAACAAGTTTCTAATATATCATTTCAGAAATATTACAAAGGCCCATTACAAGGGCTAGAATTGAGGGGGATCATCATATAATTAAAACTAATGATTTACTAGCAAAAAATCTTGCTTTGCTATCTTTGAGTCACATTGAGCTCCTCATGTCATTCAATCCATCAGCAAAAATGGGCACTAGATTGTTGGCTGAGAACCTTAATCCCACCAAGAGGAAACAGTGTTGAATTAAGCAGTAGACTGAGAAGAGTTATAAACAGAACACAGGTGTTCCCCTGGGTGTCATTTATTTCAGCCGCTCCCACGATGCTAATGAGCAAGACTGCCAACGGCAGTCCTTATCCTTTGGGAAAGAAGGTCGGAGTCATATCAGTAGGAGAACATTTCCGATCACCATGGGTGAGGTCTGAAGGTCTAGGGAACAAGGAAAGCATAGGATATTGGGGAGAGTTGCGTATATCAACTATGGCCTTGAGACCAGTTGCAATCGAAGGTCATGGCCTTCTCTAATATTATTATATATATAATATATTATTAATAGAAATTAATATAAATTATTAATAAAGATTAATATAAACTAATATATTATCAGTTAATAAAATTAATACACATTTATAATTATTATAAATATATTCATATTATACTATATATTAACAAGTATATGATTATATTAATATATTTATATAAATTTAAATTAATATTATTATCTATACAAAATATATCCACACACAAAATATATACATATATACATACACATGCAACCATATATTTTAACTACTATTTCTTTCATTCCATCCATTTATTTCCCCCTCACAGTATCGCTTATAGGTTGTAATGGTTTAAAATTTCAAAATATTGAGACTGGATTAAGGGAGAATCAGGGAGAGCAGACATTGTCCAGAAACCCTGGACTTAGAGCTGGACGCTTTAGCATCTCGAAGAGATTTGTGCGATGTTTCCTTGGTTGGGCGGTGATAAAGTGAATGAGTTTTAAACATACAAAAGTGAGTTGCAAATAGCGAGGGGAGAGCTTTGTTTTGAACGGTAATTGTGAGAAGAGAAGAGTACATGAGAACGCAGGGTTGCCAAGCAGATGTACAATGCGGGACATTGTTGATTTTGGCTTCTCAGCATCCCATGTTCTTCCCATTTAGGGTAATCACAGATGTGGGACTTACTCTGCTTGCCTTACTCTGCTCATGCAGCTGTAACAAAATACCATGGACTGAGTGGCTTAAACAACAGACATTTATTTCCTCCCTGTGGTGGAGGCTGGAAGTCTGACGTCAAGGTGCCGACACAGTCATGTTCTGGTGGGAACGTTCTTCCTGGCGGGCAGACTGCTGCCTTCTTGCTGTATGTGCTCACGGGGTTTTTCCTTGGTGCCCGAGCATGGGCAGACAGAGAGATCTTTCTCTCTTCCTTTTCTAATAGAGACACTAATCACTGGGGGATACAGACATTCAGCCCATAACACAGCTCTGCCCTTACTGGGGAGGCTCCACGGTTGGAGGACATTTTTCTCTTTCCAGGTGCCGAGAGTTAGGAAAGAGAGCACACATGAGCTATGCTTGGACAATCAAGAACTCTTACCCAAGACCCTTATTCTCGAAGGAGGGCAGCCAAGAAGACGGAACAGTGGGTGATTATTTGCATAGGTATAGAGTTGTGTAGGTGTGCTGATGGGGGGCCAGCAGTACCAGTTACAGGAAAATGGTCTATGATTTGGGTCCCAGGACCAGGGACCAGGCCATGCTCCAAGCTGTCCAGACCTCCTGAGCCCTGACAGTTTTCTGACTTGGCATTCTGCTTTTCCCTGTCACTCTGTACACTCTGCTCCATCTGCCTTCGTGGATGAGATTGATTTCTGTTGTTTACAACCAATAGCCCTGGCTGGAGCAAATAGTTTGTGCAGTAGGAAGGTCTGGGGCATGGCCCCAGTGTGAGCAGAGGAAGTGCAGTGAAGAGAACATATCACTGGAGAAGAGGTGGTCAAGGAAGAGTCCGGAGCTTTGGACAGGCCATGCCTGGAAAACTGATATCATGAATAACAATGGTAAGATTTGCAGAAGAGGACTATGGTAAACCAGATGCTAAACGTTAGAAACTGAGGGAAAGTGACCAAGCGGCCACTCTGAAGAAAATGAGGAGGTTGGCGTACAATGATTTAGCCAAACCAATCAAGTCTCAAAGGAGCAGCGATTTTTACACAAGATGGAGAACTTAGAGGGGGGAGCAGGGGCTGCAGGGGGTTGGTCAGGAAAATTCAGACCCAAATTCTGACCCCAAGGTCTGCACGAGGGACAGAGGCAGTGGAACTATGTCCTCACAGCAGAGTCAGGTTTTGGGTAAGGCGATGAGTACAAAAGGACATTTGGAGAGAGATGAACAGTGTATGGGAGTCTGTCTGCATGGGATGGAAGTTCTACGGATGGGAAAATGCAGGATGTCCGGCCAGTGGGAGGCTGCCCATGCAGAAATGGAGATGGTTGATACAGATGGTGGATGACACCTCCCCCCGGTGGGCCTGAGGCACGGTGTGTGGAGCGGGCAAAATTCTCCAACATAAACCCATCCCCCTTCCCATGCACCTAAATAAAGTCTATGTGCCTGTCTGAGAGACCAAAGAGGTGCACACAAACTTTGTGTTATGAAACTCTGGGCTCTGGTCCTAAGCCTGTCACCTACTAGCTGTGTGACCCTACGTATGTCCTTGCGGCGCCTTCACTTGTGTCATGAGGATAATAAGTACACCTGTGTTACTTAGTCATGAGGACCACAGAGATGATGTGTCAACGTGCTTTTTGAGAATAATCTCAAACATCCAGAGAAGTGGCCAGAATGAAAATGATACAGAGAGCACACATGTATGTCCTTCACCTGATTTCATCTGTGGTTGACTTTCACCTTATTTGCTTCATCATTTGGCATTTGTACTCTCTCTCTTTCTCTAAGTAGGTAAACTTTGCAATAAATATATGTATACAATACTTTTGGCCACCTGAGAATAAGGTACATACATCATGATCCTTAGCACCTCTATATCCTAAGAATAAGGGTATTCCCTTGTAGAGCTATAGTGCAGGGACCAACTGCATGAATTCAACTGGATCCAATAGTTTAATCTACTGATTGTAATCCAGCTCTGTCGGCTGACCTGGTTCTGACCTTCAGAGCATTTCTCCTTCTGTTCTGGAATACAGCCTAGGGTCAGGCTGTACATCCGGTTACATGTCTCTACCCCCCTTTAATCTGGAACATTTGTATAGATAGACTTTCTTTGTCTTATAAAAATGCCTTTACATTTTTTTCAATACCAGTATAACTAACATATAGTGTTATATTAGTTTCAGGTGTACAATATAGTGATTCAATAGTTCTATATATTACTCAGTGCTCATTGCCATTAAGTGTACTCTTAATCCCCATCCCCTATTTCCCCCATCCTTCCAACTACCTCCCTTCTGGTTTTTTCTCTATATTTAAGAGTCTAGTTTTGGTTTGTCTCTTTTTCCATTCTTCATTTGTGTCGCAAATTCCGCAGATGAGCAAAATCATACGATATTTGTCTTTCTCTGACTGACTTATTTCACTTAGTATAATAGGCTCCAGATCCATCCATGTTGTTGCAGATGGTAAGCTCGCACTCTTTTTTTCATTGTATAGACACCACATCTTCTTTATCCATTCATCTATAGACGGACACTCAGGCTGCTTCCATATTTTGGCTAATGTAAATAATGCTGCAATAAACATCGGCGTGCAAGTATCTTTTCAAATTAGCGTTTTTGTTTTCTTTGGATAAATACCCAGTATTGGAATTACTGGATTCCATGGTATTTCTATTTTTAACTTTTTGAGGAACCTCCACACTGTTTTCCACCATGGCCGCACCAGTTTGCATTCCCACCAACAGAGCACAAGGGTTCCTTTTTCTCCGCATCCTCGCCAACACCTGTTGTTTCTTGTGTTTTTGATTTTTAGCCATTCTGACAGATGTTAATAACCTCGTTGTGGTTTTGATTTGCATGTTGATAAAAGTGCCTTTACGAATGACACCAGAGCAACAAAGGTTTAAGGCATAAAACTTAGAAAATAGAGATAAACACAAAGAAAAACCCCACCTGTAAGCTGAGACCTCCAACCAGTTAGGCTGGCTGTTTCTCACCTCCACGCTATCTTCAGTGAGCTTCCGGGATCCATGATCCCATCTGTCTTTTTTCTCTGCTCCTCTGCACTTCTTTCCCCTTAAAGACAATCTCACACCACTCTTTGCACAGGGCACACGTGCATGTGTGTGTGTGTGAGCCTGTGGATGTGCTTCTTAAACCACAAAGTCCCATATTAGTCTATCGTACTCTTAGCTAAACAACAGAGCTAGAAAATGGGATTGTGTTAACTGCCTTTCCCTGCCACCTCTTTGATCATTTCTCTGGCTAACCCTCCTTTGCTTATTTTTCTCTCTACCCACTTCCCTTCTTTCTACACATTGGGGAGCTCTTTTCTCTGGGTCCCTAGAGCACTGCCATTGTGCCTTATTGAATCACACTACTGTTATCTGGGTATGGGTCTGAATGTCTCACCAGATGGAGATGCTATGAGTAGTAGGATTGTCTCAGATCTCATTCTGTCTTTAATGCCCAGTTAATGCCCACCACATAGTAGATAGTTAACAAGGAGGTACAGAAAGAATACATGAGTGAATGAACTTGAACTATTTATATACATTTCTGAAGAATGCCATGTTATATTGGAAATTACTCAATCTTGCGATGGGGTAACTATCAAATCTTAGCATCTGTATAACTAGGAAAAACACTGACTTGTTGAAGGCAACACACCTGTTCTGTTGTCTACAAATATTAAATGCATTCAGGATCATGGTCAACACAATGGCATCTAAATGACAACAGAGTAATTAATGAAATAAAATAATATGTAGGAAAAAAATTCAATCTTGTTTAAATTAAGATGGATGAAAAAACGGGTATAAAATTGGAGTGCCAGATGGTATCAATACATTATACTAATTTTCTATTCACATATTCAATTATAGTTTAAATAAAAACTAATATGGGTAATTTGTCTCATGGTGTTTGTATGAACCATCTGATTATAAATTCCCACGATGTCCAATTTACCCACCAATCTCACACTGCACAATTATTGAGCAAGCAGGGTGTGATCTGCAGGGTATTCCAGAAGGTCTGCTGGCTCCCCTGGGCACTAGGAGGGAGGTACTGTGGGGCAGGAGGTCAGTACTGACTTCTGCTTCCCATGAGTGTGGGTTCCTGATAAAATGCAGGATGCCCAGTTACATTTGAATTTCAGACACACAAAGGATAATTTTGTAGCACAAATATGGCAGAAGACACACACTTTAAAAATTCACATACTTTATCATGTGTTTTCTTGCACATTCCTTTATTCTTTGCAACAGACCCATGAACCAGGACCTCTGACTCATTGGAAAAATGGAGGCCCCAATGGGACCCCACATTCCGGCAAAGCCCAGCAGCATCTGAGGACAGATCTGTGTTCAGCAGCCACAGCCAGGAGTTCCCTGACAAGCCAAGAGGGGCTGGAGTGAAGTGAGACCAGGCCCCCTGCCCCTGCCTTATGCCAGAAACTGATCAGAGCAGGCTCTGCTTTGGGCCAGGCCCAGGGACAGGTCCACATCAGGCCCGGGGAGAACCCCCGATCCCCAATCCTTGACATTCCATGCACAAGAAATCTGTGCACCTGCTTTGTGACATCAGAAATTACTTTAAAATAGAGGAGGCAAGTGCAAATCTTCCAAATCTTACAAGAAGCACAGCTTTAAAATAATTGTAGGTAAATTCAGCAAAATTTTGTCTGTTGTGTCAGTAATGAGCAATCTGTCTCTACCTGATCACTGTTTCCATGTCTTCCTCATTTTCTCCCGATTTAAATCCTCCCGTAGAGCTCAGATACTATTTGTGGAACCTTCCTAAATCTTCACAGCCTGCAGGGATTTCCCCCTTTTCTGTCTCCTACAGCACCTCATATTTAGCCTCTTGCAATGCATCACTTTATCTTATATGGGGATCTGTGTGTTTGGCTTACCTCTCCTTTAGTAGAGAAATTCCTTGGGGTAAAGAATCACATCTTTAGAGTCCAGGAACACATTCAGTGTCTTAAATATAATAAATGATCAGTTATGGCCAAAAAAAAGAAAAAGACTAAACCATACTTTAGAGTTAACCAAAAAACACTTTTTTCTTCCAATCAAAGGAACCAGGGCTCCTTGGGGAAAATGTCTGATTCCAGGATTGGGGCAAATAGAATGCAAAGTAAGGATCTTGTTAAGGGGATTCAAAAGCTAACTTGAAGGTGCTTCCACTAATTGACTATGGAAATTTGAGCCACAAAATAAATAAGTATAGTAACCCACAGAATAAAATAGGAACCCATCAGCCTTCGCTAAGATGATCATGTAAATGAATCAATCAGTTCATGTTGCAGACGAAAAGCTCTCCCTTCCAGAAAAATTCCAGTAAAATGTAGAAATAATGACAGAATTAGAATCTTGCCATTTGGCAGCAACTACGGTAATAATTGCATAAGAATCAGCAAGGCTGCCAGAACTAGTGGGGGAAAATATGACTAGAAATGGTACATGTGCATATTTGCAATGTGCCTCTTCACAAAATACAATTTAATGACAAAGGGGAAAAGTAACTTTTCAATGGAGACACCTGGCAGGTATCATCTTAACCCATTGGTCAAAGTCAACATCACTGATAATGAGAGAAATTATCACCATGTGGCCACTGATATGATGTACTGAGGAACAAGCATAACACTCCCGTGACAAAATCTATACCATGAATGTCAACACAAGGAAACATCCAACAAAACCAATTGAGGACATGCTACAAAAGGCTTGTATGTACTTTTTAAAAATGCTATCATTCATCCTAGAAAATACACAGATGGTAAATGGGCAGATGAAAAGATGGTCCACATCTTAAGTCACCAAAAAATGCAAATTAAAGCAACAATGAGCTAACACTGCGTACCTATTACAATGGCCCAAGTCCAGAGCACTGGCAACACTAAATGCTGGTGAGGGTGTGGAGCGACAGGAGCTCTCGTTCATTGCTGGTGGAAAATGCAAATAGATAGAGCCGCTTTGGATGACACTCTGGCAGTTTCTTACAAAACTAAACATGCTTTTAACATGTGAGTCAGCGATTGCACTCCTTGGTGTTTACCCAAAGGAGTTGAAAACATGTCCAGACAAAAATCTTCACAGGGGTGTTGATAGCAGTTTTATTTAGAACTGCCAAAATTCAGAAGCAAACCAGATGTCCTTCAGTAAGTGTGATACTGTGATACATCAGACGATGGAATATTATTCAGCACTAAAAAGAAATGAGCCACTAAGCCCTGAAAAGACATGGTGGAAACTTAAGTGCATATTAATAAGTGAAAGAAGCCAGTCTGAAAAGGCTACATACTTTATATGTCCAATTACCTGGCATTTTGGAAAAAGCAAAACTATGGAGAGAGTGAAAAGATCAATGATTGCCAAAAGCTAGGCAGGGTGGTGAAGGGATGAATAGGGAGAGCACACGGGAATTTTAGGGCAATGAATCTACTCTGTATGTATAACAGTAGATACATATCCTTACACATCTGTCCAGACTCCTAGAATGTTCAATACCAGGAGTGAACCCTGATATAAACTAGGGAATCTGGGTGATAATGATGTGTCAATGTAGGCTTATCAGCTGTAACAAATATAGCGCACTGTTGGGAGGACATTGATAATGAAGAGGCTGGTCATATACAGAGGCAGGAGGTATATGAGAAATCTCTGTACCTTGCTCTCAATTTTGCTGTGAACCTGCAACTGCTCTAAAAAATAAAGTTTATTTTCTTTTTAAATGCTGATCATGAAAGACAAAGAAAGACTAGGAACCGCTTTGGGTTAAAGAAGACTAAGGAGCCAAGGCGTGTAAATGTAATGTGTGATACTGAATTGGATCCTGGACCAGAGAAGTTTCTCTTTTGGACATTAGTGGGACAATTGATGAGGTTTTAGTATCTGGAGATAATTAATAGTAGAATATTACAGTTAACCTCCTGATTTTGATACTTGTACTGTGGTTATGTTAGAGAATAACTTGTTTTTTGGATATGTATTCTAAAGCAATTAGAGGGAAAGAGGTATAGTGCTTTCTACATAACTTCAAACTAGTTCAGAAACAACGGATAAAGGGAGAGACAGAGAATAAGCAAAGTTGTTAAAATTAACACTTGAGGAACCAGGGTGCAGGTTATATAGGAATTTTAAGTGCTATTTTTCCAGGTTTTCTCTAAGTCTCAAATTATTTCAAAACTTTAAAATGGGAAAAAACCCTCTGATCTTAAAAAAAAACAGTATATATTTTCATGTTCCTAAATTATATAATCATTAAAGATTACTTTAAAAACACATTGTACATGTTTTACATTTTGCCAAATTTTTATTTACTTTTTTATCCCCAAACAGGTCAGCAAAAAAAGATTTATCTCAGTTTCTCCTGGTTCCTGAATTCCTGGGAATTTGGCTTCTTTTTGTAATTGTTTGGTAATTCTTCTGGAGCATTGATTTCCCTTGACGGAGAATTCAAAACTCAAAGTCAAATGAAAATTCCCACAGAGTCCAAGGTGAGCTGTGTTGCGTCATTATGCAACTTGCCTGTTCTTGTTAGAAAGGGTTTCGTTGCACCTACCACTGCAGTTCCCATCTCCCCGAGAACCTGTACACGCACCCCAAGTCATTATCCTCTTGTCTTGTGGTACTGACCTCCACTCCCCTCCCCCTCCTCCACTACCTGAGGACTGGGAACTTAGCTTGTCGCGTGGTCTCCATGGAGCCTAGCACAGTGTTGAAAATGTGGAATGCTGAAAAACATATATTTATCATGACCTCACATTTCTAACTCTGTATTAATGAAAATGTGTTCGCTGGGGCTCCTGGGTGGCTTAGTCGGTTAGGCATCGGACTTCAGGTCATGATCTCACGGTTCGTGGGTTTGAGCCCCGTGTCCGGCTCTGTGCTGACAGCTCAGAGCCTGGAGCCTGCTTCAGATTCTGTGTCTCCATCTCTCTCTGCCTCTCCCCGTTCATACTCTCTCTCTGAGAAATAAATAAACATTTAAAAAATTTTTAATAAAAAATATGTCCCTTATGGTTTTACATGTCTGATTCACTCACAGGGCTGTTCTTGTGCATAGCACACTAGCATTCATTACACTCCTGCATGTCCATCATTTACTGCAGTCTTTAATATTACCATATGACACAGTACTGTTATGCCCATTTGGCAGATGAGAACATTGAGGCTCAGAGATATTTTTGTTGTTGTTGCTGAAGCTTACATAGTATGTAACTGGCAGAGCTAGAATTTGAACTCAGACCAATCTAGTGCCAAAGTCTACATATTCCCCTTCTCCTATCCTCAGTAACCCACTATTTCAAGCCATTTTTTATTCTAAAATGCAAGCAAACAGCCCCCATGGAGTAGGCATCTGCTGTTCAGCAGATCCTTACGGATGCTTCTTTCTGTCTCTCTGTCATTCCGGGGGTGGCAGGAGGAATAGAAAATAAAAATGTGGATATGTGAAAGTAAATTGAATATCAAGTTCACAGCTATGTGAAGCTAAGGGGAAAAGCAGTAACTTATTGATATGCTTTCTGTAGCGTCTGCACTGGAAATTAACTTACAGCGGCATGTGCGTCCCACATTTTATCTTTGAAATGAAGTGAGCAGAAGATGCCAAGAAGAAGCGAAAGGCCCCCAGTCCCAGATTCATATCAGGTACCCTTCATCAGAATGGCTGGTGGCAGAAAGGCACCAGAAATAATGATACACTGGGCTGCTGCATTCCCTCCACCCCTGTCCCCCCTTTACACTGCCTGGCGGGAAACAGAAGCTGTGATGTTGGGAACCGTATACACCAGAGCTGCTAGCTTGAATGGCAGAGCTCCTGCTCCCTCAGATCCAGCCCCAAAGTCCCTTAATTCCTCCTAACATGACCATATACCAAGCAAGACAAATGCTCTTGAATCCCCAACAAGTTAGGCGCCTCATCCACCAGGAAGGAGAGAAGGTGAGTCTACAAAGGATGTGTGGGAAAACAATAATAAAAGAAAACAGCTAATAGCTAACAGAGGCTCACCCGATTTAGAAGAACTCGAAGCAAGCCCTGATAGAATATAGAACTGAAGACAAGAAAATGTCCCTTGTCTTCTTTTGTCACATACCCTATGATGTAGCCTGGGTCATTAGCAAACATGTTCAGGGAGCAGTTTGGTATTCTCTCAGTGATCCATTCCTCTTGGAGCAGATGCTCTGTGGCTCGATGGGAATTGTCTGGTTTGAAATCTAGGGAGAAGAAGGGATCCTCCACCAGACAAATATCACCGAGCAGTCCCAGCCATCACCACATGGAGCAGAAGAATCACCCAGCGGATCTCTGCCCAGATGCAGGATTCACAACCTTAGGCACTATAACAAAATTGTTGTGGTAAGCCACGAAACTTGGAGGTATTTTGTTGCAGATCAGTCGATGACTGGAATGCTGGTCCTCAGTATCCTCACTTGTAAAATAAAAAGATTGAATTCCACTGGACTCCATGACCTCCAAGAATCTTTCCAATCTTCAGATAATCCCTTGATAGGTACATTTCACCTATTTTGTCTGAGTGGTAAATAAATGTGTGCTGCTGGGATATCGTGTTATTCCTTCTAGCACTGAGATTGCAGCAGGAAATAAAATTTTGAAGCAGTGCTTTAGCCTTGAGGGTTCGCTGTAGGATCAGAATGTTTGACCACATGAGAGTCTCAGAGCTCGCCGTGTGAAGGGGGGTCCGCTCTGGCAGTGAACAGGGCCCCCAGTAACCCCAGTGAAACCAGGAGGCCAAAAAAGTCCTCTTGCTCATCAAGAAACTGGTATGAGACAAAGAAAAGCCATTTTATCAATGATGAGACAAGAAAACGTACAAGCTAGACAAAATTCCATAAATAGGATAGGAATGCATTTCTTCTCCGTACCAATTTTCCTTAATAACTCTCTGAGGACTGTCATTTACAAATCTATCTCCGCCATCCTCAAACTATTTACATTTTCACCATCTCGGGATAACAGGATCCATATTAACTTTATATTTATTTGGCCTAAATTTACCTCCTATAAGTTGGTTTTAGTAATCTACCGCCTCACTTCCTTCCCTGTGTGTGACCAGGCTTAGCAAATCCAAAAATCTAAGTTGTGCAATAAAACACGCGGAACTAACCATGTTGAATTCTTTGCAAACTACACCTAGGTACAAATACAAAAATGCATACGAATGGAATATAGAGTTTTCCCATCAAACGGCTTCCCATGAAGATCTGTCAGGAAAATGTGATACTAAGATGAAAGAAGTAAACATTTTTATTACCTAAGGGGGCCTCTGGTTATTGTTTTGGAGTGCGGAGTGGAAAGAGCTTAGAGACAAGTAGAAAGGTGGCCCCGCCATTTACTAGCTATCTACATATCCTTGACGAGTCCTCTCACCACCTAATTGTACCCAAAGATGAAAGACTCCCTAGTGGTTAAGGCCGTGGCCCAGGGACCTAATCTGTCTGAGCTACACCTGACTCTACTGCGTATAGCTGTGTGATTCTGGGAAAGCAACTTAACTTCTCTGTGCCTCAGTCCCTCTATCTGTAAAATATGAAAATAATAATACCTACCGCCTTGTGTTTTCATGAGGTCTAAATATTTAAGCTCTCAGAACATGTCTGAGACTTAGAAAGTAGCAAAAAAAATTAGCTGTGTTGATTATCATAAGGTACTAAATGAATGCGCACTGTCTTCCTTCCTTTCTTCTGCAGCTTTTGTAATAAAAATGATGCTCTGCTGTTTTCTGGTTCCAAGGAGGCAGATACTTGGACAATGTAAATAAAAATCGCCATCCTACATACGAGCCAGCAGATAATAATAAATGACTGTAAAGTAGAAAATAGTTTGGATAGAAGGAAGAGCTTCCAGACTGCTAAACTCACTAATCCAAGTAATGGGGGGCTCTGATGCTGTCTTTCCTGTGAGTCTTTAAAAAGAGAATGGATCATTTTTTAAGTTTATTTACACATTTTGAGAGAGAGAGAAAGAGAGAGAGAGAGAGAGAGAGCGCGCGCATGAGTAGGGCAGGGGAAGAGAGAGAAGGAGAGAGAGAGAATCCCAAGCTGGCTCCCCGCTATCAGCACAAAGCCTGACATGGGGTCCAATTCCACAAATCTCGAGATCATGACCTGAGCTGAAATCAAGAGTTGGACACTCAACTGACTGAGCCACCCAGGTGCTCAAGGATGATAATTATATGTCCTGGGCACTGGTTAAGAAGTTTACCTGAGAAACATATTTTTATCATGAAAGAAACAAAAAAGTTCAACTGAAAAGCACATAGTAGTCGCTTCATAAGTATTTGGAGAAAAAATGATATTGAGTGGCCACTGGAAAAGGTATTTCATGGCTACCGCTTCAATTTATGAATTCTTAAAATGTCCTAAAAATGGAAGGCAGTGGCATATTTCATCTTTGGGAATATAAAGGTTCATTTCCTTTATGGTTTCCCTGTTTTCACTCTGTCCTTGACCCATTGCTGGGGGGCTGACAGCCATGTACTGGGCAGTCAGAAGCAGTTCCCCCTGAAACACTGGGAGAATCCAGACACGATTGTCCAGGGCCGTGTTCAGGGGTCCAGGGCCCGGTGCTGGTTACTGAGGCCCATGGACTGCAGGACCCACTTTCCTCACAGCCTGTGTCTCAGCCCACTCTGGAGTTCACTGGTGAAGGTGCCTCAGTTTCCCATGTCGGTGCTAGAGGGTGTGCTCCGGCTGCCTCATGTGGGGACCTTACCTTTGTTTGGACTGAATCTTTGTGTCCTCCCACAGAATTCCTATACCGAAGTCCTAACTCCTGGTGTGGCTGTATTTGGAGACCCCGTGGAAATCATGTCCTTATAAGAAGGAGCGCCAGAGAGCTTGCTCACTCGCTTTCTCTCCATGGCCAGGCACGAAGGAAATGTCATGTAAAGATGTAGCAAGAAGGCAGCCATCTCCAAGCTGGGGAGAGAACCCTCACCAGAAACTCAATTTGAGGGGTGCCTGGGGGGCTCAGTCGGTTAAGCATCTGACTTCAGCTCAGGTCATGATCTCACGCTCTGTGAGTTCGAGCCCTGTGTCGGGCTCTGTGCTGACAGCTCAGAGCCTGGAGCCTGCTTTGGATTCTGTGTCTCCCCCTCTCTCTGCCCCTCCCCTGCTTGTGCTCTGTCTCTGTCTCTGTCTGTCTCTCTCATAAACATTAAAAAGAATTTTTTTAAAGAAATTCAATTTGCTAGCATTTGATATTGGACTTTATAGCCTCCAGAACTGAGAGAAATAAACTTCTGTTGTTGTTTTTAAAATTTTTTTAATGTTTATTTATTTTTGAGAGATAGACCACGAGTGGGGGAGGGGCAGAGAGAGAGGGAGACACAGAATCCGAAGCAGGCTCCAGGCTCCCAGCTGTCAGCACAGAGCCAGATGCAGGGGTTGAACCCATGAACTGTGAGATCATGATCTGAGCCAAAGTCAGACACTCAACCGACTGAGCCACCCAGGTGCCCCAACTTCTACTGTTTAAGCCACCATCTGTGGTGTTTTGTTATAGCAGCCCAAATCAACTGATACATCCTGTATTCTACTTCTCTCAGAGGTTCCCCCACCACAGGACTGGGCCTCGGTCACCTGCTAAGATAATCTGCCATTCCCATTCCCTTTATTGGTTTTCCTTTACCCACTTGAGACACTTTAAAATTTCTTTTGATTTTTTTTTATATTAGAGAAAGAGTTTGTGAATGGGGAAGCGGGGCAAAGGGAGAAAGAGAGAATCTTAAACAGGCTCCACGCTCAGCATAGAGCCCAATGCAGGGATCAATCCCATGACCCTGGGATCATGACCTGACCTGAAATCAAGAGTAGGATCCTTAACCCTCTAAACCACCCAGGTGCTCCATGAAGTCACTTTTGAAATAACCTATATTCAAATCCAGTCCTCAGGCTTTGCTTCTGGAGGAATGCAATGAGGGAATGTATAATCAGGCTCAGTGGGCATCAAAGGAAGTCTTGAATGTGATAGGGTGTCATTAAAGGCATCGCACGTAAGGGCAAGTGTGCTTGTGGAAAGAAGGGGGAGGATCCCACAGGTGCACCTCATGTTCTGTACCATAAACTAAGGCCATACCTCCTTCTTGACATCTCTTGTCCTCTGGGTAAGAAAGAATCACGTAGAAATACCTTCCTTCCACGTGGAAGCAGTCTGTCCAAGACCAGAATGCAGAGTAATTGTCACAATTCATTATGTGCTAGGGAAGTGCTCTTGAGAGTCTTTGAAGCTCAGGGTTTCTAGAATTCTACCTCCATTTAGAGAAGACATCATGACCCCCTGAAGGGAAGCACTAACAGGCTTACTGGTGACTGATTGCTGAAGGTGATACATCCAGTGGGAAATTATGGTTGGAGTCGGGCGTGGGTGCGAGTATCAGTTCGCCCCCAAGGAAGGAAGACTCACCTGCCTTGAATCTGGCATCTTGTCCTGTGCCCTGCTGTTGGCCCTGGATTTACTGTGTTGACCACTGAAACACAACTCTGTAATAAAGTCAGTGGGGGTTTACATTCCTTAACAGCATGTGTCACGCACCAGCTGTTTGGTAGAGAAATGTGACATTCTGTTACGAGTACCTTCGCCAAGAAACTGGGTGATTTTGGTCTCCATCACATGAGAAGCCTGGGCCAATTTCCCTGCCAAGCATATTTTTCCAGAACATTAATCTGCTATAAATCACTTAAGTCAGTCTCCAGAACCACTTTGATCCCCATAATTTTCATTTACATAATTCATCAATTAAAAATATTGGAGGAGAAATAAATGTGTTACTGCAGAACATATTCTCTTGACCCTCCATCCATAAAATTATATCCTATAAACTTTAGGCTCTGGACTGGGCTCTGAATGAGTTTGCCAGTCCCCTAGATCGACCACAAGGAAAAATTCTCATTTTCCAGAAGTCCCTTTTCTATAAATATTTTGTTACCTGATAGACTCAGGTTTGCATTCTCTCTAAACATTGATTTTCACATCTCTGCATTGGTAATAACAATAATTCCTATCATAACAAGCCATTACAAGAATTAATAAGAAGATATGTGTAAAGTGTCTAACAAAAGCTATTCTATAATTGGCACTTGTAGTATATATTTGACATCCTTTGTCCATTTAGCATCCAAATCCCATCCTTATATCTAAGTAATTCCCTGCCTTTTGCATTTTGATAGGAAACAGACACTGAAAATTCCAGATACCAATTTTTCACATTGACTGGTCTATGTTGAATATTGACCAGCTCTGACCTGACATGATCCTGCTTTTCTGCTGTTGAAAACTGCCTTTCTAATTCAGGTGTTAACATCTCCAAGAAGAAGTCTGTCCTCCCTTGTTTCTCCTCGTTCCAGGATATCTCAAGCCCTAGTGGGTCAAGGCATGAGGACTGGATTTAAGGCAGTGGAAATGAAGGAAAAAAAAAATCAAACCTTCAAGAGACTTCTAAAAACATTATTAGCATGGATTTAAGACATGCCTCTTCTCATTAAGGCAATGGCAAATCTCTAGATCAAATTTGGCCAAATCTTTCCATTTTTGTGACATATACTAAGTATAACATTGATGAAAACCATAGAAGAGAGAAAGCGTAGAGGTTACGGGAGGCATCCGACTACATCAAATTTGTAAATTGAAAAACTAATTATTTCTTCAAGTGATTATTTTCTGAGCTTACTTGACACGGACATCTATGGAGTACCCAATCCGTTCCAAATAACAGGGTTTGAGATTTTCCTGGATTCAAGACATCGTGGTTATCATTTATCATTTATGGTGTGTTTGTTTTTCGGAGGAATAAATCAGCCTAGAGTCAAATGTTTACATTTATTTCTCAGCTATGTCCTGCCTTAACTATCACTGATGTCTATACGGAAGCAGGGAACCACACAGTTTTTAAAAAATCTTGTCTGTCTATGCATAGAGTGTTCTTTCTTTTCAGGGTACTAACGTTCACAAGGGTACTGGTCTTGGGATCCAGAATGAGACTCTACCCCGATCCTATCAGGAAAATCTGCTTTATAATTCCCTGAAGCCATACACAGCAGATGCTACATTATGTATAACCCAGATTCTTGAAATAAAACATGGCTGAATTCAAAGAACGTCTATGTGAACCCTGTAACCTGATTACATTGTTTTAATGCTCTAAGGTGGAGGGCTGCCCATGGTTTTATCATAAATTAAGCAAGTATTTGAGGGAAATTCTTAAAAAAAAAGAAAGGCCTGTCCTTATGTATGGATCAGCAAGTGAACAATGTTCTTGCTGTGCTGTAGAAAGAGGTGCCAGCTCGATGAGCTGCTGTCAACATGACAGAAAACGACCTGCTGCCAATTCCTACTTCCCAGTATGAAAACCAGTCTTCTCATGGATTATCGCTGCTGGTAGGAGACAGAAAATTGCCTCTGCCCTTGCTGACTGTGGTTAACTGGTGGGGGAAGCTTCGTATCCTGGGTCTTGAAATATTCAGAGGGGTACAAAGACGCCAAGTGACAGGAAGAGGTCGGGACACCCTGTGACAATGGAGAACACAACCACTTATTCCACAGTTAGTCAGGGAGGGGACGCCAGGCTGCAGCACTCATTAGGCTTGAAATGCCCTTTTAAAAAAGCACATTTCAGTCCAAAGAATAATGTTCTGACTTTAAAAGCACCAAATATTAATTTTCTAGGAACCGTAGCTCTTTTCCTTTTTCTTTTTCTTTTCTTTTTTTTTTTGTTTGCATGTAAAAAAAAAAAAAGGTGTGTTACTATAAGTTTGGGAATACTTTTACAAAAAAAATCCATAATTATTTTTACTTTTTAATATGTCCTAATTCGGGACCATGTGAAAGGATATTGATATAGAAATTACAAAGTGGATATAATTTCTAATTCTTGCTTTAATAATACAGTTCAGATATTTGCGTGGCTTTTTTTTCTTAATGAACATTAGTAATAAATGTGTAATAGCTCATGTATTTGACATACATGATATCTAATTTATGAAATGTAACAATCATTTCTTTTTTTTAAGAAAGAGAGAGAGAGAGAGTGCATATGTGCCATCAGGGGAGAGGGGCAGAGGGAGGGAGACAAAGGTAGAGAAAGAGAGAATCTTAAGCAGGGTCTATGCTCAGTGTGGAGTCCAATGTGGGGCTCAACACCATGACCCTGGGATCACGACCTGAGCTGAAATCAAGAGTTGGATGCTTTACTGACTGAGCCACTCAGGCGCCCCTACTACAGTCATTTCTAATTGTGGATACCAAAACGAAAATATGATAAATGTTCCCAATTTTTCATCATCATGAATAAGGGTTAACACATTTCTTTTTCTTATGTACATTCTTTCTCAAGATGAAATTCTGGGACTGCAATTACTGACATAAAAGTACGCACCTGTCTGTTGGGTTCCTAAATACCTTCTTGTGGAGTGTGCACAGAGCAAGTCCAATGGCGCTATTCGTAAAGCTTCCGTCCTCCCCAGAGTTGTACACTGTGTACAGCGTCCCCTGCAGGGGTGTAGAGTTTCACCTATGCAACTTTCCGTGGAGGCCCTGGAGGCGTTAGGTTGAAACACCAACCTATTACTAACCACTTTCTCAAGGAACAGCCCAAAGAATCTCAAGAAAAGAAAAAAGGCAATCCCACTCTTTTGCATAACTTGTCCTTTAGCAGTTAATTAAGGATATAAGGACAAAAGAATCAACAATAAAACTAAAATTGCCACATTCCTTTATAGGACATGACTAGTTGACAGTATGGTATCAAGATCAATGTGTGTGTGTGTGTTTTAGAGAAAGTTAAAAATTTGTGAGTTGAGTTTGGATTTTCAAAGAATAAAAGAATAAACATGGCAAGAAAAATTAAAAGAACGAAATATAGACATCAGAAGAAAGAAATTTAGACAAATGTACAAAAACAGTGAAAATGATAAATATCATGACTACATCTTTGAAAACTCTAACATAAGAATGAATCATTGGTAAATCTAACAATGAAAATATAGTGAAAATAATAAATGGACCATTTAAAAATGAGAAAGGGTAAACAACCAATATCAAAGATATTAATTTCATATGAATATTACATTAATAGTTATTAAATTTGAAAAAGGCAATAAGTTATATGTCTTATTGAAAAATACCAGAAACAAAACTCTGTAATGTGTAAACTTGTCAAATCACTAAGTTGTACACCTGAAACCAATGTGTGTCAAATATACTTAAAAAAAACCCATAAATACCAATATGCATTAATGAAATAAAAAGCATAAACAGATGTGTGACCAAAAAAAATTCACAAGGATATTACAGGTTACTAGTCTAGGAAATCAGAATATCATTCTTAAATTGTTTTAGACATTCAATAAGAAAATAATCTCTTGTTTCATAAAAAAAATAATAATGGCAAAAATATGATCAGACGATAAAATTATTTTTATAAGGCTAAGTTCATTGTGATTTTCAAATACAGACCCTGTGAAGATATAAATAGGAAGGTGACAGCCATGTTCAAGCCAAGGGAGAGGTTTGCAACATATTCTTTTCTCACTGCCCTCGAAAAGAACCCCGCTGACACCTTGGTCTTAGACTTGGACTTCCAGCCTCCAGAAATGTGAGAAGATAGATTTCTGTTGTTTAAGCCACTCAGTCTGTGGTACTTTGTTAAGGTAGCACTAGCAAACAAATACAAGGTCTTGTCTTTCCTTTCCTTTCCTTTCTTTCCTTTCCTTTCCTTTCCTTTCCTTTCCTTTCCTTTCCTTTCCTTTCCTTTCCTTTCCCTTCCCTTCCCTTCCCTTTCTTTTCTTTTCTTTTCTTTTCTTTTCTTTTCTTTTCTTTTCTTTTCTTTTTTTTCTTTTCTTTTCTTTTCCTTTTCTTTTCTTTCTTTCTTTCTTTCTTTCTTTCTTTCTCCTTTGTCAATTAAAATAATTTCATTGGAGGACATTAAGAAAATGTTTAAAAAACATGTGTTACTTCTGTACATTGGTTTTCATAACACTACTTATCAATAACTTGATTGATCTGTGTGGGGTGTGATTTGAACCCTGGGAGCTGTATTGGTAATGTTATAATCAGCATTTGGAACCAGCAAATCAGACTGGGGTGGGCGGTAGGGGGGAAACACCCGACTAGCTATAAGGCAATTCTCAGAGTGGCTTTGAGTTTTGTTCATCAGATAATAAAGGTTGAAGAGTGAGTGAGAGTCTTTGTGCCAATAACAGTGTTGGCAGGAATAGAAAAGGAAAAGTCATTACGCGTGCATATCAGCTCCATTTGAGCAAAACTGCATTGCTCAGCGATGTTGAGTTTTTATAGCTATTCTTTTATAGCTATAAAAATACCTTTACTTTTGATTCTCCTGAAGGAAAAATAACGTGGTTATTGCCAAGCTGAAACTCTAAAGCACTAAGCATCTTTATTCCTATTGAATCAATTGCCTTATAATTCAAGTCTTGGCAACACAAATATTTTATAAACTACTGTAACAGAAATTAAAATTTGGTTATGCATAGAGGGAGAATCCTACAAGGATCAAGTAGGCTGTTTATATCCTGCAGCATTTCTAACCCCATACTGGAGAACTGGGTAGGTTACTTTCATACATTTCATACATTTCATACATTTCATGCATTGGCATAAACTTTACTTCTACAAAGAAACATGCTCTCTTCCATCATCCCCCTAAATCTGCATGTTTCAAGAGAAAAAAGGGAACACCAGTGTGAGCAGGTGACAAGTGGCCATGACGCAATCCTCATGGAGTAGAGGGTGGCTTAAACTGCAGAGCCCTGGGGACAAGAGATCCATCCAAAGGGGCATTGCTTCTTCCATTCGAGAGCTGACTGTGCAGAAAATCTACCCCCTACCAAGAAGGGGAACACATTTTGGATGGCCATGCAAATTCTGTAAGCTTTTAAATGTTGGCTCGAAATTCTTTAAAGCACCCTATTCATCAAGGCCATCATGTCTATGAGTAGGATGTGATGCCAGTAGTGAAATAAAAGAGTTACTCTGGAAGTCAGGAAAAAAGGAATCCTGGCTCCAGCCATCATTGCTGTGTGGCCTGGGGGACAGCTGGACCACAGCGTCCACAAAATTCACCTGCTGTGTTCAGGGTAAACAAAGTTTCCAGCAGAGGGTCTGGTCTGTCCCAGGTCTTCAAGCAATCTTACGTGATTGCAAATTCACCTGAGAAAGTCTATTATCACGATATGATTTACCAATCAAAGAATGCAGAAAAAGCAGTGGACAAAATGTAGTGCCCATGACAAATAAAAAGCTTATATGAGAATAGAGAGACTCTCTCCTAGTCAGGTATGTATTTTCAACCCAAAGTGTTATTAAACTCAACATGGATCTGGTACAGTATTACCTTCATATTTTAAGTTCAATAAGAAAAAAGACAGCAATGATCACCATAATTTCACAATTTTTAAAATTTATTTTTAATTGTGGCAAACTATACACCACATGAAATTTACTATTTAAACACGCGGTTCAGTGGCATTGAATTCATTCATGTTGCACAACCTTCACCAAGGTCTATCTCCAGAACACTTTTCATCTTATAAAACTGAAACTCTGTACCTATTAAACAATAATAATACATATTAAATAATAACTCCCCATTGGGAAAGAAGGCCTTTGTATTGCTACTGGTGGACAGCATGATTATATACATGAAAAATATACAATATGTTACCATTATAAGTAAGCATTTATTGAAATGGTCAGACACAAAAGAAATGCTCAGAAATTGATAGCATTAGAATATATGTACAAAATTCACCTAGGAAATATGACAAAATAGGCTACTTACCATAAAATCAAAAACCATAAGATACTTATAAGGAAATGTGAGGAAAGGTGGCACGTGCATTTTAAATATTACAGAGCCTTCTTTGTTAATCATTCTCCAAAGTGAAGACTCTTGTTTTTTCAAACAGGCAGATTATGTTAATTCATATATTTAAAACAATTCCAACCAAAATTCCAACCAAACTTATTTTAAACTGGTGAGGCAGGAAGTTCAAAAGATAGTTCAAAGTAAGATCATTGTGGGGGCGCCTGGGTGGCTCAGTCGGTTAAGCATCCTACTCTTGATTTCGGCTCAGGTCATGATCTTACGGTCATGGGATCAAGCTGCCCGTGGGGCTCTGTGCTGACAGTGTGGAGCCTGCTTGGGATTCTCTCTCTCTCCCTCTGTCTCTGCCTCTCCCCTGCACATATGCACTCTCTCTCTCTCTCTCAAAATAAATAAATAAACTTAAAAAAAACACAAAGTAAGAAAGATTATTGTGGAAAGAGGGCACAGAGAACCCTAGCCTACAAATATTAAAATATATTATAAATCAAAGTCAGTTAGGCAGTATGGCCCTGGAACCAAAACCAAGGTATAAGTCCTGAAAAATGGGTCAATATCTGAAACATTGCATAAGTGCTTAACATGTTCTAATCAAGAAAATAAGGAAGAACCATTGATGAATAATAATGAAATAACAAATTGAAGGAAAAAGAGAGTAAGTTCTTAGGTTTATATATGACACTATACACCAAAATACATTTAAGTTACATTTTAAGGTTACACTAAAGTGCTGAATAGATTTTAAATTTTAATGTTAAAAAAATTCTTTTTAATGTTTACTTATTTCTGAGAGTTACTTATTTCTGAAAGAAGCAGGGGGAGGGGCAGAGAGAGAGGGAAACACAGAGTCTGAAGCAGGCTCCAGTCTCTGAGCTGTCAGCACAGAGCCTGATACGGGGCTCAAACTCATGGACGTGAGATCATGACCTGAATCAAAGTCAGACACTTAACCGACAGAGCCACCCCGGAGCCTCTAAATTTTTGTTTTATTTTTTATTTTTTTAATTTTTTAACGTTTATTATTATCGAGAGACAGAGCATGAGCATGGGAGGGGCAGAGAGAGAGGGAAACACAGAATCTGAAGCAGGCTCCAGGCTCTGAGCTGTCAGCACAGAGCCTGATGGAGGGCTCGAACTCACAAACTGCGAGATCATGACCTGAGCTGAGGTCGGACACTTAACAAGCTGAGCCACCCAGGCGCCCCTAAATTTTTGTTTTAGAAACATACTCATAGTTCAATAAAATATTAAATATCATTGGGGAAATGATCAAGACCTTTTCAACTTGATTAAGAAGGAAAAAATCATTAAATATTTAATACATAAACATTTCAAATACATAAAATATTTAAAAATACATTAATCTGTTAATAAAAAATAAAACAAATTTAAAAGTACCCAATATTTAAAAATTCTTACTGAATTTGATGAAACATACAAGAAATTAATATTTGCAACACGGTAAAAGCTCATTCAATTTTATAAAGTAAGGAAGAAGCCCATATAGATATATAGGCCCAGAGAAAAGCAGGTGATATTTGTTGAGTGTTTTCACTGAGTCAAGCATTTATTTACACTAGCTCATATGATCCTTGCCACAACTCTATGAGATCAGAGATTTTAATATCTCCATTTTCTAGATATTACCCAGCTTGCTCCCATAGACATAGAAAGCAGAGGCTGGAAATTTTGCTTTAACTACTACTCTTGTTTTTCCTTTTAGATATTCTAAAAAGTTAAATTACACAGCATAAATGGTCAAAAGTGTTCTGCAATTCATTGATTAATATTCTTCAAGCATCTACTATATATCACGCCCTGTGCTGGGCACCAGGGATTGGATTGGAGACAGATCAAGATAGTCTTCAGACATCCAGTGGGGGAAACAGGCATGTAAGATAACCATGGACAATATGATGATATGTATGTGCAAATGAAATGTAATTCAATGCAAATTAAAACATTAGAGGCACTATTTTGATGACTAAGCCAAAATTTGAAATAATGGTGAAAGCTTTAAAGAATTGATGCAAATCTTTTAAAAAGGAACATACAAGTACATGTTTAGAATTTCAGAATGTGGGGCACCTGGGTGGCTCAGTCACTTAAGTATCTGACTTTGGCTCAGGTCCTGATTTCATGGTTTGTGGGTTTGTGGGATCGAGCTCTGCATGGGGCTCTGTGCTGTCAGCACGGAGCCTGAAGCCTGCATTGGATTCTGTCTCCCTCTCTCTCTGACTCTCCTCTGCTCACACTCTGTCTCTCTTTCTCTCTCTCTCTCAAAAATAAATATTAAAAAAAATTTCAGAATGTTTATTCCCTTTGATTCAGTAATCTCTCTTATTCTTGGAAATTCATCCTAAAGAAATAATTCATTAGAAGGAAACAAAACTATCACTCATTAATTAACATTTTAAATATTTGTTTGTTCCTATTGCCTATCAGATTCTGTTAGGATCTGGGAGAAGATGAACAAAAATTTCATTCCAAAAAATCTTCACTCCAGGCCCCATTGTGACAGTGAAAACTGGAAACCATCATAATGTTCAATTATGGAGAGTTATTTTATGTATTCTGGTACATTGACTTGCATAAATATAGCCAATATTAAAATTATATGTCAAAATTACATAGGAAAAAGGGCATTTTCGTGATACATTGCTAACTTAAAAATATTAAACTTTGCATAGAGTTCTGTTGCAGCATTTGCTCATAAAGCCATAAGCTAGATGCTTATATACAAATCAGACAGACAAGTTGTATTAGGGCTTGGGGATTATGGATGACTTTTATATTATAAGATTAATATTATTGCTATATAGCTTTTCTAACCAAAAAAAAAAAGGCAGAAAGAAAAGAAGGAATTCATATAACCAAAGAGTGATCCTGGAAGAGATTAATAATTGATTACAGAGGGGTTTGCAAACATAAAGTTCTGTGTAACAGCTCACAGAATAGCAAACCAGAACTTACAAGATTTGAAGGGAATGGCATCCCTGCCTTACACAGACAGAGAGTACAGAGAAGTCAGAAGAGAGGATCAAAGGTTGCACTAAAATCTCATTCCATACAACATCATAATTACTCTGAAATTACTGGCTTCCAAAGTCCCACCAACAACACAGCACTTGCTAAGTGTTGTCAAATATAATTTTATTCACGATTCCCAGGGTTAAGTACTCAGCATACAAAATATATTTTCACAGACTTATAAAAATGATAAAACACTTCAGTGATTCTTGGTCTCTTTGAGTCTTACCTCTAGCCCAATTAAGTGCTCTTAAATCATCTGACCTGCCACCTAGAAAGCTGGAACCCTGGTCCCTCTGACTTTTTTCTTGAACCCCCTGTCTGCTGCCTCCCATTTCCTGATACCTTGGTATTCTTGAGTCTGACCTTCTGTCAACAAGAAAGAAGCAGTGGGAAAAAATAAGAGAAATGTTCTCCAACGCAAGGTGTAACATGGATTTCTCTGCACAAAATGAATACTACATGCAAGCGGAGGGAAGGGGGTGGGGAGGGATGGGCAAGGACAGAGTTCTTCAGGGACACGCTTTTTGCTCAACTTGGGTGATGAGGAGTCAGTTCACCAAAGAAAAACAGAATGTCTCAGTGAAGCAGGCAATATAGTTTCTATGATTTGGGGTATTTCACAGTGGCTTCGCTAGATGTCAAAGTCAGCTGTGGCTTGGGTGTGGTTCTCATGACATACACACTTGGCTCCAGTGAAGAGTTCAGCAGACAAGTCTGACCAGGGGCCATGGCCCTTATGTCAGCACTGGCAAAATTAACTCATCACAGACAGTGCTAAGATGCTACACTCTGGGTGCAATTTCTGCTGCACAGTTTTTGCAGTTGGAGTGATGCTTGGTTCTGTAATTCACAATTACTGTTGGCCCTTGAATGATGCAGTGGATAGGAGCATGGACCTTCTGTGCAGCTAAAAATCTAACTTTTGAGTCCCCCAAAACTTCACTATTAATAGCCTACCATTTGACTGAAATCCTTATCAATAACATAAAGAGTTGATGAACCCATATTTTGTGTGTGATATGCATTATATACTGTATTCTTGCAATAAAGTAAGCTAGAGAAAAGGAAAATGTTATTAACAAAATCATAAGGAGGGGCACCCGAGTGGCTCAGTTGGTTAAGCATCCAACTCCTGATTTCAGCACAGGTCATGATCTCACAGTTCATGAGTTCAAGCCTTGCATCAGGCTCTGCACTGACATGTGGAACCTGCTTGGGATTCTCTCTCTCTCTCTCTCTCTCTGTCTCTCCGCCCCTCCCATACTGTCTCTCTCTTTCTCTCAAAAATATACAGACAAAAGAAAAACTTTAAAAATTAAAACATTAATAAAAAAGAAAATCATAAGAAAAAATACATTTACAGAACTGTACTGTAAAAAATTGCATTTAAGTGGACACTTCATAGTTCAAACCCATGTTGTTCAAGGTCAACTGTATATTTATATCTTCTCCAAATGTACCTACTTTGATCCATCTATTCCTATATCAGTTCAGAACTGCTTTGACTGTTTTCCTCTTTGATCAAGATTGCATTTGCCATAGATATCTCACTCTTGCCTCAGATGCGAATTGGTGGATCCCTTACAGACCATAAACGACACTGCTTGGCTTCAACATTTCTCTGTCCACTGCCTCTGGCCTGGAAATGATGATTGATATTTCTCCTTTGGCATTATTCCTTGGTTCTTTTGAGCTAAAACTGGCTATTGCCTTCCATAACGCACTTGCCTTTCATGATAGAATCCACATCGCCAGCAAGCTGGTGAAGTTGGCCATCAAGAAAACTTTCATGAAATTTTATTTTATATATGCTAGTATAATCTAGACCCTATTTCCAATTAATCTCCATGTCAGAAAAGGCTTGAGAAGATGATCACTGCTCAGGTAGCTAATCAAAGGCTACATGATTTCCCCAGGATCCCACCACAAATCTGTGTCATGTCAGCATTAGAACTTAGCATCTAATCTGGTGCATCTATCTAATGCAAGGAAATTTTAGCCCACTAGATATGTGAACAAAGATATTTCAAACACAATATCTAAAGTTTTCCTCTTCAGGTGCTTGATTATTTCATTTAGCTCAAGATGATCTGGTAATATCAAAGGTTCCAAAATGTCTTGCTCAACTCAGTAAGTGGGTGTCCTTTATTTTTAAATTTAAGGCAGAAATGAGATACACACAAAGCAAGGGAGATTGGAAGAGGAAAGGAGGGCCCAAGATGGTGATGGTGGGGGATATAGCATTTGCTAGTTTCCATGATATGAAAACTCCCACAATGGCTAATCTCAAGCTACTACCACTGTGAAGTCAACCAGCTTTCCAAATTCCTGAAAATTTAACAGTTAGCTCTCTCAAGCCACTCTGAGCAGACTCCAGCACAATGCTGGCTCTCCCTGTCCTTGCTATGAATACCACCTGAAGATATGGTTTTGGTGATAACATACTTGCATTAATACTGTTATGTTGCTCTATTTGTTTTTGATGGCCCATAATTATTTTTCCCAGTGCCACTGGTATGTAAAATGTAAGTAAATTACTTCTTGGCTGAGGTATGGGTATAAATTCTGCCATATGAAAGAGGAGAAATTCTTGTGGCTATACTCTTTCGAGCATTTCTCCTCCAATTCTTTCTGGCATCTGGCCTGATGGAAGGGAACAGCTCATAAACAGAGACTGGGAAATATGTTAATATTTTAATCACAAATGTTTGTGAAAGCGTCTCTCTGTGTCAGGCTTGAACCCATAAAAGGTCCCAAGATTCTTGCAGCCAAGAAGTTGTATTACTTTAGGATATGGAAGAATCTCAAAACACCATGTCAACTAAAGTAAGAGGGGAGCCCCAGTGACCATAACAATAAGAGAAAAACCAATACATCATATATTTTACAGCCCTTTAGTTTATGGCACTCTTGTGCACACACCTTCACAGTTCTGGATATTGCATAAGAGGGCGTTCATAAATGGGAACACATCCAGAGGAGACCAATAACAATAAGAGGTGCTCACACTTTCGGAATGTTTACAATGGCCATGCACTCTACTGATGGTATTACATATTCAACCTCATTTCATCCTTTCAGCTCCACTATGCCCTTAGGTAGGTAAGAAAAATCACAAATGGAATTATGATTGGTAACACATCCTCTGTTGTGTATGTGGTAAATAATAAGGCCGATATTTCAAACCAAGCAGTCTAATTCCATCCAGAAGATGTGCTCTTAAGCACCAGGTAGTATTTAAACCATGTTTTACCTGGAATATAGACTAACCAGTGACACATTAAATGTTTTCAAGTTCTCAAAAGCTCCCCCCTCCCATTACATTGCAGCTAGATTGAGGAATTACCTCTATGGGTGTCTCAAAAAAAAGCATTGGGACGACAGTGTCAAAAGGCTGACTTGAAGACAATAATAAGTTCCCCTTTCTCTTTGCAGGGACCCAAAGTGGAAGGGGCCATCATGGGAAACCATGATTTTCTCATCATTGGAGGTTTGCAGACAAAGACTGGATTATAGGTGTGGGACACCTGGTTTAAGGGTGGTTTAAGAAGTGTACTTTGAATTGGCTAACTTCCCTGTGCTATCCAATATTCAATGGATATGCACATGTGGCCGTTTGAATTAAAATCAAAGTTACAAATTCAGTTCCTCAGTCACGTTAGCCACACTGCACATACTTAATAGCCACATGTGACTACTGGCTGCCATGTTGGATGGTACAGATATACAGAACATTCCTAACATTTCTGGAAGTTCTACTGAACAGTGTTATTCTAAAATGTCAAATCTGCCTTTTAGAATTCTCTCTGCCTTTGAGAAAAGCATGGTAATTATCCAGAATTCATAGATGAGGAAACTGAGGATGAAAGTTTTATTTTTTTATTTTCTAGTCTGTGTTACCATTTCATGATCCTCTCATACCCACACTTACCTTGATCCTCACCACCAAAGACCCGCTCTACTGCTGCACCCACTGGGGCTGTAGGGTGTGCACTCAGGCTCCCTCAATCATTTTGAACTCTTCCTCTTTGTGACCACAGGAGAACTTGGCAATGTGCTGTTTGGTGCATAAATAATTATCTGTTATTTCTGCCTCCCCTTTAATTTGCTCACAGAGCATTTGCTGAGAAGATCTTTGAAAGCAATTGGGCCACAACGCTCTGTGGGCAACGAGAGGAATTACAGCGGTTGGGAGGAAGATGAATTGTGATGTCAGTTTGATTACAGTGCTGGTTAGTGCTCAGTAGAAACTTTGGGAAAAAGTCTTTCCACAGGAAATCCATTTATAGACGGCCCAGCACAGCGCCACCTGTTGACTGCCAAAGGTGTAGCAAAGGAAGCCCACTGGTATGGGGCTGGTGGGTTTCTGTGGAAGGTGCTGGCCTCACAGGCACAATTGAAATTTATTCACTTCAACAATCAAATAACGGATTTAAGAAGAAAGGTATTGAAGACCTACGTGCTACGCTTCCTGGCTATTCAGTAAATCCACACAGATCTCTTACTAACTGATTTTCTAATAACGACCTTTATTGATAGTGTCTTAACAAGAAATAAGTCAGAAGTAAGCACGTTTGGGTTGCATATGTTTTAATTTGGGATAACTTTCAAAAAGGAATACTCATGGTACCTTCTCTATGTCAAGAACTAAACTAGATACATCTGCATACCTTATCCTACTTAATTTGCATAGTGACAATCAGGATAGATATCACCATTCCAATTTTATAAATGAGGAGGCAGTAATAGAATAAACAGTTAATCCCGGGTCTTCAGATTCTGACTCCAAGGCTCTTTCCACTGATATATTGATACCTCGCATGCAAAAGGCAGCATGACATTTTAACCTGAATGGCCTGTTCCTGAATTCCACGGACACATCACTGTATCTCTTCAGGATCTCACCAACTACCTTCCTGTCTGTCTCCCAATATCATCTTTGGTAACAATCTTACTCAAATGCTACGGTCATTCTTTCTGTTTGCATATGACATTTCTCTCACCTAAAACTGTGTTCTGCCTTCCCTCATAATTCTTTATGCATCCCTTTCTTACAAGATCATTTCAATAATCTGGTCACCTCAAAAGACACGTGGAGAATGCCCACAAATCACAGGTTTGTGAAATCTATTACTGAATAGACCCACATTTCTTTCGAACGTATTTATGACACCGGTATAATACCACTAACAGGTGCTCATGGCCCACATCTTGTCATGCATACATCTGGCATATCTTTAATTGTGTATCTTTTTTTGAGGAAGAAAGTTATCTTCCACTGCTAGTTCTTTCTTCTACCGTATCTCCACATTTTTGACCTAGGGAACTTCCAGGGTTCAAATTTAGGATGAGAGATCAAGTTGTCCAAAAAGTTTGGGTTTTTTAAAAATATGAACTCTAAGGTTTTTTTTCCTATTTTTTTAAAGCCACCCATTTATTTTAGTGCCCTCATACAGTTATAAATTAAAATTCATACTGCTTATTACATTCAGTATCTCTTTCTTCAATAACTATAATGACTCTTGACCATTAAGAGACACATCAAGTCAACAGCTTGGATGTACACATTATATCAATTCCACTCTACTCTTGTCATCTGAATTATTATCAGCAGTAGACAGTAACTGAGGGAGCACTAAAAATAAATCATCATTGTTATAAGCCATTATAATAGCTTATTCAATTTGATGAATGATGTTACTTTGACCTCACATCACATTTATCGTTCAAGGAGCTGACGTAGTTCACGGTACTTACTAAATATCTAAAATTCACTAACATCCGGTATATGGGGACCACCGGTATATATCAGTCTTCACAGAATGATACGATGGGCTGGGAATAATCACCAGCAACCTCTGAGGAATCCTGAACGATGAGGAGGAATCCCTTTTAAATGAGTGGATCTTAAGAAATTAAAGTTTATCCTTTGAAGTCATGAGCAGTTTTTAAAAAAAATCTATTTCTAAAATAGCTGAGATACACACACACACACACACACACACACACACACACATGCTTTTTTTTCCTTAAGAAAATAAGGTGGCACATATGACACAATCTACTCTTGTGTTCATGACCAAGAGTAATTGTTGGCAACATCAGATAATGCCCACACAGCAATGCATATATAATCAAAGAGCATAGACTTTGGAGTATAAAAAACCTGGATTTAAGTCCTTGTTTTATCATTTAGTGTGTTTTAGGGTGCAAGTAATACAAAACCCCAATTCAAGTGCCTCACACAGTAAAGAAATCAGGAGTGAGGAACAGTTAATTTGTCACTTGAGGAAGTCAGTTAATTTGTTACTTCAGAAAGTCATCCATTTTGAGTTTATTTTTGTGTATGGTGTAAGAAAGTGGTCTAAGACACATGAAATGATGCTCAGCATCACTCATCATCAGGTAAATATAAATCAAAACCACACTGAGATACCACCTCACGCCAGTCAGAGTGGCTCAAATGAACAAATCAGGAGACTATAGATGATGGCAAGGATGTGGAAAAATGGGCACCCTCCTACATTGTTGGTGGGAATGTAAACTGGTGCAGCCACTATGGAAAACAGTGTGGAGGGTCCTCAAAAAATTAACAATAGAACTCCCATGTGACCCAGGAATAGCACTGCTGGTGATTTACCCAAGGGATACAGAAATGCTGATGCACAGGGGCACATGTACCCCAATGTTCATAGCGGCACTTTCAACAATAGCCAAATCATGGAAAGAGCCTAAATGTCCATCAACTGATGAATAGATCAAGAAGATGTGGTTTATCTATACAATGGAATACTACATGGCCATGAGAAAGAATGAAATCTGGCCATTCATGGCAACGTGGATGGAACTTGAGGATGTCATGCTAAGTGAAATAAGTCAGGCAGAGAAGGACAGATACCATATGTTTTCACTCATAGGTCTAACAGGAGAAACTTAACACAGGACCATGGGGAGGGGAAGGGGGGAAAAAGAGTTAGGGAGAGGGAGGGAGGCAAATCATGAGAGACTCTTGAATACTGAAAACAAACTGAGGGCTGAAGGGGGATGGGGAAAGGGAAAGAGGGATGATGGACATGGAGGAGGGCACTTGTGGGGAAGAGCACTGGGTGTTATATGGAAACCAACTTGACAATGAACTATAAAAAAAAAAGAAAGTCATCATAGACCCAGATTCTTTGTAATACAAATAATAATAATGATAATATATTAACTATTATAATAATTATTATATTAATATCATAATTATATACTTATTATACCATAATTATAACAATATAATATATAATGACATAACAATATATAATATAATATATTAATATATGTCAGATTAATATACTATTATATTAATTATAATATTATAATTATTATTTTACCCTTCCTTAGTGTTTTGCATTTGTCATTGGGAGACAGCTGGCCATTACAGCACAAGTCCCAGTCAGCTACAATAGCATCCAGTAAAAGGAGAGACAGTCTCTTCTTTGGGTCTCTTTTTGAAAGGAACAAACCCTTTCCCGGAAGTGTCAGAGTCTCCGTTTTGAGTGTTCTGGTTTAGAATTGGGTCAGGTGCACACCCTTAACCAGTCTCTGCAGGGAGGTGGGATTATCAAGAGCGGTTTAGGCCAATCAGGATTCATCCCCTGAGCTGAGGCACCCCCCCCCCACACACACCGTGGAGAAGGACAAGCAAAACCCCAGAAGGAAGGATGGTGGGGGCAAAGGGATCCATGGTCCACTAGCTTGAGCTCTTGGGCGCATCCTCAAGTCTTCATTTCTAGCTCAGAAAAACAGAGCTAATACCTGCACCTCACAGAAGGGTAAGAATTAGAAAAGGTCATCTTTGGGGTGCTTGGGTGTCTCAGTCAGTCAAGTGCCCAACTTCAGCTCAGGTCATGATCTCCTGGTTCTTGAGTTCGGGCCCCACATTGGGCTCTGTGCTAACAGTTTGTAGCCTGGATCCTCCTTCGGATTCTATGCCTCCCTCTCTCTCTCTCTCTCTCTCTCTCTGCCCCTCCCCCCTCACACTTGTTCTCTCTCTCTTTCTCTCTCTCTCTCTCTCCCTCTCAAAAATAAACAAACATTTAAATTTTTTTTTAATGAAAGGTAATCTTTTCCCAGTGCCTGGCACATTAACAATGTTAGTGGTTTGTTTTGTCTCACTGCAGTCTGCACTATACTTCCTTGCTAATGCTTCTTCGGCCCACTCCTTTGTGAACTGTCCCAGTCATTGGTTTGGGGAACTCTCAATGAGTTTGCGACTCATCACTGTCCCTAGTCTTTTCGTTTTGGGTTGTCTGTCACTCCCTTTCTTCCTCTGTCTTGTCTTTTTGTTTATTTCTTTCTTTCTCTTTATCCAACTTTATCTTTACTATACTTTTCTCCCTCTAAGCATTACCGTGTGCATGTGTGTGTTTAAGATATATTTATGGCTCATAGGGAGAGAAAATTCTTCTGCTTAGCAAACACCCTCAGACCCTGGAAGCACTCCACATTTATTTGAAGGTAACCAGAAAATTTTCCCTCTAGATGCCTGTGTAATTATGTTTTTACTATTACAGTTAAAATCAGAATTGGTGATTAAGATAAGTGGTGATAAGCTGAAAGAAAATTCAACAACAAACATTTCACGTTCCCATCACTATGCTAAATGCTAGGCTGAGGCAAAAGTGAAGCACAGAAAAAGCCAAAAGAAACAAAAAGTCCGAGAAATGGTGGTTTTGTGCAAAGTAATTATAATCAATAAGGTAGAAAATGCAGTGTGAAAACACATTGGGAGAATTTTGAGCTCTCTCCCAAAAAGTTGGGACTTTCTATTTTTGTCATGAGGCAGGGGACAGAGTGGGACCATTAGATATTTTAATTAGATATGAACTATGAAGAAAACATAATTATAGAACTTCATTTGGCAGTAGTATAAAAGAATAATTGGAAGGAGTACAAAGTACTCCAATCAAGCCAGCTAGACTATCAGGCAGGTTAGGCTAGGTTATGCTAAATAGACAAGCAGCCCCCAAACTCTCATGACTTAAAACAAAGAAACAAACAAAAAAAGTGTATTTTTTATTCATATTATTCAAATTATTCAAATTTATTCATTGCCGGGACACAGGGAACTCTGCTCTTTACGTTCACACAGGGATCTAAGCTGATAGAGTGATGGTGATACCACTATCTGAAACTTTGACAAAGCAAAAGAAAGCCCCGGAGGGTCTCACACCAACCATTCAATGGTTTGGCACTGAAGTGAATCACACAGTGGTGTGCTAGAGCCAATTGTGGGCATTCTTTCCCAACTTCACACTCAGCGATGTCAACCAGGTAGCTTGAGATCAGCCGCGGTGGGATTATTTGCACCACAGAAATTGGCAAGCACTACAAATCATGGCTCCCTCCCTGCTCCAAAGAACCAGTTGTTAAACATTGCCAACATGCCTCTGGACTCACTTCCTCCATCATTCACAACTCTTTGGCCAACTCAAACCCAAAAGGATCAAGAAGTCCCATCCTACCGTTGCCTTGTAGGCAGAGAGCCAGGAATATTTTGTGAGCAACATAAATGACAACCATAGGATAATGCAAGGGCCTGTGTGTTCATTCATCTACCCATTCATTCCACCAGTATTTACAGAACACTTCAGATGTTAACCAAGGAGCAATAAAAATGGGAAGCAGAAGAGTTTTTAGCATAAGTGGTATGGCAGTTGTCAATGTGTTGCTTCTCACCTCCTAATCTACCCTTCATGTCGTTTCTTGGGTACTAGAGATGGATCTTGTAAACATTTCTCCTTCACTGGTAGAGGTTGTAGACAGATACTGCAGAAGGAAAGGGTTTCTGGTACTGGTGTGATTTTTTAAAAATTTTTTTTTCTTTTTGAGAGAGAGAGAATACACACACATGTGGGAGTGGGGTGGAGCAGAGAAAGAGGAAGAGAATCCCAAGCAGGCTATGTGCTGACAGACATGGGGCTCAATCCTATGAACTGACCCAAGCTGAAATAAAGAGTCAAGACGCTTAACTGACTAAGCCATCCAAGCACCTAATGGTGTGATTTCTCTATTGATTCTGCAGTACTCATCTGGCATGGGAGCTACCAGTGGAATTCATGCCCAGAAACTTTCAAAGGGACCCTCAAGTGTAGCTTTTTGCCAAGTTCCAAGGATGCTTCAGGCAACTTCCCAACATATACAGCAATATCTTCTGCAGGTGGCTTCCTGGTGGCTTTCCAGTGAGTCCTACTGATGCCACAGCCAATTGTCCAGTGAGTTCAACAGCATTCACCATGAACAGCCTTCCAGTAAGTTTTTCTAGAATACCAGTAGATGGTTTCCCGCCCACCAGCCTCAGTCTGGCAGTACCCCAACAGGAGACACTCAGCTTACCAGCCCCAACCCACAGTTCTCTGGCTGTCAACCTCAACCCCCCAGCTGTGAATCAGCTCTGGTCAAAGCAACGCAGTGAACTTCCTTGCCATCTAGTGGGCTGCAACCACATCCTCCCCACTGAAGTTGGATTCCTGACCTTGAGTAGGAAGCTTCTCTCCCAAGTTTGGTTACTCCCCTGCAGCCTTAGGGTATTCTTTAGCATTTATCCTCCCTTAGTAATGAATTAGCAATAGATGGTTAACAATTTTTTGTTTTAAATCTTCCCTGTTCAAACCATTGTGTGGTTTCTTTTTCTAGCCTGGACCCTAATGTAGTTTGGAAAACTAGATGTAATAAAGATAATTTAGGCTACAATGCAGAGAACAGTCTGGAGCTGGTCAGGAGTAGAGGTAGAGAGTCCAGTGAAGTGGCAGGTGATGGTTAGCTAGATGAGCTCAGGGGACAGCAATATCAATCAAGAGATATGGATGTTTTTAGGAAATAAAATAAGTTGGTCTTGAAAATGAGTTTGAGTGGAGGAAAGAAAGTTGAATTGTGGTGTTACCCAACAAGTCAGAGGACACTGAGAGAAGATATTAGATTTAGAGAACCAGATTATGGGTGGTTTTGGCCTTGTTGAATTGGACATACCTTGAGTCACCTAAATGAAGATGTCTAGTTATCAGATGTATTGTAGAGCCTATTGTTCAGGGGAGAATTATGGGCTGGAGATACAAATTTGTGGGTCATATGAGCAGAGATTTGGTAAATGCTTTTGCCTATTCAGCATCTCTTCCTCCATATTATCCACTCCAATTTTTCTTTACAGAACTATTCCTTTATTAAATGGAAGTTTCTGGTCATATAGCATGAAGTAAAAAATACTATATATTATAAAGAGATTGTTAGACCATATACAAAATTGTGAAGATGGTCATCAAAAAACTAGTTATACAATTGAAACCCTCACCTACTTCAAAGGGGTAAGAGTTTCAGGCATGAGGGTACTATCTCTTAGACTCAAGGCTGGTGATAAGGAGTCTAAATAGAAGATTCACGAAGATATTTAAAGATAGCTTTGGAATGCTGGAAATCCCAACTCTTCTGAAAGAGATCAGTGGAGTGATGTCTCCTCTTCACCATAAGAGGTAGAGAGCTTAATATGTGTCCCCTTAATTTGGGTAGGGAATTAAACAGTTGCCTTAGATCTGACTCATGTCTTATAAATCTAAAGAATGAGATACTGGTAGAAGTAGACTGTGAGAGTTACATGAAGACAAAGGGAAGGAACTGTATTGGGGATCAAACCATTCTTTTAGCATTTCTCAGGGCAAAAAAGGAGAGTCAGTGTTGCCCAGAGGTTAGAGGTGGGTTACCTACAAGGAAGAGCTAGAGTAGAGTCACCTGAGGGCCTGTCTGAGAGGGCTGTTTTCATATGTGAATAGACCTCAGTGGAATGGTGTTGAAAATATCATCAGGTGTCTGGGTGCTGAAGAAAGGAAACAACCAGGTGATACAGAAATACACTTGCCATGAAAGTTAGAGATCCCAGTAATGAGTGGTCTCCAAGAATTTAAGAAGATGGGAGATGGGGAGAATAAGTGTCACCCAAACATTGGTGGAGTAGTTGAACATAGAGAAGAGGCCATACAGCACTTTTGTTGTAGGTGATGGTGTGGTAGATCCCCTCCCTAAGGAATGTGGCAGAGGCCTTCTAAGAACAAAGGAAGACAATGTGCAATGTGGCCCAATCAACCCCTATACATGTATGCATAATTCTGACACAATTATAATTTGGACCGTGTCCAATTAGACTATATGTCATCATATATGGGAGACAAAGAAGTAGAAATTGCATAAAAGGCTACACCCCACTGTGCTTGGAGCTCAGCCTTTTTGGGATCTTAGCCAGCCTAGCTCTTGCCAATAGGAATAAAGCTGCTTCTTGGAAAGAAGAGCCTCAGTGTCCCACATCTGTGTGTGTGTGTGTGTGTGTGTGTGTGTGTGTGTGTGTGTGTGTGTGTGTTTTCTAAAACCAAATTTTACTGGGGAAAACTAAGGATGATGTAAATTCCAAAAGTCTAACAATGGATGTTTTCAGAATATCATCTGGTCATTAAAATTGAAGTGTAAGTAGGGTCTGAATGCAAATAAGATCAGTCTGCAGCCATGGCCCACCGAGGCTCAAATTCACCTTCTTTGACATATGTACACCTGTTTCTCTGGCCTTCTAGCTTCATCTTAATCATATTTATTAACAGATTGATAAGGCTGATTCTACCGGTTGGTGAAGTGATGTTTCCTCTCCAATTGTTCTGAAGTGGCATCTTAAGATCTCAGTGGGGCACACTCAGGGATATGGTGGAAAAGGAAATTATCAATGTTTTACCAATGCACTAAAAACCTTGGTGAAAATGTTTCTAAATCTACAATGGAGAGGATACACATAGGCCTCACCCCGTGGCATGTATTTTTTGTGTGTTTTCCACGATAAACATGCATTACATTTTCAATAGGTAAAACTAAATTGTATTTACATTAATTAGAAAAAAATAGAGTGCTTAAAGATTTATCTATAAATAAGAGAATTTATCTATGAAAAAGAATTGTCAGGTTAGCATGGGTAGAAGATGGCACTCTCGAATCTGGAGATTTGTACATTTTGTATAGGTGGTCCAGGATACATTTGAGATAAGTCTGTTATTTCTTGTACTATTTGGGACATGCACCATTAGAGAGGCTTAAAGAAGGCTTTTACTGATTAAATATTTACCAGTAAAGACTTCATAACAACCCAACCACCTTTTAAGCATTCAAATGAGTGGCAAAAGTGTCCCATAGGGGAGAATCACAGGAAAATTTTAAGAGATAGCATTTCTAGCAACTCCCTTAATGCATCCTTTATGACCCCTGAAAAACAAAAAGGATATCTGGTCTTTCAAAGCTTCTACTTAGAAAATCCCTGACATTCATTGACATAGAGCAACTCATTTCCTATTTTTCGGAAACTAAGATAAAGAGTTGCCCCCAAACACACACATAAAAGTCAGGAATTGTAGGAAGATCCCACAAAGAAGATCTTGGCGTACATTCATCCTTCATCCATTCATACAATATGCATGGAGTAGGTGCATACACTCTCATAAGCAATATACTTGCCACTGTGGAGGCCAGGAAAGCAAGCATCCTCCTGAAAGTGACTTATATTTTATTAGGAAAGATAAGATATGCACACAAACAATAAAAACAACACCAGGGAGCCTATGACAAATGTCCTAGAAGATCTTCAAAGAAGGTGTCGTGCGTAGGGAGTAATCATGTTCTACGGAAGCCAGAGAAAGTTTCAATCCAGAAGTGGTGTTAAGTATGAAATGTGGGGAAATTGTTTCCCAAAGCAGGCTGTTACAGCAGACAGCAGAGGCATTGAGGCATTACAAAGGAGATAAGCAGGAATCAAATTCACATTCTAGGAAGACTGGAAATTTGTACAGATATCACAACACTATTTGAGAAAAGGGATAGCAAATTTTTTTCTTTTTCTTTTTTTTTTTTAATGATAGGGCCCTTCCACATACAGGAGAAGGCCCTGAAGCTTAAACTTGCTTTAGCCTCATGAGTACTCCATTCTTATTTAATTTTTTTAATGAGTACTCCATTCTTGAGGCCAGTTTGTTGAGCTAAGCAGACTGAGGGGAAGTCTGTCTCTATCACTTGCTACCTATATGATTTTAGCCAAATCACTTATTTTTCAGAACATCAGTTTCTTCAAACAATCCCTACCTCAAATGATACCTACTTCAAATAATATCTCCTTGTAGAGTTGGAAATGGCAACCCACTTTTCCTTTTGGGGAACTCCCCCTCCCTTGTTCTCAGTCAATGGGTCAGAGCCCACCTCACATTTCACGGGTTGGTTCTATGGCTTGGTCCAGGAACTGACCATATCCCCATGGGGCATGGGGCCCAAGTCAACCTGCATCAACCTTCCCCCACTACCCAGGATATTGCTGCAATCAACAGGAATTCTTTTCCCACTGGGGCTGTTGAGCTAATAGAACATAAACCCAGAGGAGCTGGTGGCCAAATGACCTTCACAATGAAAGAATCTGGAGCCAACACAGCCAACCACAGAGCCTAGAGACAGAGATAATAGCCTAATGGCATATCAGAGCTGTGCCTACATCATCTGAGAAGGTTTCTGCCATCTTCAGCCACCAGTGCCCTGACCAATACACTACAGTAATGGCCATCCTGTGATATTGGATTACTCAGAAAACCTGCCAATCAATTCAACATTAACAAACATGTGTGATCACCCACTATGTGCTAGGCAGGGCCTTCTGTGCTGGCCTCTGCCAAGAACACAGAAACGAGGAATCTACTTCCATGGAACTTTCGGTGCCATTTAACTACGTGAAATCACTGGCTTCCACTCTGTCCATCCATATGTTTGCCAATTCCATCAGACAATGCAGATATCCCCTCACAGATTACAGTTGTGCCTGAGACAAATCGCTCCACCATTTTGACTGGATAAGCTAAATTTACTGATAAAATTGGTCAACAACAGAGGTAACCGGATCTTCCACAGATAATTTAAGGTTGTGTAGATTATTTTGTGTGGGTCATGAACAATTCCCAGGCGTAACTGCCTCTAATTCTCATTAAATGCTGGAATTTAAGAGGACGAGTGACATTATTTTGAGGCTAGCTATACGTACACCATGACTGATTTATCTAGAGTAAATTCATTGGAAATCTGGGGACTTTAGCGATAGTCAGTAACACATTACTTATGGCATTTTAGCAACTGGTGGATCTCACTAATGCCCTGCAGCACTAAAACTGAGAATCATCGGTGTGTAAACAACACAAAACCCAGACCACATGTACACTTGATTCCTGCCCTAAAGAGGGAGCTGAACACAAGTACTTTCCTTTGGCAGTGTATCCCTAGCACCTAGAAGAAAGCTTACACAGGAAGCTCAGTTCATATTTGTTGAAGTGAACTGAACCTCATCTACTGTGAACAGACAGAACTTGTTTTACCAAAGCAAACTGTGTACCAGTTCTGCTCAGAAAACTCACCTAGAGCAAATCACCTCCCTTATCACCTTCAAAAGATACTTAAAGCTCACAGACTGGATGATAGATTTTTAGCCTACTGCTTCTCAAACTTAGCTGCACATGAGAATCACCTGGGGTGTTTTCAAAAATCCTGATGCCCAGCTTGCATACTGGATCAGTTGAATGAGAGTTGTTGGGGGTGAGACCCAGGTGTTGAATGTTTTTAAACTTCCCCAGGTGATTCTAATATGCAGCCAAGGTTGAGGAACACTCTAGTAAAGCTACTCTTATCCAGGTCCTGTATTATCTCTGTTAACTATCATTTGTAATCTCGGCTGCCCCAGTTCAGACCAGTCCTGGAATATAATGGTTTCATAAGAGCAGAAACAAAATATTAAATCTCTAATACCATTCCCACCAGTGGAATTGTTAGAATCTCAGATGCCTCTTTTAAGATTCATGAACAAAAGGCATCTCCTGGGATTCCTTTTGTTCCTTTCCCTGAGAACCATCAAGTCCTACCCATTCAGAGAAATGGGCCCCTGAAGTCATGGACACGTTCTATGAAATTTATTCCTACTCTTCTACAACCCACTTGCCTTCCTCTTGCTGTAGCTCAAAGGATTTTAAATCTGAAGGTGCATCAGAATCACCACAGGTTGCTTGTGATAGCAGATTTGGGGGCCCTACCTCCAGAACTTCTAATTCAGTACGACTGGGGTAGGGCTTGAGGATGTGTGTTTCAAACAATTTCCCAAGTATTGCTGGTGCCCATCCTTGGAGAACCAGTGCCATGGCTGATTAGATCTGACCCAGACTTAGGCAATGGAATTCTCTCCTTGACTCTGAGGTAAACCCCAAAGACTGCTGTATTTGTTTCCTGGCACTGCTATAACAAAAGATCACAAACTGTCCCTGGTGCAGTTCAAGTCCAAGGATTGACGTCATCTCCTTAACTTCTCCAGCCCACAGGTACTCTCCAGTCCTGATTATTAACTCTTTACCCTGGCTTTAGACTTCCTGCATTTTTATTTTTATTTTCTTGCCTGACCTTTAAAGTTGAACTTGACCCTTGCCATCAGGTTGGCCTTCTGGACCACTCATCGTATCTACCCCCACATTTCAGATGGGTCCTTACTTTCCCTCTTTGCCCAGACCATCCTCCACGCATTGATACTTCTGATGTGCCCACAACATCTCCCGTGTTCATGGGAGCTCTTGGTAGGTGTCAGGTATGTATTTGGTTACTTTCAAATTCCCTGCAATACTTTTTTCTGTTGAAAAATCAATATATGAAATACTCTCCCTCCCTGTCCTACTCTCCCAATCTCAAATCCAGGTTTACTATACTACCTCTGCATATAAGCTCTGTATTAAGCATCCCATTCTTTGTTTCAGGTCATGATCTCACGGTTTATGAGGCTGAGCCCCACATTGGACTCTGCACTGACAGCATAGAGCCTGCTTGGTATTCTCTTTTCTCTCTCTCCCTCTGCCCTCCCCTTCTCACTCTCTATCTCTTTCTCTCAAAAATAAATAAACATTTTTAAAAAAAGTATCTGTGGGTTGGATTTGTGTCATTCTTTCTTTTTTCAACAAATGGTGAGTACCTATGTTGGATAGGCAATGGGACTACGGTGATGGACATGAGTACCATCTCATCGAATGGGAGAGGAAAAGATCATAATCAAGTAAATAAATAATACTCTTACAGATAGCAACAAGTGTGTGAAGAAAGCTATTTTTAACCTAATGCTTAATTTATTTAACTAGTGGTTGCCATCCATATTCAGGGCTTTTGGCCAAGAAAAATGTTGTGCAATAAAGCCCAGCAATAACTTACACAGGCTTTTCAAAAAACTTGTGTTCCTTTTATTTTATTTTTTAATATTTATTTATTTATTGTGTGTGTGTGTGTGTGTGAGAGAGAGAGAGAGAGAGAGAGAGAAAGCACATAAGCAAAGGGAGGTGCAGAGAGAGAGAGAGAGAGAGAGAGAGAGAGAGAGAAAGAATCCCAAGCAGGCTCCGAGCTGTCAGTGTAGAGCCCAACGCAGGGCTCGATCCCACGAACCATGAAATCATAACCTGAGCCTAAATCCAGAGTTGGACATCAACCGATTGAGCAGCCCCAGGTGCCCCACATGTGTTCTTTTTAAAACTCCCTTCTGAGCAATGAATCTAACCTTACACTCCATGTTCGTATTCCAATTATCCACGTTCATGGTAATACTCATGGGTAATGTAATTGAGCACTTGAAATATACTAGGCACTCTGCTAAGAGCTTAATATGTATAATCTCAGTCATTCACCCAACAAATTTATGCAAGAAGTAGTATATTTATCTCCATTGTACAGATGAGAGACTGAGGCTTAGAACCCATGCACACTCTGAGTTATAGAGCCTGGGAGTAGAATTCATACAAACCCAGGTGTGGGTAGTGTGTCATCGCCCTTAGCAGAAACCATGCTCAGAAAGGCAGAGACTGTGGCCTCTACTTTTTTAGTTTTGTGGTGTTGAGCTTACAGCAAGGGCTCCACAATAGTAACATTTATTGAGTGCCCAATATTGCACAACAATCCAACAATCATTATAATCTTGCATTTCCAAATGAGGAAACTGAGACACAGAGAGTTAAAGAAACTTGCTGTAGATCATGTAGGTGCTAAGTGATGAGCGGGAGTGCAACCCCAGGCAGTCTAGATCAATGTTGGAATGCTTGCTAGTCACCTGGAGGGCTTGGTAAAACCCAGAGGGCTGGGCCCCCAACTCCAGGTTTCTGATTCAGCCAGTCTTCATGGGACCTGAGATTCTACCCATCTAAGAAGATCAAGGGATGCTGACTGGGCTCCTGGTCCCTGGGGAGCCTCATTTTGAGTAAGGAGGGTCTAGACCAAGAATCTGTGCTCTCAGTAACTAAGTCATAGTGTTTCTGCAGTAGATTAATACTTGCAGATTGAGTAACAGGCAATCATTTGTATAATAATAAAGCAGCAATCAGCATATCCCATATCCATTGATCACGTTAATCAGAAATTTGCATTTCTATTCTAGTACTCACTCAGCTTTTACCCAAATCATTCATTCAAGAACTGCCAACCTCTTTGGAAGAAAACTATGCTAATCAGCATAGGTCTGAGAGCTTGGGAGAAGGCTGGTGACTCAGGGCCTCAGACCAAGAGGCAAGAAATCCTGCCTTGCCTGTCTACTCTCCACTCTTCCATGGCTTCCCACTGAATTGGAATGAAACTAGTCTGGCCCTGAGCCCAGAAAGCCCAGGTGAGCTGGCCCCTTTCTGCTTGCCCCTGTCACCCCCGCCTTCCAACAGTTTTCAGAACAAGATAAGCCTTTTCCCAGACACAGAACCTTTATACTTGCCCTGTTTCCAACCCCTTGTCTCTCATCGTTATTTCTGATGTCAAAGAAAACCAGAGCCAGACAGAAGTTAAAACAGCAAAGGCATATTTTATTTAGGATCTCTTGCAGTAGTGGGAGAAAGACCTCAGTAGAGAACCGAGTTCCATTTCTAATATGACAAAGACACGTGGGGATTCACAGCCAAGAAGCAAGGAAGGAGGTGCCAGATGGATAAAGACGTAACATCAGGGATGAGGAGGAACTTGGGCTAGTCTGAGTTGGTAGGCTACTTGCTGAAGGCAGGCCAGGCTGATAAGATATCCAGGGTCTGGGGGCACCTGGCAGCTCAGTCAGTTAAGCGTCTGACTTCAGCTCAGATCATGATCTCACGGTTCATGGATTTGAGCCCCACAATGGGCTCTGTGCTGACAGCTCAGAGTCTGGAGACTGCTTCGTATTCTGTATCTCCCTCTCTCTCTGCCCCTCACTCACTAGCTCTCTGTCTCTCTTTCTCTCTCAAAAATGAATAAACATTAATAATAATAATAATAATAATAATAAAAAGATACCCAGGGTCAGGGGATAAGGAATTCGATCAGATATCTTGAGTGGTCCAATACCAAGGGGGAAGGATGAGGAATTTGATCAGATAGGAAAGGTGGGGGAAATAGCCTCTAAACTGATCTAGTAGGATTCTCCTTGCAACTGGACTTACCAGACCAAAGACAGACCTGAAGGGCAAAGCCTAGTCAGAAAGAAGACTCAGAAGAGCCTTTGGTTAAAGACAGGGTCTGTCACTGACAACCCATTGCCCTTACTGTCTGTATCATACACTTTGACACTTCATGAACCTCAATTAAGTCTTTCTGTTTTGTTGTTTTGATTTCTTTCTTTCTTTCTTTCATTTTTCTTTTTCATGTGTATAAATATTTTCTCTTCTTGAGACCATAAGCACTGTTAGGAACTTTTGTTTTCCTCACATTTCAAGAATGGTAGCAGATGCCCGTTACCATCCTTGTCTTCACAAGTTTGCAATGTTCCAGGAAGACTAGGCATGCACACAGGGCTGGCATGTGAGATGGAAGGACCTCAGGGAAGATCACAACCGAGTTCTATGGGATCGCAGGGAGGATTGCGATCCAAGCCAATCCTAGCCTGGAGGTTGGAAGTAGGCTCTGAATGGGGTTATAAAAAGGCTGCAAGGGAGACAGAGACAGAGAGAGAGAGAGAGAGGAGGGAGAAGGGCATACTTGGCAAAAGAGACACTACAAACATAAGCCAGAGTTTCGTTTGTTTCCTTCTTTTGTTATTTTTGGTTTTGTTTAAATGTTTCATGTAAATGTTTCATGTAAATGTTTCCTTGAAGTATGAGATACAAACAGAATAGTTCAGCACACAAATCTCAATGGTCTTTGAGTAAATGTGTCCTTTTTTTTTTTAACACAATCCAAACCAAAAGAGAGAACATTTCAAGTCCCCAAAACCTCTTCCTGCCTTCTCCAGGCTCTTCCCACTAGAAGTATCTGTCCGGATATCCATCACCAAAGATTAGTTTTGCTTGTTTGTAAACTTTATGTAGATAAAACTTGTAGTGTATGTAGTTTTGCTTGTTTGTAAACTTTATGTAGATAAAACCATATTGTATATTCCTTTGTGTCTGGTTTTGTCTGCTCAACCTGTGTGTGGGGTTGACCCAGGGTTATTTCTTTTCATTGCTGTGTAGTACTCGTCATCTGATTAGTTCACATTCATTTATCCATTTTAATGCTGATGGACTTCTAGATTGTTTACAGGCTCTACGTTGTCGTGAAATTGTTGTATGTGATGTTTGGAAAACATACAGAACTTTCTGTTGGGTATATCTGAGTGTGGCATTACTGGATCAGAGAATATAACTGTGCTTGGTTATTCAACGTGGGTGCACCAGTTAACACTCCCAAGAGCAAATTATGAGAATTCTACCTCAAATCTTTATCACATTGCCAAAATGTTTTTTTGATGTTCTTTTTAAAATGTACTTTTGATAGGAATCTTTTGCTAGATATACGCTTCATGAATACTTAGTCGCACTCTTTGATATACATGGTCAGGTCATCTGTGGACAATTGTCATTTTAATTCTACTTTTCTTTTTTCTTTTTTTTTAAATTTTTTTAAAAAGTTTATTTTGAGAGAGGTAGAGACAGCCCAAGTGGGGGAGGGGTAGAAAGAGAGGGAGAAAGAATCCCAAGCAGGCTCTGCACAGTCAGCTTGGAAACCAATGTGGGGCTCAAACTCACAAAACTGAGCCAAAACCAAGAGTTGGATGCTTAATGGACTGAACCACTCAGGCGCCCCTTAATTCTACTTTTCTAATTATTATGCCTCTTATTTCTTTCTTTTCCCTTCTTATGCTACCTAGGTCTTCCCATGTGATGTGAAACAGAAAAGGTTATAGAGAGCATTCTTGCCTCACATCCAAATTTGGATTCCACTATTTCAACATTGTATAGGATTTTTGTGGAAGAGTTTCTATAGAGATGCTTCACCACATTAAGGAAGTTTCCTTCTACACATAATTGGTAAAAAGGATTTTTTGTTTGTTTTCCTGATCGAGGATTGAATTTAATCAAATGCTTTTTATGCATTTAAGAAAATGATCATGCGATTTTTTGCCTTTTTTCTGTTCATGTTAAAACTAACCTTGCATTCCTGGATTTCAACCTGGTTTCATAAAATATGTCATGATGCCCTCCCTCTTTTTATATTCTCTAGAGGATTTTATGTAACATTGGGGTTCTTTATTCCTTAAATGTTTAGAAGAATTGATCTATGCATTTCTCTTTTCTCTTGGATTTTGACCTCTAAAATCCAGCTCTCTTGGCTACTTTGTGATAATTTCACATAACTTTTTTTTAAGCAGATTTTGTAATGATTCTCAGCAAGATGTTGTTCTGATATAACTGAGTCATTATAAAGACCTTTCCTAGGGCCATGTATGAATGAAGCTTGAATATGAACAATGAATGGTTGGAAACACGGCCACATTGGTTTTCAATCATGGAGCACCTTGCATTTCAGAGAATACTAAGTAGTGGGGCTCCCTGGTGGTTTTGATGATCAGAGCTGGGATTTGGAAAGTAAATATGGCAAATGTGGCAAATATAAATAAATAAATGTGCCATGAATGGAAGGAAGAATAGGGAAGGGGTTATGGCCAGAGTTCAGAGAAAGCAAATAAGGATCTGCTTAAGAGAGCGCCAATAAAAATGTCAAAGACCTCCTTTAAACCAGTGGTTCTCAAAGTGGGCCCCTGTAGCAACAGCAGTTTACCTAGGAACTTGGCTCACACTGCAGATCCTTAGCTCTGCCCCCACCTCTTACTGAATCAGAATGTCTAGGGAGACACCCAACAACCTGTGCTCTAAGAAACCTTCCAGGTGATTCTGATGCTTATTCAATTTTGCAAATGACCACTTTAGACCAAAATTTAGGCTTTCTCACAGCTAGGGATGACTGTGTGGTGCCAGTTCTGGCCCATGAAACATGGAGGAATGTGTTCTAATAAAAAGGACAGATGGAGGGGCGCCTGGGTGGCTCAGTCGGTTGAGCGTCCGACTTCAGCTCAGGTCATGATCTCATGGTCTGTGAGTTCGAGCGCTGCTTCGGACTCTGTGCTGACAGCTCAGAGCCCAGAGCCCAGAGCCTGGAGCCTGCTTCAGATTCTGTTTCTCTCTCTCTCTCTCTCAAAAATAAATAAACTTAAAAAAATTAAAAATAAAGACAGAGCCCATTTTTCTTTCTTCCTGCCGTGAATGCTAATTGACAGAGGCAAATGGTCTGAGGACCAAGAAGTTCAACAGGTTAAGGACAGCAAGGCAGAGAGAGAGAGAGAGCCAAGGTTCCTGATAACAGTGCTCTGCCTCATGCCAGCCCCGCACAGTCTACCTTTACATAATTAAATGCATCTGTCACGCAATTCACCGGTAACCAGTATTCTGCTGCTTGTAGCAAAATGAATTCCTAGCTGATATCTGTGTCACGTTTATACCTGGCACCTAGTAGGAGATCCTAAGTGATAGTCCCCTTGATAAAGTCAGAAGAAAAAAAAAAGGTTTGTAGACTGTTCATTTAACCTACTTCTGGGGAAGAGCTACCTGCTAAGTGTTTTTCTCCCCATAGAGATCACAGCTTTGGGTAACATTCTATTTAATACCTTGGGCAGAAAAGGCAGTTTTGAATGTTGTAAAGACATCTCTTCACTAGATGAAGTCCCTTCTGTATCTGAGCCCAGAAAGCAAGGCATCACAGTGCTATCTCCTTGGCAAAACCGCTTGCCTGACTCCCATCAGAAGGGGAAATCCGCCGGGAATTAAAGTCCCACTGAGACATTCACACCAGAGACGAGTCTGTTCCCCTCTTATGCCTGCTGTCAGGATCCATCTCTGAATACAGTTCCATGCTTTCCCAGGACTTTGTGGAACGAGAATGGTGATTTCTGGCGCAGGAGTCCATACCTAGGGCAGTGGGCGGTGCCTGGCAGCACCGGCTCCATCTCTTGGATCTCCCTCTCCACGTGCACTCCAAATGACTGCAGGGACCTCTCCGAGTCTCTGACATGCTTGGGTGACATTTGTGACTTGTGTGTGTGACAGTCCGGTTCTAAAGGGACCGATCACAGTGCACAAGAAAAAGCTCTAGTGGCAAACAACAGCCGGGTAACTCACAAGGAGTCTGCCCTGGGGTGTCCCCCACGTCCTCACCTCATGGCTCCTAATTTCTGCTTTGAGTTGCAGGTGTCACTGTGGGACCCGGGCAGGATGCTCTGTGAGTAGGCACAAATCCTGAATCCCTGCCACAGAGAGCTTTTTGACACTGACTACTCTGTTTCAAATGACAAGCCCCTTCCAAACTAACATACATGTTCCCACATCTTTCCCGTACTTTTCAGCACAGTGCTTATCACCATCTGGCACACTACATGCTTTACTTACTCAAGTTTTTATTGTCTTCCCTCCTCCACTGGATTGTAGGGTTTATAAGAGCAGTAATTTTTGCTTGTTGGTTCACTGCTACATATCCACAATATTTAGGAAAACACCAGCTGTGTAGTAGGTGTTCAATAAATGTTCAAGGACAGACGCCTCTGAACTGGCTGGCTTTCAGCTCCTGACAAAGGGGGCTCCCTTTCCTGCCCTTTGCCGTTGTTGCTCTAAAGAATAAGCCTTAGGAGATAGTAGGCTACAAATTCTGCTACAGTTCGTTCCATGTCAACAGAGACCGGGTGAATGGTAATACTGATTAATAATAACCGTTGGGACCCCTGGGTGACTCAGTCAGTTAAGCGTCTGACTCTTGATCTCAGCTCAGGTTGTGATCTCACAGTTCATGAGTTCGAGCCCCACATGGGGCTCCGTGCTGGCGGCCCAGAGCCTGCTTGGAATTCTCTCTCCCTCTCTCTCTGCCCGTATCGCACTCATGCTCTCTCTCAAAATAAATAAATAAACTTTAAAAAAAACTTTAAAAAATAATAATAACTATTATTAATTTAAGGCTCACTGTGTGCCAGACATATCAGATGCTTTAGATGCATTATCTTATTTAATTCTCAGAACAGCCCTAGCGGTTTTGGTCCATTTTGTCAATGAGAACAAGGAGGTTCAGAGGTCTCAGCTGACTCATTCAGGCTCTCACAGCTCATCAATAGCAGGGCCGGGACTTGAACTTGGGGCTCTCGGACTCCAGAGCCTGGGCTTCACCCACCACCTCCCTGGACAACAGCTACAGCATTAGCTGACAGATTCATCAGCCTGATTTCTCTGCCTCTCTTGTGAAAAGACAGGTATTTTTGTACGAGCCCAGGGATTCAATGGCAGCTCAGAGATGCATTTTTCCAGACCTCCCTCCTGCCTACATACACAGAGAAAGATACTTGGCGGAAGTGATAGAAGTGAAGCCCTGATTAGATGTTGACTGTTTAGGTGTGTATGTCCTTCCCAGAGAAGAAAATAAAAGCATTTTATGTAGCATGAACTTAGTCTGGCAAAGTTTTGGATTTTTTTTTTTTAATAGGGCCAAGGCAGACAATTTCAGAATCCTATTTCTTAAGGAAATGTCTAATATAAGGGTGCCTGGGTGGCTCAGTCGGTTGAGCCTCTGACGTGGGCTCAGGTCATGATCTCACAGTTTGTGGGTTCGAGTCCCATGTCGGGCTCTGTGCTGACAGCTCGGAGCCTGGAACTTGCTTCAGATTCTGTGTCTCCCTCTCTCTCTGCCCCTATCCACCCCTTTTTCTCAAAAATAAACATTTAAAATTTTTTTAAAAAAGAAATGTTTAATATAATTAGACACTAGCACAGTACAAATAATAGTGACAAATACTTAAAGGGTGCTTACTATGGGTTGGGCTTCAAATCTGCAACAACTGCTATGAACAAATAAAGGGGCAAATTCATGGCTAACCAGTGGTTAAGGAATGGCCACCACTGGTCACCCACGTCACTGCTTCCTTTATGCGTTTTGCTTCAACAGCACCAAATGGCACAGCGGTTCTCAACTGCCGCATGTTGTTTCATGTTTTTAAGCCTTCACTCACACGGTTCGCGCTCCCTGAAATGCCTTTCCCCTCCTGTCGGCTTTGGGAACTCCTATCTGTCCCTCAGGACTCTTCTCGGGTCTTGCGTCACTTCTCCTAAGTCTCTAAATATTTTTTTCAAGATTTTATTTTGTAGTAATCTCTGCATCCAATGTGGGGCTGCTCGAGCCCACACCTTTGAGAGCAAGAGTCACGTGATCCACCGACAGGGCCAGCCAGGCCTCTCTACGTCTTAGTTGGCTGTTTTCTCCGCTGTGTACCCAGATGCCCTGTACTTAATTGCTGAATACACCACACAGGGTCATTTTTCCTTTATTAAGGCATAAGCCTCACGAGGGAAGGGACACCCATCTGTGCAATTAACAACACCTACCAATGCTTTGGAACCTGAATGCTACAGAGCTCAGCTGAAATTAAAGAGGCTTAAACGAAGTACATCATAGCACGACTAGTCATGGAGTTAAGGAAGCCTACTAATTAATAACGTAATCAAAGTTTTAGACATCCGGAAATTCCCCACTGAGTGCTCTCAACCATCATCTGCACACTTGTGCCACAGTAGTTTTTGAGCACACACAAGGATGAGAAGAGAGTATTAAGCATAATCAGGGGGAAAAGGGGGTATAAGACATGCTCATTAAATGACTATATCAAAGGGAAAAGGACAAAATGAAAGGCCCAGTGGGCTCCAGTTTGCTTATTCCCTGGCCTAAATCTCTAGGTGGAGCAACACCACATCTAAGGAAAGAAATTCCTTTGACCACCCTGCAGGAAACACTTCGAACTCAATGCTCTAACTATTTTAGATCTGGATTACAGAATCCCTCCTCTGGATCTTGGACACACCATGTCGAAAGACTTCTGCCAAGAGACAAGCTGACTGGCACTTTACAGGATTTCTCTGCAGCAGGATTGCTGAGGAGCACCTACCCCCTGGTTGTTCAACCAACCGAGGGACGCAAAAGGCTTGGCTTGGAGCCCCACACCTTTCTTTCCAATATGTCTAGGAACCGTCTCTGCAAAAATGATGACAGAGCTCTGTTCAAGTGTCTGAAACTCCACAGGTTCTGTGCAGGGAGGAGGCAGTTGTTTATTAAATGAAGGAAAGTTTGGGGCACCTGGGTGGCTCAGTCAGTTAAGCGTCCGAATCCTGATTTCAGCTCAGGTCATGATCTTGTGGTTTGTGGGATCAAGTGCCTCGTTGGGGTTCATGCTGACAGCAAGGAACCTGCTTGGGAGTCTCTCTCCCCCCTCTCTCTGCCCCTCCTCTGCTTGTGCTCGCTCTCTCTCTTTCTCTGTCAAAAATAAATAGATAAACTTAAAAAAAAAAACTGTTGGGGCACCTGGGTAGCTCAGTCAGTTAAGTGTCCAACTTCAGCTCAGGTCATGATCTTGCTCTTTGTGGGTTTGAGGCCCACAACTGGCTCTGTGTTGACAGCTCAGATCCTGGAGCCTGCTTCAGATTCTGTGTCTCCCTCTCTCTCTCTCTCTCTCTCTCCTCCTCCCCCACTCGTGCTTTGTCTCTGTCTCAAAAATAAATACATATTTAAAAAAAATTTTTAACCATTAAAAAAATAAGTGAAGGAGAGTTTATTTTAGGACTATTGGACAGCAGTTGACCACCCCAGGATCTTCAAGCCTTGACTTCTATGGGAGACTTATTAAAATGAAATTAAACTTTCATGTGACCAAGGGATTCAGCTCCCCTTTCCAAATTTCCATCTCTACAATCTGCTGTGAATCTCCTGTCTCCATCATGTCTCTTTCTCAGCACACACAAGGGGCTCTTCACCCTGGACCCTGACTTAACATGTTTAGAAAATGCTGAATTCAACAAAGCAGAATGGGTTTCTTTGCAGCAGGACTTCTCAGAGCCTTCAGTCTCTTTGATGTGTACAGGGCATGCAGTCTTTGCCAAGATTATTTGACCATGGAATCATCATCTTCCTTTTCACTGGAGCGGTTCATGGGGCTGGTGGCCACCAATGCACACTGAGATCATCAGAAATTCAATCTCATGTTTGAAAATGTTATACTAAGTGAAAGAAGCCAGTCACAAAGGATCCCATACTGTATGATGGCATTTACATGAAATGTCTGGAATAGGCACATCTATAAAGACAGCAAGCAAATTAGTGTTTGCCAAGGGATAGGGGTGAAGGAGATGGGGAGTGGCTGCTAATGGGTTAAGAAGTTTCTTACGAGGTGGTGAAATATTCTATAATTAACTTATGGTGATGATTGCATGAGTCTATCAATATGTTTCAAAACCATGGAACTCTACACTTCAAATGGTATGGAATTTTATGATATGTAAATTATATGTCAACAAAGATGTTAAAATACTTCTTACAAAGATCTAAAGATCATTTTAGCTCCTGCCAATTAAACTAGTTCTTCCTTTTTCTTTCCCTTTCTTCTTTTACCTCTTTTCCCTCCCCAGCTTTGTGTTGGTCTGCTGCCCCAGTTCCATCCCTTCCAGTATTTTCTGACAAACTGATTTTTCCTCATAAGGAACACATGCACGCAGTGGGAAAATGATGATCAGTACTAAAAAGCACACAAGGAGACATAAAGGCTTCTAGTCTTCTCTGAACCCCCATTCCATTCTCATATGTAACTGCAGTCAACAGTTTCTTATGGGTCCCTTTGGAAATAGTTTACACATTCATAGCCTGTGTCCATATGGTGCCTATATTTTTGCACAGCTTGGACCACACTATTCTGCATCTTGTTTGTCTCATTTCATGGTGTATTTCAGAGACCTTTTCATGTTTGCACATAGAGACCAATGATGTCTATTTAACAGCAGCATAGAGTTCATGGAAGAGTTATGCCATATTTATATAATCAGTTCCCTATTAAGATATTTAGGTTGTCCCCAGATGTGGGTGATTTTTATGTTTTGCTATTATAAACGATACTCCAATAAACATCTTGTGTATTGGTGTAGGATAATTACTAGGAAGTGTTCATGGAGTCAAAGCCATGGGACTTTGGATGTGGATAAATGTAACTAGATTGTGCCCCCCACACAACCACATCCTCGAGGGATGGGGGAACCAGTGAGTGTTCTGAAAGCTCCTTTAGCCTGGGACAGTCCCACCCATGTCTCAGTCCAGAGCACTGACCAACCCCCAGTGCTACCCCGGCTGAAAGCCTTCATGCATGCTGTAATGCAGGGGCTTATTCCCAGCCTTCCACCTCTTCCCAGGAAGATGCTCACTGTCCTCTGTTCTCTCCAGTTTTCCTTCTGGACAGCAGGGTCTCCATGACTTGCACCCCAGACACACAATCAATATGCAGATGGCCTATTACTTCCCCGTCCGAGAAAGGGCCATGTCAGCTCATGTTCTGACTTTATGCTTCTCTGACTAATGGTCCTGGCTCTCCTTTGCATTCCTGCTTAACCTTGAGGAAAGTCGCTTTACTTCTGATGGCTTCTGTCGCTAGGTCAACTTATGCAGCTGGTGGAGATGACGGTGGCCGAAGATGGTGTTAGCCACGTGTGAGGCTTTAAGTATTGTGTTCATGGAGGGATGGGGAGGGCCGTGGAGGTGGGCATAAAACTAAATGGCTACTTTTGAGTGCACAGGCATCCAATAAAAGTAGGGGTAGAATAATACTGTGAACATTTCTGGTTATTCTGTAGATACTCCCATACAACGAAAAGGATTGTGGTTTCAGCCCTGATATGGGTTTGTCAGTCTTAAGAAGGCTGAGTGTGGACTAGAACAAGACAAGCTGCCGAAGACAGACCTCACTTACATCTCAAAACCAGATCCACTTGTACTATACTCTTAGGCTATTGGAAGTGACCCCGATTCCATCACATTACCTTCTTCTGGGGTCAAATCTCCAGCCCCTGCTAGGTTAGAGTTTTGATACTTGTTAACATAAGTGGCCTGGAAGTGACATCAGATGAAGAGAAAATACTTTCTGTCCTTAAGCGTTTGATCCAATGAAGTTCCAGCCTCCATGCCAATATGGGGGTTCGAGGCTCAGTTCTGACATTGGTAATCAGGGATCGGGTGGGGTGGGGGGAGATCTTTGGGGAGAGGGGCAGCACTTAAATTTTCTGGACACACTGTTCTTCAGCTATAAAATGAGGGTGTTGGTTTAGGGTCACAACCTCAGATGGCTATGGGAGCCGGGTAGTTACCTGCATGTGCACAGTGGGCCAGGGACCCTGGGCTCTCAGGGGACCTCAAACCTAACCCAGGGGGGAGGGGTGGCCACTCCTCAGTTATAGCTGATTGCTGCCATGCAAGACTGAGGGCTACAAACACCCTTAGGCCAAACAAAACAAGTCTGCATGCTTGTGGGGGTATTTTCTCCATCACCGTGTTCTAGCTCTGAGGCTATACTATTCCGAAGAGCATGAAGTAAGAATCGTGCAGGCTATGCCTGTATTAGGAATTTAGTCGGCGGACACACTCTGCCGAGCACTCAATAATAGTAATGGTAAGAATTAGCTTATTAGTAAGAATTAACGTATTCAATCCTCTAAGCAAACCAATGGTGTAGAAACTATAAATTATCCCCATTTTACAGAGGAGAAAACAGAGACAGAGTCGTGCAGTGAGTGGCCTGACATGACATTTTGTTTTAATTTTTTTAATGTTTTTATTTATTTATTTATTTATTTATTGAGACAGAGAGAAACAGAGCATGAGCGGGGGAGGGGCAGAGAGAGAGGGAGACACAGAATCCGAAGCAGGCTCCAGGCTCTGAGCTGTCAGCACAGAGCCCGATGCGAGGCTCGAACCCACGAACCGTGAGATCATGACCTGAGCCAAAGTCAGGCGCTTAACCGACTGAGCCACCCAAGCTCCCCCTGACGTGACATTTCTAGCAGGTGGTAGAATTAGACACCGAATCTCAGGCAAGCCTAACGGACCTCCAGACCCCAAACCAAACCACGGGGACATGTGGACCCTAAGGTGCCCATTCTTCAGCTCAGCCCATGTGGATGCCTTCTTCCGACCACTGGGTCTCTCCAGCCCCACCTTGTGTGCCGCACCACCCAGCCTGATGTCACCCCCACCAGCTACTTACACACCTGGCTCCTGCACCAGATCTTCTCTTAGTGCATGCAAGGTGGGTCTGTCCCCAAGTCCCTGCTTCACCACAGGAGTATGACGGTTCTAAGGTGGGCTCATCTCCATCTGCCTAGTTCTTCCACACTCAAGGGACCCCCATTCTAGAGAGTTCTAAGATGCTGTCATACTGATTCCACTCTGCCACTACCCTGCTTCATAAATCATAGCCTTCCCAGCCCCAGGAACACACTCCTCCAAGAAAATGGGCCATTTGAGGAAGGACAGCCCGGTGAGAAAAGAGAACATAAGTCCATTTCTGAAGGAGAGTGTAAGTAGCATTGTAAGCAGTTGAATAAATTCCTCCCTGGGGACCTCATGGGTATCCCATCAACAGACCAAGGAGATGGGGAAATGAGTGAGCACCCCTTCATACCGCAGTTTCCCATCTCCAGATAATGGATCCTGACTCCTGCCCCTCCGTTCGCATAAGCTGTTGTCAGATCAAACAAGTGACTGTTGGTGGTGAAAGTGGTGGTGAAAGCTTGTAAATTCTAACACAGTGGTCCAAGATGAAGTATTACTGACTTCCTGACATCAGCTTGGTATTAAATTAATTTGAAGTCGAGGGGTGACAGGCCCTTTAAACAAATAACCAATTTTTTTTAAATCAGCATAAATTCGGTGTGGTATTTAATTGACTCTTATATGAATCCGTCCACCATCATATGTTTGAGATTCTTACTTTAGACTAAGCTGAAATTCCCTTCGAAAAATAAATAGAGAGGCATTTTAAGACAATTCTTTCGGTGCTGATCTTAGTCTACCCATATTTCTGCTTTAAACACGAAAAGAGAAAGTATCTGGGGAATAATTAAATGTGTCTGGTGGGGTATTTCCCCCCTGATGAGAGAGGAGATGGAATTTGGGGATTTGAAGCAGCCCTAAGAATATAATACTGTGCTATGGAGCTACCAAAATCCTGTCTGATTTGTAAATTTGAGTTTCCATGGCAACTCAAGTGTGTAGTTAAATAATCCTCACTGGTCTATGACTGAATTCCAGCAACTCTTCCTAAACCTTCAGCCTATTCTAATCCCACAGCTGTTGCCATGGAAATGATCAGATAAGATTCAGTCCTGGAGGCAGATGGGCCTATGAAGGCAGCTAAGTCCTGGCCTACATATAGCCCCCAAAATATGAGGTTTTGTCTTGCTTTGTTTTTGTTCTTATGGGTTTTTCCCCCAGGCTTTGAACCACATAAGGCCGCTGCCTTCGATGAGAGGTGCAGGTAGCAGGACCTCATGAAAATCAGTCTTGGGATTTGGACATCTGGAGCAAATGAGGAAAAGTCCGTTCCAGAATACCACTGAGGAATGGAAAATTGGGATGTTTTCCTTTGACTCAGTTTTGGACGCTTGCTCTAGGAGCTCAGCACACAAGGGGTGTTTTTGCAAGCACTGGTGTCCCAAAAGTGATTTCCAGGCCACGGCCCCGCCCCGCAAGGAGGATCACACCAAGCCACTGCTCAATGGCTTTGCCAGCCCAGGAGGGGCCCTACATTCTTCATTGTCCGTGGTTGATGGAAGTTTATAGTGTGCCCTCAAGGCCAGCTCAGGCTGTGTCAGCAATGTCCTTAAAAACACAAGTGACAGGCTTTTTCTGTGCCTTCATCAGCAATGCTTTATTATGTGCATTCTTGCAAACAGATTGTTTGGAAAGGCCTAATATTTAAATCGTTGTCTCTAAGTGCTGTGTCAATGAAGTTGTGCTTTGTTTGAAATAGAAGCCATCCCAAGTCGCTTTACTTGGAACAGTGTGATTTCCTACATTGCAAAGTCTTTGCCAGGTACTTCGTGGGGGTGGGGAGGAGGGGAGTGCAGCCAGCCCTCAAAGCCACCACGCCTCTCAGTGAGGCAAATTCCCTGCCACGTGCAAGCCCCACTGTGCCAGAGGAGAAGGAGACAACCCTCCCGGTAACATTTGTGGAATCCAAGAAATGGAAGGGTCCGTACAAGGTCTTGGGCAATTGCTGTCGGGCTCACAGTTCAGGACTCAGGCATTTTCCTCTGTAGCTGTTCTCACACATCTACCAAAAGATCCAAGAGTTACTGCTGTCCCGACCTTCCTTCTCCTTCTCCTGCAGAGCCCCAGCTGAATTCCTCCAGGGTGGTTCTTACTGATTATTCCCTTTTAGAAGCTTTACTCATACAAGCTATGCCTCATTTCATAAAATTTCACTTACATGTGTGTTCAACAAACATCTATTGAATTAATAATTAATCACTGTAATTAATAATTCATTGTTAATGTAATAATAATGCAACTAATAATTAATGTACTACATAATTCGAGGCACCAGGGCAGAGTGTTTGGAATAAGAGGCTGCTATCAAACTGTTAATATTTATCTTGTTCTATGTGACCCCGCTAACCATAGTCATAGAGCGATAGAGTAGCAACTTTAACAACCTGCTTAGCAAGTTGTATGTTTGAGGTGGTAAAGGTTCTGCTTTTCAATGACACAGAGTAGAATTTCCCTGTTGCTCTTGTCCTGTCCGTTTTCATGATTGTAAGTGATATTGAAAAGAGACCAAGGGCTGAATCCTTTTTTTTTTTTTAATGAGAAAACAAAAAATGGGAACTGAAAGTGGGCTGTTCTCCAGCTGATTTCTGTGACTCTAATTCATTCCGCATGGGGTCATTGCCCTTCCCTGAGCAAAAGTGTAGCTGTATAGCCTGCCATTCATGCTTACAGACCTCATGAGCCAATGCAGGTAGCCTACTTGTGACCCATCTGGTCTTCCAATCATCATTCCAGCCTTCGTAGTAATTCAAACTTTTGTGGACACCCTGTTCTCCTGAAGCTGAGGTCTCTCTAATTTCAGGGAACACTCTTCATGTGCAAGAATGTGGACTTGTTACTATGTGGTCCATCAGGCCATTTCCACCACCCTGAGAAGTTCTGGGTTGGAAGTTCATTGTCATTTGGAGGAAAATGGCCCCAGAGGTGGCCACGCTAAGTGTCTGTCTTCAGATGCTCCTTCTCCAGATCCCCACAAATGCACCTCTGACTATGTCTAAAGTTTGCCCTCTCCAACGCCACCATCATCACCCTCCTCAGGCAACTGTGGTAGCCTTGACTCATCTCCCAGCAGCCCTCTGGGTCCCATTCAAGGAAGAGCCAAAGCACTGTGTTTAGAAGCCTAAATCTGATCATGTAATTGTCTTGTTTAAGACCTTTCAATGAGTCACCTCTGCCTTGGGTTAAAATCCAACCCCCTTAGCATGGCTTTGCACACATGTATACTTCCCACCTCCCCAGGGCAGTCTGTAGCCACCTCGTCTGCCTTCCTCAGGCCCTAGCCACACCCCCATCTCCCCAGGGTACATGCCACGCTGGAGCCCTCCTGCCTCTGCCCCTTGCTCCAGGCTGACTTCTACTCACCCTGCAGCCTTGGCTGAAATGTCACTTCCCAGAAAAGGCCTTGGCTGACCTCCCAGATCAGCCTGGGTCTTACTCTCATAAATTCTCCTTGCGTCGTGTACACATTGTTAGAATTTACCACAACTGCAACCACATAGCAATGTGTATTATCTGTAGTCCCTTCTAGAAGGTAAGCTCCAGGAAGACAAAGACTGTTTATCTTGTGCATCTTGGTTTCCCAAATGCGTGGCACAGAGGAGATGCCTGAAAAGCTTTTAAAATAACAAATGAGGGGCACCTGGGTGGCTCAGTCAGTTAAGCATCCTATTCTTGGTTTTGGCTCAGGTCATGATCTCACAATTTATGAGTTCAAGCCCTGCATCAGGCTCTGCACAGACAGTGTGGAGCCTGCTTGGGATTCTCTCTCTCTCTCTCTCTCTCTCTCTTTCTGCCCCTTCCCTGCTTGCTCTCTATCTTTCTCTCTAAATAAATAAAAATAAACTTTTAAAAAACAAAATAAAGGAGCACCTGTGTGGCTCAGTCAGTTAAGCATCCCACTTCAGCTCAGGTCATCATCTGACAGTTCGTGGGTTTGAGCCTACATCAGGCTCTGTGCTGACAGCTCGGAGCCTGGAGCCTGCTTTGGATTCTGTGTCTCCCTCTCTCTCTCTGCCCCTTCCCCACTCATACTCTGTCTCTCTCTCTCAAAAAAGAATAAATGTTAAAAAAAAATAAAAATAAATAAATAAATAAAATAACGAATAAATGACAGTGGGTAAATGGAGGGGTAAATCGGGCACTGGCCTTGAGAAGGTTTGGGCAGTTAAAAGCAGGTTATTGGAAAAGTCACTAATGCTTAAGACTAGACAGGGAAAAAGGGAGACATTTGGGTCCAGTTGAAATATTGAGCACTTATACGTGCCAGACCCCAAGACAGACACATCCCTTCCCTCAAGTTGTTCACAGTCTAGTGAGGGTGGCATACACCTAAGTGCAAATGTACACCATACACTCTTAATTTACACAGGTTCAATAATATGTGCTTCACTCCACACACACACAAAAGACACTCCATGTGTCATGTTTTATGCCACAAGATGTCAGCATGATTTGGCAGATCTAAATTTTCTATTCTGGATTCCTGCAAGCATCTTTCCCCCATGAAGTGTATTCCAATACTTGAAGATGGGTATTTGTCTTAAATCACGCACTTTCCCTCCATTCAACTACTTCACCCAGTGCTCAACTGAAGCAAAGATGATCCACTTCAGGGCCAACAGGAGAAAATGCTGGAAGTAGGATTCAGTAGCTGGAGGAGTTGAGCTGCAATGCCGTCTCAACAAAGACTTCTGCTGAGCCCATGGAAAGCTCTAGAGCTGGGATGACTCTTTGGAGTTGTCCTGAATTCATGCAGTGGGACTGGACTTTTGAATCCCCACACTGACCAGCCGTTGGATGCAGGATGTCCAGGGAATGGGAGCAACCTTGGAGGAGGCAGCTCCACTGGGCTAAGGACAATTCCTAGGGAGACATTCAGCCTTGAGCACCCAGTAGGAAACCCTCAGAAAAGCTGGGTAATGAGTTTCTCTGCCCTGAAGGTGAGGCCCAGGAGGAGGGGCCCAGACACCATCTTGCTTCCTGATAACAGGATCCTTTCCCATCATGGGCTTGTGCTAACTGGTGAGTACAGGCATGTAGAAATGTTCTGTCCCTTCAAGAAAGAGTTAAAGACATTTCCCAAAGATGAGAACAAAAGGATGATTTTGCCTTTAGAAACAGGAGTGGTGAATATGGATAAGTCTCGGAGAGCTTTGTGGCCCTGGGCAGTGCTGTGGGCCACAGCTCCTTGCTCCCTTGCTGCCTTTCCTGGTTTTAGAAGGAGCTTTTTGCCCTCAGCTGAAGAGCAGGAATGACTGCCAGGGAGGCTCCCAGAGCTTCAAGCAGTCACCGAGATCTTGCCTCAAGCCACGCAGAGCTGCTGCTGGGTTGGCTGTAGGAAAGGCATATCCGAGAGACAAAAATGGCTCTTTCAAGATTCCAGGTGCTCCGGAGTCCTGTTCAAACTGCTCATCTAAGTGGCAGTGCCTGTAACAGTGACAGGCTCTCCATCTCTGGCCACCAATTACACGTGCAGTGCTGCATAAACACTGTGTTCTGAATAAACTGTCAGGGGAGCCACGGCCCTTCTGGCCACATACTGCACGCTGTTTTTCCCGAGCTCCACTCATTCTATTTTCCTTCCCCCCCCCCCCCCCGCCTTCTCTCCGGATTGCAGAGCTGATGGAGTGAGTGCGATGGTCATCGCACAGGGAGCGCCTCTTGCCTGCCCCACAAGGGATGAGAAGGTCAGGTGGGTGTGGCTTTGCCTCCATCATCATCCTAACACAACCCCTCTCCAGGCCAAAAGCAATTTGATGGTCAGATTCTTCGTTCCCAAGCTTATTGCAGAATTGCTCAAAGCTCTTGCATCTTTCCAGAGAAGCTATAAAACCTTTGTCACATTTCCAGAGCCCCTTTCCTATTGGGACCAGCCTGCCACTCACCACTAGCCCACATTCCCAGCGATCCCTTTGTCCAAACATGTATTGAGCACCTGCTGGGTGCCAGGCTCTACCGTGGGTTCCACAGGCAAGGACATGCCAGAGACACTGTTTAAGTCCTAAGGCTGTCCACTGCTGGACAAAGCAGTGATGGGGTATCCCCTGAGCTGCACAACTGAAAGGATCACCTATGTCCCGAACCTTACTGCCCAGAACTGCTGCTCCCCACTACACAGCCCCTGGCCTCCTGTGGGTGTTGGGCATCGAAATGCAGTTGAGGGACTGGCCTTGTAAGTTTCTTTAATTTCAATTAACTTTAATTTAAAAATGAAGACCCTCTTCCATTGCTGAAAAACTTGTAAGTACGCTTGGGACAGCTTGAGAATGTGGGTCTCTTTTCTGAACTCTAAATGTTAGGAAATATAAGTAGACTTCGAGTCTTCCCAAAGGAAGTTTATCCTCCACACAGAGATGTGCCATAAAGCGTAAAACACACACTGGATTTCAAAGACTCAGTATGAAAAGAAGACTGTAGGATGTCTCATTAATAATGTATATTTATAGCATGTGGAAATGATAATACTTTGGATATATTGGGTTAAATAAGGTATATTATTAAAATTAACTACCTCGGGTTTTATTTTCACTTTTTAAACCATGGCTTCTAAAAGTTTTTTGGTTTTTGGTTTTTGGTTTTTTATTTAGAAAATTTTAGGGGCGCCTGGGTGGCTCAGCTGGTTAAGCGTCTGACTTCGGCTCAGGTCATGATCTTGCAGTTCGTGGGTTCGAGCCCTGCATCAGGCTCTGTGCTGACAGCTAGCTCAGAGCCTGGAGCCTGTCTTCACATTCTGTGTCTCCCTCTCTCTCTGACCCTCCCCTGCTCATACTCTCTCTCTCTCAAAAATAAATAAAAGTTTAAAAAAAAAGAAAATTTTAAATCACATATATGGGACATGTTACATTGGATAGTAGTGTTCTAGAAGAAACAGATAAGGAAATTAAAAATTAAAATTTCATGTGGTTAGTGTGTGTGATACAGAAGTGAGGGACAGGTAGGTGGGGTGTCTTGTACAGGGGATGGTGCACGAGCTTGCAGGTTGAAGGAAGTAGAGAAGCGAGTAAAGCGTGTTCCTATCAGACAATGTGATGTGTGCAAAGACCAGGAAGAACAGGAAAAGGTCCTACATCAAAAACATAAATGAATTAGAATTTTTGTTTAAGTTTATTTCTTGAGAGAGAGAGAGAGAGAGAGAAAGAGAGAGAGCATGAGAAGGGGAGAGGCAGAGAGAGAGGGAGAGAGAGAATTCCAAGCAGGCTCCATCATCATCAAGGAACCCGACTCGTGGAGGGGTGGGGAAGGCTGTCAGGAACCCATGAGATCTTGACCTGAGCTGAACTCAAGAGTCAGACTCTTAATCCACTGAGCCACCCAGGCTCCCCTAAATGAATTAGAATTTGTAATGGGATTGTCAATGAAAGCAGGATCAGAAATTGATGGACTTTGTGCACCAAATGAAGGGACCTGAGCCTTATCCTAAAGACAATGAAGAGCCATGAGATACTTTAAGGAAAGTATTTAAGGAAAGCAGCCATGTGGAGAATGCATTGAAGCAGATGCCTCTGAAGTCCCTCCTCTACCTGCACGGAGACCAAGATAGACGTCCAGGGGTCCAGTCTGCCCCCTGAAGGAGGGGACGATCAGTGAAGGGGGGGTGGGAAGGAATGCTCCAGATTGCTGCTGTACTGTAGGAATAACAAAGTCAGTCATAGACAGGAATTTTCTGAAAAAGGAGAAATTTTACATTCATGTTCATGTGACTTTCTTTTCTGAAAAAAGATCAAGTTCTTCTTAGAGAGTACAGACAGAACCTGTGAAAACAAACACATATACTTAGGAAGGCAAGTTACAACTAGAGAACCCTGCAAATATGAGCTTCTGACAAACCAAATCAATTAATTTATGCCCTGTGGCATGAAAAATGCAATTACAAAAAGAAGGAAAAAAACGGGCCGTGTCGTAAAGACAGATTTTCCAGGATTACATCCAACCTTGACATGATTCTGATCCAGTTTCTTTGACTGCTCTGTGTGGTCCGCCTCTCTTTCATGTTCTTGGCCTTGGGACCCTTCGGGCAAACGGCTTTGAATACAAATATTCTAGTTCTTTCTTGGGATTCTCTCATTATGTGCCGACTGCTTTATTAGTTCTAACCTCATTTCATGACTAATTTACATTTACTTTCCTACCAGGAGGTCATAGTTTTTTTTTGTTTTGTTTTGTTTTTACAAGAAAATGTAAATTGCTATCTTTCTGTTTTTCCATTAAGCACCTACCATTTGGGAATTATGTGTCATTCTCTATCTCCCAAGAAGGATTGAATGAGTCAGAATTGAAAATGTGTAAAATGCCTCTGGCTTCTTAGAAGAATGTTCTAGAAGTATAAATAGAAATGTAGATTTATGAGTATCACAGGAAATGCCCTGGGTTTAATCAACACAAATGGTAACCAGTTACCGGGTGGCTTCTTGGCACAGGCTTGGGAACGGGAGTCAGGAGGCTGGGTCCCGGTCCTCCTGTGCATCTGGCCTCTGTGCCTCATGGGTCATTCGCTTCATCGCCCTTGACTGCACTTCCTAGTGTGAGAAGTTAAAATAACACCTGTGGGGACTGTGAGGGGAATCGAATAGAATACCTTCCCGAAAACCAAGTGAGGAGTAAACACTGTTCTGTTAGGCATCACGAGCAGTGACAAATTTTCGAAGACACTAATCACGATTCTGGTGGTCAGTGTCATTGTTGTTTAAACTTCCCTCGCCCAGCACATCCCTCGGCACGTGGCCCACCGCAGGTGCCCAATACATGTTGTCAAGTGGAGGCATTATTTCTCGTGAAGTTCTTCTCATGACGTTGTTCTGAGAGATTTTCCTTCTCACCACACTTTTTTCTTTTATGAATTCTTTTTTTCTAACGTGTATTTGTTTTTGAGAGAGACAGAGACAGAGAACTGGTGGGAGAGGAGCAGAGAGAGAAGGAAAGAGAGAATCCCAAGCAGGCTTCGCACTGACAACGCAGAGCCGGATACAGGGATCGGGCTCACCAACCGGGAGATCATGCCCTGAGCCGACTTCAGATACTTTACCGACTGAGCCACCCAGGCGCAATTCTTTTTTTTTTTTTTTTAAATTTTTAATGTAGTTTATTTATTTTTGAGACCGTGAGAGACAGAGCATGAGTGGGGGAGGAGCAGAGAGAGAGGGAGACACAGAATCTGAAACAGGCTCCAGGCTCTGAGCTGTCAGCACAGAGCCTGACGTGCAGGATTTGAACTCACGAACCGGGAGATCATGACGTGAGCCAAAGTCGGACACTTAACAGACTGAGCCCCCCAGGCGCCCCTCTTTTAAGAACTCTTAAAGCCATCTTCTGCCACCCACACATGGACCTTAGTCCCTGGTTTTGCAAAGCTGGCTCTTCGTGTTGAATATTCCACCCAATGGCTCACTTTTCACCTCTCTTGTGGGTCAAATGCCACTTCCAGTTTGTTGTCACCTCTGCTGTTTTCTGTTGCTGACCTTTGTTTCTCGTTCCTCCCAGTTTGAGTTCTAGAAAAATCATGACCTATCTCTTCTTTTATCCACCCACAAATGACTTTGAAATTTCAGTTTGCACTTGAACACTTCCCCAGTTTTCTGTCTCTCTCTCTCTCTCTCTCTCTCTCTCTCTCTCCCTCCCTCCCTCTCCCTCCCTCTCCCTCTCTCTCTCTCTCTCTCTCATTCTCTCAATACCAGCAAATTGTTTGCCTCATTGTCAGGGAAGCTCTCTTTCTCTCTTTTCCTTTTTTACACAGTTCAACTTTTGCTCCACTATAATCTTTCTCATCATGTGGTTTCTCTTTTGGTTAAACCCATTATTTTGATACACTTTACAGCCTCCCTCTTCCTTACCTTCAGTAGCTCGGTTCCTGTTTAATGCTACATTTTGCACTGTTTTCTTCTGGGTTAGGGCCATTATTGATGCCATAATATTTTATGATCACAGAGTATTTGGTCTCTAAGAACTTGGGCAATACAATGCAATTTGGAAGGGGCAAGAGAGAGGAGATTGGCCACCATTTAAAAAGCACAATTGATGCTTCTATAGGAAACTGGAATGTGTCACAACCTGTTCTCTCAAGTGCTAAGTAGCCCTTTGTCTCACTAGACAGACTGTATTTCAGGCCTCTGAGAGTTTGTGTTCTTTCATATCTTATTCTACTTACTCACTGCTTTTCTCAGTGTGATTCCATTGTTCTAGGCCAGCCAGAGGGACAAGAAGAGATGAGAAAGATAGTTATAACAGTAACAACTAATATTTCTAGAGGCTTCACCAGATAAGCCAGGCATCCTTCCAAGAACGTTAACTCCTTTTATCCACCAATGATCCTGTGATGTGGCCACAAGTATGAGTTTAAGTAACTTGTTTGAACTACACTGCTAGTAAGAGATGGAACATAAGGGGGGGGGGCGGATAAAAGTCACATTCAGTTCACAGCTGTGTCTGCAAGAGGTTGATCTGCTGCTATCAATGGGCTCTCACCATCTTAGAACGAGTATTGGTGAAGGAGGTCCCAGGCAGCGTGGTGATTTTGTCAGATATGAAAGGCAGCTATGAGGGCTGGAGGAGAACACATCAGTGCAGAAGAACTGTGAAGTAAAGAGGGAAAACTGGTTTCATGACCAGTTATGTGAGGTCAAAGTTTAGGGTATCCTACCTCAAAGCATTGCCATCATAGTGGGATGGTAATGCTTTCCGATGGAAGTATTACTAGCTTAAATCTGTGGATAGCTGAGGTCAAATGGTAGCTACCATTTCACTCTGGGGACCAAAGGATCACCAGATTGGGATTCCCTGTTATGGTGCCACAGTCCATGTGATTGGACCTGCATTGGTGACTCCATAGCGATTTCACTCCCCGAGATTTCTTTCTGTTTCCATGGGACACTTCAGATTGATAAGTAGGGAATGGAGGGGGGGAAGGAGCTGGTTTTCACAAGGGAATGCATAAACACACACCTTGATGCTAAATCATCCTAAACCTTCAAACACACTGAAAGTCATGAATTGAACAAGGCCTTCTGCAAGGAAACTCACTGCCATTACCCAAAACATTTACACCCTCCTCAGCGGTGGTTTGCATTCCACCCATATAATGATGGCTAATCCTGAAGGCTTTCCCAATCTTGTCCAACTGGTGCTCATTTAATATCTCTTGTTTTTTAATTTTTTAATGTTTTATTTATTTTTGAGAGAGAGAGAGAGACAGCATGAGCAGGGGAGGGTCAGAGAGAGAGGGAGACACAGAATCTGAAGACAGGCTCCAGGCTCTGAGCTAGCTGTCAGCACAGAGCCTGATGTGGGGCTCAAACCCACCAACCGCGAGACCATGACCTGAGCCAAAGCCAGACGCTCAACCAACTGAGCCACCCAGACACCCCTCATCTAATACCTCTTAAGAAAATCTTTAATCCCTAAGCAGTATGAGAGATACCTTTCTTTATATGTCAATGGTGCTTTGTGCTTCTTTAATAGAGCAGTTACCATATCGCATTATAATCCTTTATTTACTGCATTGCTGTGAATTCGCTGTGTTTCTTGGACGGCAACCCCATTACACAGAATCCACATTACAGACCTCTAATACTCAGAGCAACAGGATTACCAGGTAGCAACTATTCAGTAAATACACGGAGAGATGAATGAAATCATGAATGAACAAGTAAACTGACCCACCCTCAATCTACCTTTTGATTACTTTGAAGTACCTATTCTAACCGTAGTTGCACCAGGGTTTGATCAGAAAAACAGAACACAATGAGTGATGCAGGATAAGAGATTTATTCTAAGAACTAGACCTCACACAGTTGTGAAAGCTGATTAAACAGTCTTTGTAAAGCCGTTGCTTTCTTCATCTGATGCCAGGGCTGAAGTCAGCAGTGCAGGCAGTTAGGAAGGGAAAATGGACCTGGTGGGGGGAGCAAGGACAAACTGGAACCCATGAGGACAGTTGGTACACACGTCAGCCTCCAACCTCAGTAATGCAGGCAATATTGGTGCCTTTTACCACGGACTTGCATGTGTACCTTGGCCAAGATTCAGAGCAGCTGACGGAAGTGATCTGATACAAGTTGGAGAAGCTAAGACATGCTTGCTGCTCCCTGCCAACAAGGCAAGCCAACGGATCATAAGCTACAACAGTGCCTGCTAATCCAACACTGACCTTCCAAATCTGGCCTGAATTCTTCCCATGGCCAACCCTACCCAGGAAGCATGGGATGGCATGGGAATTCTGGGAAATGTAGTCCCAGTGTCACCAGGTTGCCACTACACAAAGGCACCACCGTAGATACACTACTGATAACCTGACCCAAGTGAGACCTGAGCCCCATTGTGAGATCTGAGTTTCCATCTTCATTAGGGCACATGTGCATGAGGAGGAGGGAATCAGAAGAACCCAAGAATACAATCACCAGGGGGACTCGTTTACCTCATGGTGGGCAGGTTGTACTTTCCTGAGCCTTGACTTTGGGCGTGGCCATGAAACTTTGGCCAGTAACATATGGGTAGAAGGGATAATGAGGTAGATTTGAGCCTAGATCTTAAGAGGCTGCACATGTTTCTTCTTGCTCTCTTGCTCTTTCGCTGTCACTGTGGGAAGATCACGTCCAGGCGAGCCCACTAATTCTAGGAGGAGTATCAGAAAAACATGGAACAGAGCTGCACAGCACCAAAGCAGGTACATGCACAATAACAATTCATGGTTGTTCTAAGCTCTGTGTTGTGGAGTCGCTTATTACACCACAATAATTAATCAATGCAACTCAAAGCAGACAGGAGAGGGGGCCACTTGGAGGTTTCCTTCTGAGCAGCCAAACCTTAGCTTTTGCCTGAGTATCAATGCCAACTGCTACTTATCTTATGTCCAAGCCTTTGCAACTGTTTTTGGGCAGTGAGCCATGTGGAGTAGGAAGTGTGGCTCTCGGCAGGGAAAGAAGACATCTCCGATGTGGGCCATACCTGTCCAGCTGTGACACAAAATGGAGACACGTTCATCTGCAGCCAGAGCCTGCAAATTCGATGAAGCTAAAGTTCAGGTGTGCACAGAGCAGGTCAGGACTTGGAAGGACTTGGAGTTTTTGTAAGGTAAATTTATTTTCAGGTGCAATTTGGCTGATGGATAGCTGAGGAGCTGGTAACAGCATATCTGCTGCAGAAACAGCTTTTTTTAAATTTTATTTATTTTGAGAGAGAGTGCATGAATTGGGGAGGGACAGAGAGAGAGAGAGAGAGAGAGAGAGAGGGAGAGGGAGAGAGAATCTCAAGCAGGCTCTGCGCTGCCAGCACAGATCCCAATGCAGGGCTCGATCCCAGGAACAGTAAGATCATGACCTGAACAAAAATCAAAAGTCAGATGTTTAACAAACTGAGCCACCCAGGTGCCCCAGAAACAGCTTCTTCAGATGGTTCCCCAGCACCTACTGCATAAATGGCAATTGCCTGAACACGACAACTAAGGTACTTTTCTGACCTGGCCTCTTTCCACCTTCAGAGACCTCTCCAGCCCCTCCTTGTTACTCTTGCTCTCTCACACCTGCAAGTTCTCTTTGGCCAGGGCATGCTTCTCTCTCCTCTACCTGGGCAGGCTCCTACTCTTTTTTCGGAGTCTATCAGAAATGTTCTATTTTCTCTGCATTTTTCCCACTCTTTATCTACTTCCAGCCTCCTAGCCCACCTCTAGGCAGAATCATTACTCCTCCAAGTACTATCTTCACTGTGCTGCTGCCCTCCCATTAAATTAGGCCTTCTTGTGGGCAGGGAAGGAGTCTCCCTCACCACTGTGTCCTTCTTTAGTGTTTAACCCAAAGCCTGGCCCAAGAGAGGTAAGCAGGAGATTGCAGCCATTGAGATTCAGTTGCTAAGATACTTTTCAAGAGGACAAAAGTTGTTCTTTACTGAAGCTTGTATTGTTATCCCCAAAGGTGACCTCCTGGGGTTTTGTTGATAATCACTGGATGCCAAGGCAAAGACATGGATGTTTCAATTCTTTTTAGAAAGGAGGTCAGCTGGGAATAAGAGAAGAGCCTGCAACTTAAAAATGTGCCTTAAAAAATCCCAAGCACACAAAATGACTAAATTCCTGTCTAATGCAAAATAGCTTAACAGAGACCCAGTTTAAATGGGCCACTTAAACACATGCTCACAGGATATACGCTTCTCAGGGCTTTCACTTGGCTTCAGATCCTTCCCTCCCAAACATCTACATTTTCTTTTCCCAGAATCCTGTCTCATTTCCCAAACACCGCTCCTTAAGCTTTCCACCCTTGAAAAAGCTGAAGCAATGTTTTCACCTTCCCAAATTGGCCATCGAGTCAGAGCAGTACTTTGGTAAGGTAGCAGGGAGGCCTCCTCTCCTTTCAGTTTTAGATGTAGCAGAAAGGAAGCGCGGTCTGTCATTGACCTTCACGCTTTGTCCTCAGAGGCTTAATCACGTCTCACGTGTAGGGGCAGCCTTGCATCCTCCAGGGTTCCAGATCTCTGAACAATCTGCAAATTACCTCACTGCCGGCTGCGGCCCATTAGTCAGCACCAATTGGGGGCGCAAGAGAGCGACTCGCTCCTTTCTATTTGCTTTCTGTTCCTTTCAGGCTCTGCTAGCCTTGCTTCTTCACCTCCGTAGCTGCAGATAAATACAGTTTTCAACATTTACAGAAAACGGCTTATACCCTCGATCCCCATAGACCCAAGCACCATCCCCTCGAAAGGCTCTGAATTTAAATTCCACAGGAATCTGCCTCTACTTTTAAAAAATTCCAGTCTCTTCACTTTGGCCCTCCAGGCGTAGAGGTGGTTGCCACTTTGAAATTGCAACTCCTCAGAACCTTAGAATTGTCTTTTTTCCCCTCTCATTTAACTATGTAATGACTTTATACTTGGCTAATCATTCTTGATATTAAATTCTCTCTGTTTAAGTAACTGGTGTGATTTCTCTCTCCTGAGTGGACTTTGGCTCTGATGGGCTGATATCTAGAAATACTTCAGTGGCCTGTTCCCTCCCCTGCACCCACTGGGGGGCTTCCTATGGTGCTGATGACCATGTTAGGATGTCCTGACTGACAGGGCTGGTGCCTACCCCTTCCTGTTGTGGTTTCACGCTGCCCACCCGGTCACCACTCCAGTCCTCCCTTCTGATCATGGGGATCTCACGCTCTGGTCCCCAGCATCCAGCCTTCTACAGTCGCTCACAGCCTGCGCTTCTGCTCTGGGCTTCTTCAAGATTTTCCACACACCCCCCACCCCCAGCCTATGTGAAGTCCCCTGATTGTTAACAACTGGCTGTATGGGGGGGATGGGGAAGAGTCCTCTTTTGTGGCATTTGCCAACCTCTGTGATGTGTCAACGCTCCCACCATGGCAAATTTCAAAGAACACGGAGTTGGGGAAAGATTTACACAGTATCACTTCATTAAATAGTAGTTTCGCCATATGGATAAAACAGACACAGATGATCTCAAGAGCAAACATAATAGGAACATGTAGTAAAAGAAGTTAAAAAAAATGATGATGATGTTGTATTTCCTTTGTTTTTAACGTACCTTATTTAGCTGTAATTTCATTTGACTTTAATTATTAATGGCTCTGTTTAACAACCGGGTGAGCTCCCACCAACCTCTAAGAGCGAGCTTAAGTTCACCATGGGTCATAGCTGCATCTTCGGAGTGTCCCCACCACCCTGGGCATCCACGGAATCCTGGGCTTAATGCACAGCAAAGAGAGCAGTGTTCAATAAATCCAGGCTGCCATTCTATTTCCTCCCATCACCCCAGCCATACACCTCAGATGTAAATCAGTGATTTTGCACAGCCTGTAACATATACAAATACAGATACCGCAGACCTCCAGAGACACCAGCCTCCTACCATTAGAAAGGGATCGCAGGGGTTTCTCCATCTTTGCCCAGAACTGCTTTATGGGTTTCCTTTTGTGAAGTCACCAGCTGACTTGAGGAAGAAAATACAAGAAGAGGACAAATCAGAAGAAAGGCAGGTGCAGGGGACAATTTGGAGCAGGGGGAATTTCTACTCTTGGCACCAGATCCTAGACCTTGATCAACCTTGAGTAAGACCTACCAGTTCTCTTACGTCAGATACAAATTCCCCTCATACCTCTGAAGGTCAGCTAGTCTTTTCATCAAACTTGGTCTCTGAAACCTCCCCAAGGTTTTTACCCTCCCAGATACTCAAACTCAGGAAGCAGAGTTCAGGTTCAAGTTCATCTTCCTCTCCAGGACCTACTAATATCTTTATATCTCTCATTTCCCATTCCTTCCGCCACCTCCTCCACTTCTCAATAGCTCAAAAAAATCTCCTTTTTTTTTTTAGGCTGGGAAATTCTGGAAATGAATCCAACAAAACTCTTCTTTTTGGCTTTCTGCCTGCCTTCCCTGAATCAGTGGACAGTGAAGACTTAACTATTGAAAAGCAAAGGAAGGGAACCCAAAGTAAAATACAGTTAATATTTCCCTGATGGCTTCTGTGAATCTCAAAGATGATAAATATTGAGATTGTAATGTGAAATCTCCTTTAAATTCTTGGTACTTCTAGAAGAAGCCCTTGTGCTGGGCTTTTCCCCAGTGTATCAAATGTCTCTCGTGGACTGTTTATGTAAACTGGTTGTATCTCGGGGATCTCTTGATGCAAATGGTTGGCTTAAGCAAAATCAAAATGGTAAACCTTTGACCAGAGTTAACACTAAAATAATAAGATATCAAGTTGTAACCTTGAATTAAAGCCAGGAACCAATTAGTTGCTGATTTTGCAAGGCAGTTCAGGTCTGTTAAGAGCGAATGTTTTTCAATGTGTCCACATGCTAGGCACAGGACCAAGTGCAGCTATCCAAGGGAGTAGGCACTATTTTATATCCATTTCAGAGATGAGGATATGGAAGCACTAAATGTAACCACATTTAATAATGGCAAGGACAGGAATTGAACCCATCCAGTCTGATGTAGGTACACAGAGATTATTGTCATTTTTACCAAGGAGGAAACTGAGACTCAGTAGAGATGTGCCCACCTGGCCACCACTCCAGCCCCACTTCTGATCATGGGGATCTCATGTTCATACCCCCAGCACCCACTCTTCCACCACAGCTCACAGCCTGGGCTGAGCGGAGATTGGAACTCCGGCCCTGCCCATCTCTGACATGCTGCTTCTTAAAGGCACTGCTCTGCGTGGAGGAGCAATGATGGAGAGAGTCCCCAGGCACACATTACTCGAATTACACTTAACTACTGCAGAGCTTTATTATGCATTTTCATCTTCTTAGTGCTTTCTAATTAAAAAGGAAGGGAGTGGTGATCTTTTTGCTCTCTAACTTCTGTTTTCTCTGAGTGGAAAGCAGAGGGCCCCCAACGAGAGCCTTTGCATAATAGAGCTTATTGTATGGCAATCAGCTGTTTAAGTGTAGAGTTCTCCAAGGTCCCTTTTTTACTGGAGAGAGTTAATTAACAACACAGCCACTAATCACTTACCCGTGCTTAGTCTTGATTGCAAAGAATATGTGAACATACTAAGTCACCTTAAAGTCTAAAAGTGTGCCCCTACTGTAGCAGGCTTTAATTAATGGTAATAATAGTAATAATATTCATATGACTTGACATCAATTGAGTGCTTACTAAGGACCAGGTACTCTGCAAAGTGATTTTTATTCAATCCTCACAAAGGAGACACTATTATTTTCCTCTCCACCTTGCTGAGGAAAAGCCAGAGGTGAAGGTCAGGTGAATGTGACACTGCTGACATTTTTTTTTAATTTTAAAAAATTTATTAGTTAGTTAACTAATTCAAGTCAGTTAACATACAGTATACTCTTGGCTTCAGGAGTAGATCCCAGTGATTCATCTCTTACATACGACACCCAGTGCTCATCCCAACAAGTGCCCTCCTCAATCCCCATCACCCATCTAACCCTTCCCCCTACCCACACCCCCTCCAGCAACCCTCAATTTGTTCTCTGTATTTGAGTCTCTTATTGTTTGCCTTCTTCTCTGTTTTTGTCTTATTTTTCCTCCCCTTCCCCTATGTTCATCTGTTGTGTTTCTTAAATTCTACATGTGAGTGAAATCATGTGATTCCGCGACAGAGCTGACTCTTGAACCCAGGTGCACGCAACTCCCAGCTGAGACTCTGAACCTTGACAGCCTCCCTGTCTCAGGCAATGGGGATAATAAATCATTTCCTTTTCTATTGAACCAGGGAACCTTTTCTCATCTAGCAGGGCTCAGAGTCATGAAATCTAAGCAACTGAAAAAAGACCCTCCCAGCAATAAAATGAAGTTACAGACCATTTGATGGTAACTAAGGAAACCTTTGCGAGACGCTTGAGTTTGAGAAAATGGCAGCCAAACCCAAAGCCAGTAGCGATCCATCCTCCCAGCCAGTGCTCCCATGACTGAGACTTCAACGTGGCAGCATGTAGGTGGCCTCTGAGTAGCCAAGTACAAACTCAGCTGAGTAGTTCAAGTTACCAACTCTTGTGGCTAGGGCTGATTCTTCAGTGTCCAGGAAGAAGCTTGTCCCTCAGGTTGGGGGATTGGGAGCTGGGCACGAAACAAAGAACATGGAATTAGGAGACTATAACCAGTCCCTTTGCTATGGTCATTACATGCATGAACCCACACCTATTTCCTCTGCCTAGAATATTCATTCATGCCCATCAGATCCTCCTCCCCAACTCCTGAGACCCTTTTAGTCTCAGCTTTAAAGCTCCTTTATTCACAGAAATCTCTTCTGACCCCCAGAAGAGGCCACACATCAGCCTCTCTGTGCCAGGGAAGCCTCTGGTGTGTGTAACAACGGAAATATTTATTTGTGTCAGTGTTGAGTAAATATCTCTTTTCAGTGCGTGATTGCAAATTCTACGTCTTATTCTTTGTTCTGCCTCTAGCCCAGTTCAGTGCCTGACGGTAATGGACACTCATAAATAGTGATTGTATTAATGGCCTGGGGCTGCCTGCATAAAGTACCAAAAAACTGGGTAGCTTAAAACAATAGGAATTGTCTCACAGCTCTGGGGGCCAGAATCTGAAGTTAAATTGTGGGCAGGGCTATGCTCATTCTGATGGCTATAGGGAAGAACCTCTCCCAGCCTCTTCTGGCTTTTGTCATTTGTAGCAATCCTTTGTGTGTGTTCCCTGGCTTGTAGATACATCCCTCCGGTCACTCCTCCCTGTGTGGCTTCACACTGACTTCCCTCTGCACATGTCTGTCTCTGTGTTTAAATTTCCTTCTTTTTTTTTTTCAGGCAAAAGGTCTCACGTGTGTATTACTGAACCAACCTACTGGTGCAGAAGCAGAGTAACAGAGAAAAATCATTTCCCCAAGAAAGCGTGTCTATTGTTCAGATCGTAGTGGTGTTCTTAGAATGACAGGATAGGAGCACATGACCTTCATGCAGCATAAATAGATGTGCCGTCTCACGTGAAATCCCTTACAGACCCAGCCTGGTTCTTCTCCAATGCCTCCTCTTGGAGATGTACCTGATTTTGTTACCGATTTCCACTGGGAAAGGGGACGATTCTGCATTTGTTACCTGGCCAGGAATCATTTGGTCCTGAAAGTCTCGTGAGAACACATGGCAAGGAGCAGTCACAGGCGTAGACCATGATGGAGGAGAAAAGGAGACTCTTTTATTTATTTATTTGTTTACTTATTTGTTTATTTATTTATTTTGAGACAGAGAGAGACAGCATGAGTGGGGAGGGGCAGAGAGAGAGGGAGAGGGAGAATCCCATGCAGGCTCCACACTGTCAGCACAGATTCTGATGTGGGGTTTGAACTCATGAAACTGAGAGATCATGACCTGAGTCAAAACCAAGAGTCAGACTCTTAACCTACTGAGCCATCCAGGTGCCCCAGAAGGCTCTTTTTATACAAGGGGGCCACTCATGGATTAAGGCCTACCCTAATGACCTCATTTTAACTCGATTACCTTTGTAAAGAACCTGTTTCTTTATAAGTTCACATTCTAAGGTCCTTGAGGTTAGGACTTCAGCATATCCTTTTTAAAAGACACAGTGCCATCCATAACAGTGATTAAATGAATAAATATATACTCTGTGCTATAACTTTCCTCATTTTCAACACTTGTTTTGATCCCATATGCGATTTTGAGATGAAAGAAATTAATGGCAGTACCATATTGCATTCCTCTGCCTCCCAGTAAATTTGATTTGACTGGCCAACATATCTGGGGGGAAGTTTTAAGTGTAATTAGACCAAAGTTTAGGTGCAGAATACAATTCAAATATCAGATAGGATAGGATAGGATAGGATAGGGAAACAGGAGTTGCAAAATATGCAAAGGTGAGGATTTCTATGCCCCAAATCAGGGCCTGGGTTATGACATGTGCAGTGTGCTGCTGAGGTAAGTGGCCTTCAGACGCACAGAGGCAAATAGACAGGTTTTGTGGGAGACAGGTTTGAGCTGGGACCTTGGCTCTGTGCCTCTCTTTAACTATGCACCTCTCTCAGTGTTAGTTTCCTAACCTATAAAATGGGCTAATAGCCCTTTCATAGCCCCACCTAAGGTCCTAGGGGAGACTGAGTGGAGTCATCTTACACATGCGGAGCACAGTGACCATTATATAATAACCAGTCACTAAATGGAAGACTATATAAGACACATATGTAATATATGTTTGGGCTGTGCTAAAAGCCCAGGCCGTGCAGCTGGCACAACTATGTGGCAACATGGACAAACTGCAGGGTGACTATGGTGGAATTGACCTGACAGTGACATCTCTGGTCTCCAGTTGTCTCTCCAGTGTAGCTGGGAGAGAACCATGGAACAGCATTCTCCATTCCTGTGTTTCTTCCCTTTCCCATCTATCAGCAGGCACCCAAGAAAGGATGCAGAACTGGTGAAAACATAAGGACATTCTTCAGGGACAAGAGGACTATGGGCACAAAGCTTCAGCCGCCCTGTGAATAGGACTACAGCCAGTGTAGACAAGAGTATTGGTGCTAAAAGTACTGGCAATCCTGTAAGAGCCATTCGTTGGCTCTTTGAGGTATTGGGTTTTCATTTTTTTTTTCAATTTATAGTTTATTGTCAAGTTGGTTTCCATATAACACCCTGTGTTCTTCCCCACAAGTGTCCTCCACCATGGGTTTTCATTTTTAAAGCTACGTCGGTGTGACATTTTGGGGTCCACCAGAACTTGATTCAGATCTTGGCTGAGCCACATCCTAGCCGGGTGATCGAGGCGAAATGACTTAATCTGAGTCTCTGTTGTTTGAGCAAAGACACAAAGATGATTCCTATATCCTAAGATAATTGAGAGGATTTAATGAGATGGGCATGCAAAAGGTCCAGCACAGGGCCTGGGACAGAGAGAACACCTGATAACGAATACTCAGCACCCCTCCAGGTAATGGGTCAAATAGCAGGACTCAAATCCCGGCTCAACTACTTACTCTCTATGAGATCTTGGGTCAATTAATTTCTTCATATCTCTGTTTCTCCACCTATGAAATGAGAATCGTTATATATGTCCACAACCCATTATCCACAATTTCCAAATTCAAATGCTTCAGGACACCAAAAAGATTTTCTCTAACTCCACGGGTGACAAAACCTGACCTCCACGGGCAGGAAGACATTTCCAATCTCTGTATATTCCACTTGGTATAAACATGCACATTGCTTATGGGAATGCTGCCCCACACCTGACTGGGGGTGTTACATGATATATAGTGTATGAATTCCACCACCTTCTTAAAGTTTGAAAACTCTGAATTCTAAACGCCATCTTGCCTCAAGGAGTCCTGTAGACCTGCGTGTAGAACCCAGTTCATGGGGCTGGAGGACTGTTGGGACCATCGATGGAGAACAGGACCCAGCACACGGAGGGCTCACTGAAGGCATGCAGGTCCACAGGCCACAGACTCTCAGCACCGAGCCACAAAGGTCAAAATCCTGTTCCACTGTTTTCCTGCATGACCTCTGGTGAGCTACTAACCTTTCTGTTTCCCCACTGCTAAATGATAATTGTGACAATAATTAGCAAATAAACTAAAGCAATTAGTAGATGTAAAGGACTTGGTAAATTGCCTGGTACATAATAAATACTACTAAGTGTTAGCTTTGATTATAATAATTATTACATTTTTATACGTAGGTGAAAATTCCTTCTTTATAAAGGGCATAGCATTACAGCAAAACTCAGAAACCGAGGCAGTTGAACTTGTATTGGTATTCCAAGAATTTTCCAGGGACTAGAAAGGACACCCAGTGTATTAATCTATGCTGACCTTTTGTGCTGTCCCTAATCAGATCAAGCACTTTCATTAAAATAGTTTTATTTTCACGTAATGTGCCTGATTAATTCCCCCCCTCAGAGCTCTGATATGACAAAAATAAGAGCAAAATGGTTATTTCTGGCTCTTAGCAGCACTAATTTTCTGATGGACAGGTGAGGAGGGGGATGGTTGAAGGATCACCCAGCGAGGATGCTGTGTTAGGTGCTGTTGGACTCCGGACTTGTTACTACTGCCTTCTGCCCCTCACAGGTGGTCATGGATGTGTGCCCCTCAGATTTCCAAAACCGCTTGTGATGGGGATGGGGGACAGCATCATATGCGCCCCCCCATTTGCATCCACTCCATGTGTGCTGAGACCCACATCCCCACATGGTTGACAGCTGGTGCCTAAGTACAGCAGGGGTCCTGGTGCCAGCCCATACCCGCCACCAACTCGGGATTCCTATAATGGGCACTGTTGGCCTGGTCAAGACTTTTTTTAGAACTTCAGTGGGAGACTTTTCCTACTCAGTCCTTCCTTTCCCTCTTCTCGTACAGATGCCTAGTTGGCATTGGAGCCTGAAGGCTCTCCTTGCCTAGTACTGCTTTATTGCCTTTATTGTTCAGAGAGAGTTGCTCTAATAAATATCTTGCACATCTAATCTTCTCTAACACCATCTTGGTGTTTGTTCCTTGACAGGCCCTCGCTGACACAGCCTGTGTTTATTTCGCAGGCTCCCTAGTCTTGAGGGTTCAGGATGGTATTTAGGTTGTGCCTCTGAGACATTCATGTGGGCGACTTTGAAAGGAGAAGGAAAGGAGCAGGGGGGGTAGCTGACCATTGGGATTTCAGCAGATACGGGTTTTGCAGCAGCCAGACTCTGAATTTCATCCTCTGATCACCAGGTTCATGGACTCGGGCTACTGTGACATTGGTGGCGGTAGCAGGGAGCCCCAGGTCACAGCTGCTGCGGTTGGATTTTAAAGCCAAGTAGCAGCTCCTTAGCTCCTGCTCTTTCAGTGATTCCAATAATTTCATAAGCAATTATTTCCCCGAACTGGGTTTCTTTCTGCTTAAAACACATGAGGTAATTTCTGTGTCTTGTACCGAATGCTAACTGATGCAGCAAAGGCTCTGCAGGTTGCAATGTTGACTTTTCTATGCTTAGGGAAACAATTTAATAAAGCTGTTACCTTCTATAGCTTGGAAGTGAGACTAGAGACCTACCAAGCCAGTAACTCAAGAGGAAGGGATTATAAAAAAACTAAAGGATTAGTTTGTGTTGGCTGCTTCTCGCAAGGTGTTTCAAGAAAAATTGAGCTCCATTAAGGATTAACCAGTGTGCAAGCAGAGATGGAAGGGAATGGAAAGACTAGGGATTAAGGCCGTCACTGTGTTGGAAAGGCAACTCCTTCTATACCCAGTTTTCTTGAGCCAGTCAGTCCTTGAGATAGTCCTTTACCCAGTCAAAGGTGTCTCTCTTTCGATGATGAATTAAATGGCTATCTTATTTATGTCCCGGATAGCTAGAGAGAGCACAATTGTTCAAACCTGTTTCAAAGACCTATTGAGTCCTTCTAATCAAACATTAAGTCAAACAAAGGCATCTATCGCTGACCAAGGATGGAATTGAAGGTGTTGGCTTCCAACCCAACCCCTTAGTCTTCATAATGTCTGCCTGTAGGATTTCCTCTGTTCTGGACTGCTCGATAATCCCCAAGTTTCCTTTTCTATTTGAGGGTTTTTATTGCAGTTGCCCTGGTCCTGCTTGTTTGTTGTATATTGAGGGATGGAGGTACAAGTAAACTATCTTTTTTTTATAGGTTACTGAACCCATAAAGAGCCAAAATTAGACCTGAGATTCTTAACTTTGAGCTTAGTAATTCATAAACTGGCTGGTATGTAGGGTTGTCTCCTTTGGGGAAAAATGATTCTGTGCCATGTGTGGGAGGAAGGAGACACATGGATATTTTGTGGTCAGAGGTGTGGGGTGTGTTGGAGATGGAGCCTTTTGCATAGAAATCCTTTCCCTAATTCTGCTCATATATTTCAGTCAGGGTCCAACCAGGAAAACACAAACTCCCCCAGGTCTTCCATTGAGAGAGAATTTACATGGAGTTGGTTTCACAAGGGATTTAAGAGCTAAGAAGGCAAATAGGGAAAGATGAGATAACCCAGAAATTAGCAGTGTCCAAATATGGCCCTTACCTCTGGGATTAAAGGGACAAAGGGAGGAGGCAAAAGCCAGAAGCACAATGGCCATCTCTTGGGAGAGCCAGGACCATGGAGGGAGGGGCTGTCTGGCAGGAGGTGGAGTGATGGAGGAAACAGCTAAGGCAGAGAGGGAGGAAACTGCCTAGCCTCTCTCCTGTCCTTGCATGCCCATCTTCCACTAATACGAACTTTACCCAAAGCCAGAAGATAAGGAAGCTTGGGAGATAGGGTTCCCTGTGATATATATCATGGGCCAGGAACTCTGGGCATAAGGCTGGATTGCATTTCCCAATCTCCCTTACAGTTATCTGTGTCACGTTATCAAGTTCTCTCCTTTGGGGTGTGAGCAGAAATCATGTGCAAACTTTCAAAGATTGGGGCTCACAGCAGTGGGCATGCCTCCTTCATGTGATCTTCCCCCTACTCCCCACTGCCATGGGGGGATTTAGAATTCACTGAACAGACAGTAATATGTACTAGCAGAAGAAAGGTGATGCTAGGAAGAAAATGTTCTCTGTATGACCACATGGAGCAGAGCTACCCAATGACATGGACAATTCACCTGGGAAAAGGTACAAAAGAGAGAAACAAACCGTGTTCTTTAAGACACTGTATTGTTGGGTCTCTTGGCTGCTACAGCTTAGGTCTTTATCCTAATAGAGATGTTTCTGTTCTTCATTTATCTGTTCATTCATTTATTCAAACATCGATCATCACTTGTGATGTCGGCATTCAGGTACAGGAGATACAAATATGAACAAGTTCTTACTCTCAGGGAGGTCCCTGCCTACTAGGGAAGACTGAACATAATACACAGAAAGTTATGGCACAGGGTGATGAGTATTTATAAGTTAAAACAGACTGAGGATGGAGAACTGACACAGCTTAGGAACCCTTCTTAAAAGACAGAGTTGAGGGCATCTGGGTGGCTCAGTGGGTTAAGTGGCCAACTTGATTTTTGGCTCAGGTCATGATCTCACAATTTGTGAGACTGAGCCCCCAACTCAGGCTTCACACTGGACATGGAGCCTACTTAGGATTCTCTCTCTTCCTCTCCTTCTATCCTTCCCCAGCCCTCGTGTTCTCTCTCTCTCTCTCTTTCTTTTACATTTTTTTAATGTTTCATTTATTTTTGAGAGAGAGAGAGACAGACAGAAGATGAGCTGGGGAGGGGAAAAGAAAGAGGGAGACACAGAATCCAAAGCAGGCTCCAGGCTCTGAGCCGTCAGCACAGAGCCCAATGCAGGGCTCAAACTCATGAACCACAAGATCATGACCTGAGCCAAAGTCAGACGCTCAACTGACTGACCCACCCAGGCACCCCATCTCTCTCTCTCTCTTTCTTAAAATAAATAAATAAACATTAAAAAAAAAGGGACAGAATTGATGGATGGGGACTTGGAGGAGGAGTAATAAGCATCACTACCAGTGAATGAAAACCTGCTCTGTGGCAAGCCCTCTATGGGGTCCCATAAATATATAATCGCTAACACTCACAATATTGAGCCAAGTGTTAAAAATTCTCATTTTACAAGTAGAGAAACAGAAATTCAGAGAGTTTAAATTATTTCTCTAGAGCCACACAATTGATTGTCAATACTGAAGCCCAGGTTGACCTGACTTTGAAACCAATGTTCTTTCCGCTGCGGTAAGTTATTTCTCTATCCAATGAGCTTAATTCAGTTTGGTGTTACACGTAACAGCGCACCTGCTGGATGGATGCCTGCTTGTCTGACCTGCCCGAAACATTCATCTAACGCATCGCTCAGGCCTACTTGGAGAAGATGGAAGAAAGCGTGGCAAGAAGAAGCCACTCTCATTACATGATTTATTTGCTTTATTTCTGACCAGAATACAGTACTCACCACCAGCATAACTGCCCTCCTTATTTCATATCAGATTTGTTCTAAATGACTTCAGGCTGTTTCCCAAAAAAAACCAGACAAAGATTTACCACCATGAAGGATATTCAAAAGAAATGCCTTAGGCTCTGGCCACATTTAATAGCTCTGTCTCTGAAAGTTCCTGGGCAATTGAAAGGACAAGAGAGCCACTTTCCACTGGGTCTGAAGATCCCAATTTTTAGGTATCCGAAAAGGAGACCTTGCACTAATTCTAGGAGACATCTTCTAATGACCAAGAATAGGTGACAAAGCCAACACCTACCTCCAAATACTAGATTAATAATGGAACAAGTGTGTGACACTCTGTGCAGCATTGCTTCTAAAAAACTTAAATAAGACTAACTGACATTAATAGGGATTTCATCTGGGTATCTCCTTGACATTATAAGAGGGAAAGAGAATTGTAATTGTCTATTGGAAAGGAGCAACATAAAGCTTTTTGGAGTTCCAAAGGCCAATCTTGTCCCATTTCTTTAAATTTTTTAATGTTTATTTTTGAGTGAGAGAAGGAGAGAAATAGAGAGAGACAGTGTGAGCAGGGGAGGGGCAGAGACAGAGGGAGACACAGAATCTGAAGCAGTCTCAGGCTCCAAGCTGTCAGCACAGAGCCTGACGTGGGGCTCGAACCCACAAACCGTGAGATCATGACCTGAGCCGAAGTCGGATGCCCAACCGGCTGAGCCACCCAGGCGCCCCTCATCTTGTCCCATTTCAAATGATGTGGAGTCACCAGTCTCTGCCCCTTTTGCAAATGATAGTTTAAAAAAAATAAGGAGAGACATGTTGAAGGCAGCTACGTTTTCAAAACAGGAAAAGGGAATATGGTCTCAGAGCAAGAGGGTCATAGGTTATGTCCATGATAGCCTAGCCACGGTGTACCTCTGAGTTCTCATGGAGAAGTCATTATTTAACAGTAAATAACGGGTAGGTCATACAATGTTTTCTTCCAGGAAATTTGCAGTATTTGACTCATTCTTCATTCACAAAACATTCACAAAAAGAAGTATGTGAAAGACCCATTGGGGTCAATTTTGCAGGGACAGAGGCCAAGACATGAATTGATTATGCCAAAGATGACAGAGAGAAAACACGTTTGTGGGTACAGAATCTAAACCTCCTGGGTCAAGCGTCCCCTAAACACCAGTTTTTTCTACTCTTGCCTATTAGGCATTTTTGCTAAAATTTGTTAATGATCGGAGTGACAAATCTAATCAAGATCTCACACAAGCCTGATGGGATATTGAGCTTGCTGATATACATACCAAATAAATCAGCTCACAAAAAGATAAGAAATCAGACACCCCCATTCTCTTCTGGGATGGTCTATAAAAACCAAACCAAATCAAATCTCTTCACTGGGCTTGGATTACTTGCAGGCACAGATACATCTTCATTAGTTTCGTTGCTCCTTGAAATCCTACAAAGAAACTGAAAACTAAGACGATACTTTTGGTCCATGTGACATTATTTACCTTTTTCTGATGTCTTGAAAGAGGTTTCAAGCCTAGTTGAGAATTTGGGGAAAAGAGAGAAATCTTGCTTTTTATTTTTATTTTTATTTTTATTTTTTTTAAGAATGAGAATACATTGAAGATATGAACTGTCGGGGGCCTGGAAGAATTTATTTTGTCACTGCCTCACTGACTGGGTTTTCAAGGCAATCCCAAGAACTCCAAGCAGTGTTTCTGCAGTGTCTCACTGTTAGAATTGTCCTTAGTAGCATATCTGGGGGTGTCTGTTATACTGGGCAGTCCACATCTCCTCGATGCACACACTCCCAAGATGATATAATAGGAAGAGACGTAACAAACAACATGCTCTATTTCATTGTGCTAAGACGCTCAAAATTTTCTAATTTTCACTGTGTGTCCTTCATGTAGATATGTCCAGTTCACACCCAGCCAGAGGAGGCAGAGGAGAGAAAGGACCTTCCTCAGCTGGGCTACTCTCTGCTCCCAGCAGGCGGCCTTCTTACTCTCCATCCCTCATTACTGTTGGCTTGTCCTCCTGATGCACTGCCACCTGGGGAAGAGCTATTCTACTTCATCACTACATCTCCATGCCTTCTTTTTTCTCCCCTTGTCCTCCTTCATCATTTGCTCCTCTCTTTCCCTTTCTGCCTCATCAGTTCTTGCAACTCCCCAGACGTGGCCAACATGCTCTCCACCTCCCACCACCCACATGGTGGTCTGGTGACTGTCTCTTACCCCTTGGATTGCCCTCCAGTTCCTCCCCCAGATGGTTTTTGTTCATCCACACCAGTGGTCATCTTATCAACAATGGAAAAATTGACCCGGGATAGCAAAAGGACTCTGGAGGCCTAAGCATAGCTGCGTCTGAGATGAAATATCCTCAGTCCAACTTGCGGACTCTTCCGGTGACCACTGGGGCTGGTATCCATGTCGGCCAGTGTGCTACTGAATGTGGCTGTTGGCTCCTCTCTGGAGGCAGAGAAAGTGAGCAGATAGGGACTTCCACTTCCTTCCTCCTATCTTACATTACTTCTTCAGCCCATTTTCTGACTTTTAGGAAGTGGGAGAGGGCTGCCATAATGAGATGAAGAGGGAGCCTTCATCACAGGGAGCCTTCAGCCTCACAGCTCCAAGACCTCCTGCCACTGTTAGTACCCATGGTCTCTCCCTTCTTGATTCTACACCTCTTCTCAAGAACTTTGCAAGCTCTTTCTTCTCCAAACCCCCTTCTTCACTCAAAGAAGAAACGGAGCAATTTTGGTCAAACCAAGAGCAGGCAGCCAAGACTGCAGACTCCATATTAGACTTTGCACTGAGCCTGGTTTTATTAGTTTGCTGTGATTTTTAACATACTTTTCTGCACTAACATGGTGAAAGTATGGGGTCCATCAGGGATGAGTATTAACACCTGCCTATTTTAGCATCTTCCTAAAGGACTAGGAGACAATTTAAGAGATAAAGGTCCAAGATTTCCAATGACTAGGCATTCATCAGGACTCTAAGGAACTAAATGAAAACAGGTGGGTCACAGAAGAGCTTAGGAATCTGCAAACTAGAACAAGAAGTTTGTGGTGATTCTTAACAGGGCTAAGTGTGAAATAAACGTTTCAGGACAAGAACATTCCAAACTGGAAATATGAATAAAGAATCAGAGCTATTGGTAGAAACGAACTTTACAAAGACAGCCGAGTTGAGACCATTAAAGCATATTCCTCACAGAAAGCAAAGTTGCTACTATGGCTTATTAATCCTAATAGGTTAATTGTTTATTTTGTGGATTATAGGTATACATTATCTACATATGTCATATCATCTGTAAACAATAATCACTTTATCTCTCCTTTTCCAAGCATTATGCCATTTATTTTCCTTGCCTCATTGCACTGGCTGATACCTTCAGCAAAATGTTGAGTGGAAATGGTAAAAGTAGAGGTCAGTGTCTTATTCCTCATCTCAAAAGGGAAGTTTTCAGTATTTCATCATTAAATATGAGATTTGCCATAGGGTGTTTATAGACAACCCTTATTACATTAAGGAAGATTTGTATTTTGCTAAGCGTTTCTATCATGAATGAATGTGAATCGTGCTGCATATGTTATACATGTATTGGAATAATCACAAACCTTGCCTTATATTACCATTTAGAGAATTGTGTCATTTGATTTTCCATGTTAAACTAACCTTGCATTCCTGAAATAATCCCAATTTAGCTGTGATGTGTTACCCATTTTGTATGTCACTAGATTCTAGTTGTTAACATTTTGTTTAGGACTTTTGCACCAAAGTTCATGAAAAAGACAGAAAATAGGTTTTTCTTCTGATGCCCTTGTTCAATTTTGTTATTAAAGCTATATTAAGCTCATAAGATAGATTGGGAACAGGTTGGAAAGTGCGCCTTATTTTTCTACTTCCTATGTGTGCTGAAAGTTAGCCCGTTTCTCTACAGTCCCATCTTCTCTGGATTTTTTGACTTTTCCAATCTTGACTCCCTTACCAGCCCTTAATTCCATCTTCAGTTTTTCCCCATTTGCAAGTCTCTGATCTCTGTACTCTGTACCACCATCATCTTATGCTCTGAGGGGGAAAATGGTGGCAAACATAGAGCTCACATTAATCTGTTCTTCTCCTTTGAGTGTCCTGGCCCCTTAAAACCTGGCTGCCATGGTCACTCTATGATGCCTTCAACAGCTTTTTAAAATCCAGTTTGTACAGTCTTTAGTGCCATTTTTCATAACGTAAAGAGGAAATGCATTCTCATCTTTAGGGATGATGTCAGATTGAATCACTTCTCATTGTTCTTTCTTTTAATGACAGAATACTGGGGGGTATCAGGTGATATCAGGTGGAGGTATGAATGAGTGGTTACATGAGCAGCATCTGCAGTCAGACCCAGGCTTGAATTATTGCTCTGCCTTCACTAGCTCTGTGAGTCTGCAGAGCTTCTCCAAACATTGGTATATCATTTTAATATGGAATCACAATAATGTATATCTTATAGGATTTTTTGCAGAGAATTAATAAAATAATATATGTGAGGTGGTTTTCCAGTGCCTAAAGCATGGTAACACAAAGGGCTACCTAACACTGAATTAACATTATTATTTGCACTGATTCCTGTGTCCTTTTCATTTCTCTCTCTTAATGCCTTTTGAGTTACTATTTTACCCAAACGTAGAAAAGACTGACTTCGAGCTTTCTGTTGAGTCTGCGTATAATAGGTGCTCAGTTAGTCAGTTAATATTTGCTGATATTAATATTTCAATTAATGGATTAATTGAAGGGATCTGATTCAACATGTTGAGTTCAACATGGTTTATTTAATTCCATTGATTTCAAAATAATGGTGATTTCCATCAGCAGTATTACGTCATGACCTTCTTGGTCATTTTCCCACTAAGCCAGGTGCAATCTCACTCTGTGAAATAATCTTGAGATGCCAACAACCATTCCCACCTCTATCCCAAACAAGTGGAAAGGAACCTAGTGTTTCTAAGGTAAATAATGGAGTCCGACTGCATTTAATAAGGCAGAATCATAGCCTTATTAAAAAGAAATATTTCGGGGCGCCTGGGTGGCTCAGTTGGTTAGACGTCTCACTTCGGCTCAGGTCATGATCTCACCACTCATGGGTTCGAGCCCTGCGTCAGGCTCTGTGCTGACAGCTCAGAGCCTGAAGCCTGCTTTGGATTCTATGTCTCCTTCTCACTGCCCCTCCCCTACTCGCATCTTATCTCTCTCTCTCAAAAATGAATAAATGTTAAAAAAATTAAAAAAAAAGAAATACTTTTCCCTTGTTATGATTTTATATTACATAGTCTTTAAGAAAATACCAATGTTGGGCTTGGATGATAAGTTTCATAGCCTGGCAAAGGGACCTATAGACCATAACTGAAAAGAACACTTGGATAGAAGGATCTACTCTTACTCTTGCCCACACAACTGAGCCTATCCTCACCCCCAGTGCCTGTGAAGTACTACCACCCACCTGGCTGGAGCTTAAGGCATGTCTCAGAACCTGGAGACTGAGACCAGAGTAATCTATGAGCGTGGAAGATGAGATCTCTTTTATGGAAAGGGTAGGCTTTCCCAAAGCAGGTGATGGTCTTGTCAGATGGCGAGGGCGCAGAAGGGAAGATGAGATTCACCTTCAGGGGGGAGTCCTGGGCATGGGGAAAAGATTTTAGAGGGCTTGACACATACAATTTGGGAAAAATAATGCATAACTGAAGACACAAAAATTACAGTTCCAAAGGTGATCATTTATTTAGAACATGGAGAGAAATTACTACAAATTAAAAATTTTAAAAGCATTATCACACACATGTGATCAATACCATCGTATTTTGATTGACACCTCTCTTAAATAGTGTTTGCCCATAGCTTTTGGCTACATACCTGGGATGGTTTTGAAATATTTCCTATAGCCAGAAGAGGAAGACAGTTTAGCCTTTCTTGTAGCATGTTAGAGTAAAATTTATTTTTTAATATTGAGAGTTTAGGAAATTTCCTTTAGCCTCAAAATTACTTTTGGTCACATCGTATGCTGATTTTGAAGTTGTTGTCAATTCCTGAAAACCAAGATCTACTTTCTTTCCTTTTTCTATGAATTGTTAGGTTTGGGAGAATTTTCCAGGCTAATATCTGACTCTATGTTTCATGTCTTTATGTCTCTCTCCTCCTATCCACATTCTTGCGGTCAAGGGCCCCCTGTGAGACCTTCTCATGATGCTGGGCCATGGTCCTTTGATGGCGATGCTGAATGAGACAGCACATGGGGCACGGTGGCTATTTCTAGAAGCCATTCCAATACAGAATAGTTACTGCTAACTATATACAGCAGTGCATAGTGAGAGCAACCAGATAAATATTTTACATTGAAACAGAAATGTCTATGGGCACTCTAATGGCCCTGAATCTGAGGAAATGTGTGACAGAGAATAAAATGGAATGGCGATAGCAGGTGGTTCTTAACTGCATGAATTAAAATATCTTACATTTGCCATTTGTTCAAAACTCTATAAGCACTTGAACACATAGCTAGGCCTTCTCCCAGGGTCTTGCAGGGGCTCATACAGGTGAGGGGCCTAGAAGCTAAAACTTCAGTAGCTTCCTGCAAATACACCCGGGCCAGGACACCTATCTCTGCCTACATCTTTCTCTGTGTGAGACAAAGTTCTGAATTAGGTGGAACTTTATTCTGTTTCCCTTCTGAAAATGTTTTCTCTTGGTCAGCAAAGAATTTTACATTGGCCCATGTATGAGTCTTGTGGAGATGGAGGAATAGAGCAGGAAAGAAATGGGTGATTTTTCTTCCCAATGAGCTTTCAGCCCCCAGGGGTGAAGGAGCTTCAGCCCATCAGGATAATGACACCACCAAATTGCCCATAGGGGATGACTTCGTGGAGTTCTGCATCCGGAGAGTGCATAGGTGGGCCATACCTCTTTACAAAGCAGGATTCCCAAGATACAATGGATTTGAAAGGTAATAAGTGTATCTTCTTCATCACACCCCACACACATTGGCCCCACATCTACCATTTGGCCCTCATGGTATAGTCAAACAAGGAATTCAGATTCTGAAGCCATTTGGCAAGGAGGAAAAAAAAAATGGAGCTATGGCTAGTGTCTGTAAAGATCCTATACTTTTTTTGTTTGGGTCATTTTTATGGTTAAAACATTAATTTCCCCCCCAAAATGAGTTCTGTCCAGTAAGCCTTTGGCCACCTCAATCATGAATATAATTCTTCTACTGCTAACCAGCACAGAGGGTTGAGGATAGCCACTATTGACTGGACCCCAGTCTGCCCACAAGATGGAGGTTGGCTGCTGTCCTTGTGACACCAATTGGGGTCAAGTGAACATGGGAACTGAGGAGTTAAGATAACCCAGACACAAGGGTCTAACAGAACAATGTGTCCCTGTTCTTGATCTTGGGCTGAGGAATTTACCAATGCTGCATTGGACGAAGACCAGGTCCTTTCCCCAGTTACAAAGGCCCATTCTCACTAAGGGAAAAGGCAGCTTCCATGTGCCCTCCTGGAATTCTATAAAAGCAAATGCTATGCTTTTGTGGTGTGTGTGTGTGTGTGTGTGTGTGCACGCCTGTGTGTGTGCACATGCGCATATATGGCAAACATTTGAAAAATGCTTTATGGCCTCATACTGGGTCACAGTTACTTAGATGTGCTGCCTGATTCCAAAGATCATAGTTATTCTACTCCACAGCTGGCTGTCTCATTAAAGAGATTCTCTAGACTGACAAAAATTAATAGCTTTCTAGAACCACTGACCTATGCATACTATGTGATGAGTTGAAATAAAATATACCATCATAAGAATACTTAATAGTAATTGAATGCTTATTGACACAAATGCATGATAGAATACCAGAGCTAGGAGAAACCTTATAATGAATCATGGATTTAACTAATATTTATTGGGTACCTACATATTGTGTGCCATGCATTATTCCATGCATGAGAAATATAAAAACGAATGAGCTACACAGATTATTTGCCCTCGATGGGGTTTACATTCTAGTAGAGGAAGCAGACAACAAGTAAGGTAAATTATGATAATCGTAAGTGTTATTATGGAAATAAACTAGGTATATGCCAGAGAGTCTCTGGGCAGAGTGAGAGATCTTCTTTAGGTAAGGCAGTCAGGGGGAGCTCCTGTGCTGAATATCCTCCATTTGGCCCTACAGATTCTACTGTCTACCCTTCCCCACAAGCTCTGGGACCCTGGAGGTTGACCTCCACTCAATTCTTATGATACAGCAAATTCAACTGATATCCAAAGTGTCTGGGGCAGACAGAGATGCATTAGGAAGGCCCTAGGGAACCCCAACAGGAGAATCACCATGCAGACCCATAGGGTTTGGGAGTGAGGACACCACATGGTACCATTTCCGTGGGGAACCAGTGACTCAACTGGTAGCAGCATGTGAGATATTCATATCCCACATAAATGCCCCCAAGGGGTATTCATACTGGAAGAAGCTATCAACAATTATATAGACAAGATTATCTGTCCTATAAATGTTAGCCAGTCTCTTTCCAGTCTATGCTAGTGTTTGCTTAGAAGGCCATGAACAGGGTGGCCCTGAGGGCACAGATGAAGAAAACATTGGGTCAATAGTATGGACTTACCTTGACTCAGCCTCATTCAGCTAGTGCCCCTGCTGAGAGCCCAACAGCTCAATAGTAGAAGCCAATATTGAATCCCTAACATGGGACCATTCCTTTGGGGGACCTGCCAGAAAAGGGCCTTTATATGGTGGAGAGAGTAATAGTTACAGTAATAGATACATATTCCAGATAGGGATTTGATTTCTTTTCCTGCAGCAATTCTGCCAGCACCGCCATCCAGGGATTTACAGAATTTCTTTTCCCTCTTCTTGGTATCCCTCCTATTGCCTTCACCAGCAAAGGAAGTGAGGCAATGAGAACTTATAGTCAAGACACTGTGTTTAGGGGTGCCCAGGTGGCTCAGTCCGTTGGGTGGCTGACTTCAGCTTAGGTCATGATCTCATGGTTTATGGGTTTGAGCCCCATGTCAGACTCTGTGCTGACAGCTCAGAGCCTGGAGCCTGCTTTGGATTCTGTATCTCCCTCTCTCTCTTCCCCTCCCCTGCATGTGCTCTGTCTCTCTCTAAAATAAGTAAACATTATAAACATTTTTTAAAAAAGACACTGTGTTTTATCCTGTACATGGATCAGTTCACATCACCACCCCATGATCTAGGCATTATTATTATCCACTGAAATGAAGACTTGAGGAGTTTAAGAAACTTGTCCCTACCGGTCAGCTAGCTTGTACTTCTTTGGAGAAATGACTGATTCCAGAGTTGGGGAAGGGAAAATACAAGATGAACCAGATACATCTTAGAGTGTCAGAAAATAAAGAAGTGCCCCTCTTCCAACAGAAGAAGAAGAAGAAGAAGAAGAAGAAGAAGAAGAAGAAGAAGAAGGAAGAAGAAGAAGAAGAAGAAGAAGAAGAAGAAGAAGAAGAAGAAGAAGAAGAAAGAAAGAAGAAGGAGAAGAAAGAAGAAGAAAGGAGGGAGGGAGAGGGGAAGGAAGACAGATAGGCTTGTCAAAATAAGTGCAAGCCAACCTAAAAAGCTCTCAGTGGCCAAAGCTGGAACAAATTGAGCAACAAAATTGTTAACAGTCATGTTGGATTTTAACCCAAGAATAAAACAAAAATCCATGAATTCATATTGATATAGTTGACCCTTTAACAGCACAGGTTTGAACTCTGTGGGTCCACTTTAATGCAGATTTTCTTTTTATAAATACAATACAGTACTGTAAATGCTTTTTCTCCTCCTTATGATACTCTTAAAAATATGTTCTTTTCTCTAGCTTACTTTATTGTAAGAATATATTTAACATTTATACAAAATATGTCTTTTTTTTTCTTTTTTTTCTTTTTCTTTTTTTTTAAATTTATTTTTGAGAGACAGAGAGAGACAGCATGAGCAGGGGAGGGTCAGAGAGAGGGAAACACAGAATCTGAAGCAGGCTCCAGGCTCTGAGCTCGCTGTCAGCACAGAGCCTGACGCGGGGCTCAAACCCACGAACCGTGAGATCATGACCTGAGCCGAAGTCGGACGCTTAACCGACTGAGCCACCCAGGTGCCCCACAAAATATGTCTTAACTGGCTATTTATGTCATTGGTAAGGCTCCTGGCCAACAGTAGGCTATTTGTTAAGTTTTGAGGGAGTCAAAGTTATACATAGATTTTCAACTATGCAGAGGGTCAGCCCCCCAACCCTTGTGTTTTTCAAGGTTCAACTGTATAAATAATTGATTGAATAAATAAATGCATGGAGGAAAAGAAATAAATCTTTCTTACAGAAGGAATTACAAATAATGTGTGTAGATTCTCCCTTTCCCAAGAGATGGGACTTAATCCCTCTCCCCTTGAATTCAGGCTGTACTTAAAAAGTAACTTATCAAAAGAGGGACATATTAACTTGAGAGTGGAGAAACCAAGGGATTAAGGTTAACATCACCGGTCATAAGTCACATTGGCATCTTGTGTTGCCTGACACAGTGCAGTGAGAAGGGCACTACACTGTCGTATTTTTCCCCAAAACTCTTAACCTGTCTAATCGTGAGAAAACATCAAACAAACCCAACCTGAGGGACATTCTGCAAAATATCTGACCGGCACTCTTCAAAACTGTCAAGATCATGAGGCCACGGGAGAAACTGAGAAACTATGAAGACATATGGCTAAGTGCACTGTGATGTCCTGAATTGGAGATCAGAACAAAAATGGGGCACTGAGTGAGAAAAATGGCAAAATAAAGTCTGTGGTTTAAAGTATTGTACCAATGTGAATTTCTTAGTTTTGACAACTATAACAAGGTTATGCATGATATTAACATTAAGAAAAGCTGAGCAAAAGGTATATGGGAATTCTCTGTACCAACTCTGCAGCTTTTCTATAAATCTAAAATTATTACAAAGTAAAAAATTTTTGACAAAATTCAGAAAACACACACACACACACAGACCACTGTACTAGATCACCTCTGAGTCACAGTATTTGACAGAATTTCCCTGGATACTCTCCACTTGGGAACATTTAGTCATAGGCCAGAGAAAATTTGCCTCTCTATCCAATTAATAGACAAAATAAAGGATAAAAGAGAAACATAAAAAAGTTGATTAATTCTCCAGTTTATAAAGACTCCTCTGAAGAGCCTGCACTATTAAGAACTGTGCACAGCTGAATAAATTCGATGCCTCTACCATCAGCTACCAGTTCCATTGCTGAATTTTTCTCTAAGTAGTCATAAAAACCACAGGTCTTACATCTTTTGCTAAAATCTCCAACTTGACTAGAAAAATATAGCGTACCACCCCTGGTGAACAGTCCCTGGAATAAATCATTTGAGACAATCAGAAGCTCCATTATGCATTTGCCTGAAAAATCAGCCTCTTTGGTGAATATTTTTGATGCATTTCTCAAGTCTAGCTCCACTGCAACTCACCGTTCTGGTGAATCAGTAGAGACGGCAAATGGATACAGCAAACAAAGGCGGTGAAATTTAATTACTGAGAAGTACATTTGAGGGCACTGGCTTCTCTCCACTGCAGCAAGACTTCCTTTGGTCATGAGTTGCTGGGGTACCCAGGCCTCTTCAATGCAGTTGGCATTTAATAACTGCATATTTACTGAACACCTACCTCTGAAATTCTAAGAAATAACTCCCACCACGTGCCAGCACTGTAACGATCATTCTTTTATTACCAACCCTGCATAATAGGCATTATGATCTCCACGGCTAGAAAGGAAGGGATTAAGACTCACAGTCATTAAGCCCCATGGTTAACTGGGCACCAAATCTACATTTCCCTGGCTTCAGACCTCAAGCATTTCCCTAGACATAGTGCTGCGTGTTTACAGGGAGTAGATCACTGCTAACGTGTGCAGCAGAACACATACTCTACACCCTGCACAACAAATGAGAGCTCGAAGGTCACTATTTAAATATATCATTTAAATTTTTTAAATGTTTATTTTTGAGAAAGAAAGAGAAAGAGAGAGAGTGCACCAGCAGGGGAGGGGCAGCGGGAGAGAGAGAGAGATTGACAGAAAATCCCAAACAGGCTCCTCGTTGTCAGCACAGAGCACAACATGGGGGCTCGAACCTACAAACTATGAGGTCATGACCTGAACTGAAGTCAAGAGTCAGGTGCTTTCCTGACTGAGCCACCAATGTGCCCCTAAATAAATCATTTTTTTTTTTTAAATGGGAGATCGGTTAACAGCATTCAGTTATTAGCTGGCTCCAATGTTCTCTATATTTTTTCTTTGGAAGGTAACGCTCTGTGTTCCATGAAGCATTGGAAAGAAGTGAGAGTTCTCAAGGGCAGAGACACCTGTTCCAGATCAAATCCAAGGAAATATCTTTTTAACGTTTTTCTCCACTCGAGTCACAAGAAACTGCTTTTTTCTTTCCAGAAGCAGCAATAACAAAAAGTCTGCGTGTTAGAAGAGAAAACAGTCTCTGGAGCAGAAGCACCAATAGCAGTTTCAGTACAAACCTATAGCAGCTTCTCCCAAAAGGAACATTCAACACTAAAAAGGTGTAGGAAGAAGGTTGGTAAACAGAAGGCCACACAGTAAAATCACTGAAGTCACAACCCTGGGAATATGCTCTAGAAATGAAAACAAAATTCCAAAGGGCAGCAGGGGCACCCGCTGATCAAACTTCAGCTCTATTTTTTTTATATATAAATATTTTGGATTTGCAGATGGTATGCAACATAAAAAGGCGTATAGTATAAAAAGACATCTATGTATATGCTTTTATATTTTGGATTTGTATGTTTTTATATTTTTATGGATGTGCCTAAATATGTCATAATAGAGAGATATGAAATATAAAATTATATTTAGGTATAATATGTATAATAAATTCAAAATATAAAATAAGGCACATGGTCTTAAATAATAATTTTTATTTTAAAATGAATTGAGGGGCACCTGGGTGGTACAGTCAGTTAAGCGTCCAACTTTGGCTCAGGTCATGATCTCACGGTTTGTGAGTTTGAGCCCCTCATCAGACTCTGTGCTGACAGCTAAGAGCCTGGAGTCCCTCCCTTGTTCTCTCTCTCTCTCTCAAAAATAAATAAACATTAAAAAAATAATAAACATGAAAAAACTTTTTTTAATTAATTGATAGCCCCGCTCTTCTTCTTTGACTTGGAATTCAGGGGTAGTTGATTGGATGTAGGGGCAACCCCTGACTGGCTGAAGACATCACCACAGAACAGTGGTGTATAATTGGGGGGGGGGGGAGTTCGGACTCCTTTGAGAATGTGATAGAAGCTATAAAGCATCTTCTGTGAAAATTAATACATACCCCTTCATGTGGGTTTTCTTTCTGAGATGTCTGTGGACACCTGGTGACCATCCCGGTGGAAAGCCCAGGGCCTCCCAAACCTTCTGCCATATTTGCTAATTACACTTAGAGAAAGAAATTGATAAGCCATCAGGATTTCTAAAACATGGTCTATGCATCCTTTGTGAAAGGAGTTTGAGTTTTATTTACTTGCACATATGGGGTTGATTTCTGTGCCTTCCGTTTTCTAGGTAATGTTCCAAACACACATACCCCAGAATAACTGAAATCAGGAAGACAAAGAAAGACCAGAGCAGGAGACTAAGCACTCTTAGGCTTTGATGCATTAGCAAGAGGTCCCCAAAACTTTGAATCTGATGAGTGTCAGCCAAACCGTGAAGGCCAAAGAGTCTGGTTCACAGAAACATGGCCAGGGGAGCAAGAATGTTGCCCTGGCTCTCTCCAGTTCCTCTCCAGGGAAGAGAAATGGGGCAGAGAAAGAGGTGGGATATGGTGTCAGAGCTGGAATAATGAAATCAATATGCTGAGCACATGGGCTGATCCAAAATAATGGAATGGAGCTATATCATGTGTGCATTTCCCTTGCCTTAATTCAACTGCACCCAGCAAAGATATTTGAAGGAAAAAGCATACGTAAGGGCAACATAAAGAATGGATAATTTAAATACTGCAGGCTATGAAGCCATTCCACTCAATAAACACAGGCCAAAAGGCCATGGATTCAAGGCTGTTGGCAATACCAAGGAGAAGAGCAAGAACATGTCAAGCACTTTAAGGCTTTCCTGGCTACTGACAAGGAAGTAAGGCCATTGTTCAGCCAGGCAAGAGAATGAGTGTTGAAGAAAAGCAAAGAGGAATTAAGACCAAGGCCACAAAGAAACATTAGCCAGGTAAGAATGAGACAAGCCTGTGAAATCATCTGTAAAAGACAGAAAAACCCAGATATCATCTTTGATAGTGGAGGAGGGTAGACGATGAGTACTCTCTTGAGTAGAAATGGCCAGACAATATTCATTATTGGCAGAAAAAGAAAAAGGAAAACAAAAGTACATGTTAATAAGGAAATATGGCCAGAGGTCCCAAGTCACTAGCTGCTGTGTTCTTGCATCAGTCTGGTATATCACTGGACTGCACATTTGTTGGAGGCTCCTAGGTTTTGTCACTGAGAGATATTGCACACAGCAAGAGAAAACCAAACAGGGAAGTCACCATCATGTTAAATACTAGACCAAGCCCCGAATATCCATGAATGTGTGAAAAGCACTTGGTCCAGATTACATCCTGTCCATCACCATTACTGACTCAGCCCCAGTGATAAAAGACTGGGGTCACAGCCCATGAGGGGGAAATGTAGGCCTAAGACAACATTTCATTTCTTAACTGTCACCAGGAATTACTTACCAGAGTTCTCCATAGGCCTCTGCACTTGTCATCAACAATTAAACCTCAAAGAAAGTCCAGCCCACGAGAGTCACAGTACATGAAATGGCCATTTCATTGACTTCAAGGGCAAGTGGAAATTACTGTACCAAAGATCAAATGCAATTCAGGGGCAGAAAATGGTGACGAGGGATAAAGAATCCCTCCTTATCATTGTGACCTACCTTAGAGCTGGCAGAAATGAATCGTATTTGCAAGTACGTTTGTCTATAAAATTCTGTTACCACATCTGCAAAATTTATGGAAAAAGTTATCACTCTAATTCATATAGTACTTTGCAATTTACGATGTGCCTTAATACATATTGTCTCATGTCATGGTTGAGGTGAGGATCTTGAGGCTCAGGGTGTTTGGTGACTCATCAAGGTTTAGACGTGGGATGGGGTTGGTTGCCTGTTTGGTCACAATTTAGTCACTAATAATGTCCTGTGCTACAAAAGAAAAGAAACAGTTTGGCTCTGTATTCTCTTGGGGCAGCAACTTTCGAGGTTCTAAAAAACCAATGAGGCAATTAGGGCACTGGTTCCTCCAATTCCATCACTAACCCAGGAGGAGTGGATGCCCAATTTTACAGGCGTCCCTGGAAATAACGCTGTCTCCCCTCTTACCTACACGCTCCCAATTCAGTGCTGTTGTTTTGTTATTTTGGATTCCCCTCCTCCACTGATTCATGATAAAGCCCTTCCAATTCTCAACACTTCTAAACTATGTGTAAATGCAGATGCAGGAGACATTTGTCATGTACAGAATGTTCCACGTGGCGCCATCTACCTCTAGACGATGCTGAAAATGTGTGTTGGGCTTCTGGCACCTTTGTAACAGGAATTTTCTCATTATAGAAAACCAAAAATGGCAGGAGATGGCTTATTTTGTATGTAATTGAGGTAGCCTTTTATTTATTCTTGTGTAATTGTAATAATGTCTCTGAAACTCAATACTATATTCAAACCTCCAGATCCCTAATCCAGTTGAAAATCAAATAGAAGGAACAACTTCAATTTTAAAGAGGAACACGAGTGCTGAACTCACACAACTCCAGGAAAGTCTCAAGAAGTTTCACGCACAAGTGCTTCTCAGAATGGGCCCTCCCTCCAAATCAAACCCAAATTCAGTCCATATTCTGATACCCAGAGAGAAGACAAATTTCTACCTATGGGTTGTGCTGTCAGGGTAAAAGTTGCGAAGTATTCATTTTTCACATGATGGGACATTAGGCTCACATTCAGATGAAGTTTTCAAATCATTTGTGATGCCATGGGAAGCAAATGAGGATATTAGATTATCTGTGTTCTATAATTTCTTTGATATAAAAATATGTGATATAAAATATATTTTAAGTGGCTGGGGAAAAGCACATGAGATATTTATTACTAATGATCTCTGAGTTATGCAATAATAATTGACCCTTGTGCTCTTTTTTCCTTCTCCCAAATTCCTACAATGGTTATATATTGCTTTTCTTTTTTAAAACAAATATTTTTTCTTTAAGAAGCCCTTCCCATTTTAGAGCAATAATGTGTCAGTTTGGAATCCAGTGATGAACTACTTCCATATTCAGCTCACTCTACACTCAGGACTTAACTCTAGATGCTTTACCAGCCCTCTTCCATTCCCAGTCTGAGTGCCCTTCCGAGGCAAGCTTGTCTAACTCCCATTGCTTCTGTTACAATCTGTACACTGATCACTCCCACATGTATACCCACATCCAGAACTTTCTTCTGAACTCGAAATCTATGCATACAGTTGTTCATTTAGCATGTCTACCATGATCATTCACTGACAACTTAAACTCAGTGTGTGCAAATCAGAACTCAGGGCTCCTGCTCCATGCCCAACCTCCTTCCAGCTTCCTGTGTCAGTGAATGTCACTGCCATCTCCACTGTTACATAAGCCATGCACCTGGCTTGCCATCTTCCTCTCCATCATACCACATATACCTGATGTATTAACCAGGCCTACTGCTTCTTCTTATAAATATCTCTCAAGTCTATCTGCTTTGCTCCATCTTTATGGCCACTCCACTGGGTGAAGATGTCATCTCTCCACTGGAGCACTGCCACATGTTCCAGTTGGTTTTTCTGCATCTATGCTTGCCTTTCTCCAGTCAAATTTATCATTTTGAAAACATGAACTTGGTCATGTATTAACCCAAACTTTAAATCCTTCAATCCTTCCCTCTTCTTTTAAGATAAAATATAAAATAAAATGTCTGTCAAAATCTATAGGACTCACAACAATATGGCCACTTCCTTTTTCATCATCCTCTTCCAGTTCCATTCTTTCCCTTGATTTCTGCAGTCTGATGTTACAGAGGGAAAAACTCACCGAATTTGAAAACAAGGCTTCCTTCGCCTTTTATAAAAACTGCATTGCAGGAAGGAAGAAGGAGACATCTTACCTGCCAAGGGTCAGAGACAACCTCAACCCAGTTTCTTAACACATGAAAGTGACAGGCTTTCTTTTTGATCTGGGTACAACAGAGAGTCCCTCCAAGACTTGCCCTGTAGTCAGTGAAGGAGAGACCTTGTGATACTCAGGTAGGGAAGAAGAAACAGGGTGATGCTTGCCAGGGAGGGAAAGGTGAACCCTGACATAAGCCATCAAACTGGAAAAGGCTATTTATATAGGGGCTCTGAGAACATGAATTTAAAGAAAATATTTGTCTAGTAAAGCATTTAGGATCAATAAGGGATTACAGTATTTGCCCAAGAGAGTAAGGCATTGAAGCTCTATACAGGAGTCAAGATGTTTGCCCAAGGCAGTAAAACATTAAGGATCTCTTTGGCTGATATTTGTAGAGAATGAATCAAGAACAACTATTCATCATGGAGGGGCTGATTTCCTCATTCTCAACAGCACCTTTCATTAAGTGCCTCAAGGAAGAAAGAAAGTGCCCTTCCTGCTCAGTTCTGTTTTACATGCTGTCTGTTCTATTTGAAACACTTTTTTCCTTTCCTCCCCTCTTCCAGGATAATTCCTATTCTTCTTGGGGATCTCAGTTCAACATCTGTGACATCTTTCCTGCTTAACTGACCACCAGCTAATAACTGATTAACTACTTCTCTAATTAATTCTTCTAGAATTCCCGACATGTTCAAATAACTAATTAATTGACTAATTCATGTTAGAATCTAATCTCCAGAATATGACTATCAGACTCACCATCACCACCCCTATTGCACAGGATCGTACAGATTTTAGAAATATTTGCCGAAAGAATAAATTAATTCTTTGTGTCATTTAATATTTGTTTATTTATCCTACCAAACGGTAACTCCCTTGACACAAGGATGTTGTCATATTTCTCTTTGTATCTCCTTGTATGTGATTTAATATAGTACTTTGCCAGTGATAAATCTTCAATGTTTTTATACATATCTAAATAAATAAATAAAAAGGGACACAAATGCATAATAGTTTCTTTCTTTTATCATGACCTTATGAGATATAGCAAATTTTTGGCTGCAGGATCCTTTCATTATTAAAATTTATTTAGGACATCAAAAAGCTGTTCATCTGATATGCAGAGACACACTTATTTACATATATACATTTGTATTTACATATATACTATATATACACATACACATACATACATATATATGTGTATTTATCCACTAAGGATTAAAGCTGGAAAACTTTAAGTTGAGCGTCTGACTTTGGCTAAGGTGATGATCTCGCGGTTCATGAGTTCGAGCACCCTGTCTGGCTCTGTGCTGACAGCCCAGAGCCTAGAGCCTGCTTAGGATTCTGTGTCTCCTTCTCTCACCGCCCCTCCCCAACTCGTCTCTCTCAAAAATAAATAAACATTAAACATTTTTTGTAATAAAATAAAATAACAAACTCATTACATGTTAATAAAAATACCACATTTTTATGGAAAATATTATATTTCCAAAGCCCAAACAAGTATTTAGTTAGAAGAATGGCATTATTTTGCATTTTAAAAAATTTCTTTAGGGGTGCCTGGCTCAGTCAGGTAATTGTTCAACTCTTGATAATGACTCAGGTCCGATCTCGCAGTCCTGAGATCAAGCCCTGCATAGGACTCTGCACTGAGCGTGGAACCTGCTTGAGATTCTCTTTCTCCCTCTTTCTTTGCCCCTCCCCCACTTGTGCTTTCTCTCTCTCAAAATAAATAAATTTTTAAAAATCTCTTTAATGTCTATCTTAAAGAAGACAATTAGCAGAATTCTGATGCTTGCAACCTGCTGCAATATGTTGGTTTCTTTGAAGTATGTAAAGAAAATCCGGCACCATTAAACTGTGTAGTTGGGAGAGATTTTAATAGCCTTTTCCAATAATTATGGATATCCTTCTTTACTAATATACCAACACTCAACAAGTGGCAATTTCCTAAATATTAGCTACAATGTAGAATTTGAAACATTATGGATGAACTTTTTTTTTCACAAACTATTACATTAAAATCTATCAGTTTATTTTGTTCTTTGAATAGATCTTCAACTCATGCATGTCTTTGTAACATGGTGCAATGATCATTTGGAAAATATCAATTCACTGAGTTATGCTGATCTTCTGTCATATTTCATTATGCAATATGCAAAAATTACATACATCAATAGCACTGCCAATTTTATCAAAAAAGTCATTATTGGAAAGCTCACAATGGCAAATACAAAATATGAAGGTCTAATTTTCATTTGAAACCTTGAATTTCATTATTGACAAGAAAAATTCAGTTATTATACTTAATGTGATGGGTTCACTTTATATATTTTTAGAAAACTATTTTCCAAATACCCAAGTCTGAACAACCAGAGTTTATCAGTCATTGTTTCAAGTAAAACTGGTTACTTTAGCTCTTAACTTAGGCAATTATACAAGTGTTTTCCCTCTAGATAAAGCATCACGCTTCATACGTAGCGGAGGTGTTTTATATGTGCTTGCCTTTTGACAGTGCAGTACTGAAGGGTGGAATCCAATAGCTAATGCACAATGGGCATCCACTGACAATCAATATTCCATCGTGGAGTTCAGCTCTCAGCCCCTGTTGATTCTGATGCAATTATGCTTTCTAATACCTCTGTCTTTCAGACAGCGTCATCAAACTCTACATATACAAATTATATCACTAAACCTAGCTGATAGTGTTATTACCATCATCATTCACTCTAGGCATGCCTTGTTCACATGGCGGACTAGGCAAGAGAATACAGATGCCAGTTAGGAAAGAACAAAACAAAACCAACTTAAATTTCAGGTCCTCTTGCTGCTGGGTGGGGTGACTCCTTAAATATTAATCAAGAGCACATGGAGATAGGAAAAAGAAAGCTAAACAACCTTTGGGGCATGTCTGGGGATCAGAGGGGATAATGTGGGTACAAAAGAGGAAGTAATCAGAGAAGTCCAGAAAGGAGGCTTGAAGATGGCACTGAGACCGGGAATACTTTTCTTCCCCATTAAATAATCATCAGAGTTTCCAAAAACACTTACCTCATTGATGTAGTGATTTAGCCAAGAAGTGCAAAACCACTGTCATTAGGGAACAAGCAAAAGGTTCAGGAAATTAATAATAGAGCAACCACCAGGAGCCACAGAGCCCCCTCCCTCCCTGGAAAAGCATAGTTTCACCTCCTCACTCCCCCTCCATTGGTTGCCCTTTTCACTGTCAACAAATGCTTGAAAACATTCTTAAGCCTTTTGAAATTAGGATTTGGAGAGATTTTTAGCCTTGAAATGTATTTTAGAAATTTGGTGTTTGATGTATATTTTCTCTGTTAATTAAAGCTCTGTCAAGATTATCTTTACCATGGGATAAACCATGAGAAGGGGGAATATCTTAGTCTTAGAAACATAATGAAAGACGCTCCTGAAATGAAGATTCTTCCAAGAACAGAATTTCTATTTTTTTCTTTTGTTTTACCTAGCAAATTCGGGTTCCGATGCAGCTCTATCACCTTGGACAAGTTACTTAACCTCTCTGTACCTCTGTTTCTTCCTTTTTAAAATAAAGATGATAGTAGTCTTTATTTACAAAGACAGCTGTGGGGGTTAAGTAAGATATTGCACATGCAGTGTTTAGCACTGTTTGGTACATCTTAATACATAATAAATAGTGGCAGGAGTGATGGTGCCAGCGGCCATCGCAGAAATGGTGGTGGTGGCAATAGTGATTCTGGTGGTATAGGCGATCTTAGTGGTGGTAGCAGGGGTGAGAGTGGTTGTGGAGGTGGTGGCAGCAGTAGTGATGGCAATAATTGTGGTGATGATAGAGATAGTGATGGTGGTGATAGTGGCAATGCTGGAGGTAGAGGTGGTGAAGGTGATGGTAGAACAGATGGGGGGGTGGTAGAGTGGTGGTGGGGGAAGTGGAGCTGATGGAAGTGGAAGTGGAGGCACTGAGAGAGGTGATGGAGGTGATGTGGGGAAAGATGGAGGTGATGGTGGTGGTGGAGGTGGTGGTAAAGGTGATGGAGATGGTGGTGGGGAAAGATGGCAAAGAGGGTTGTGGTTGAAGTGAAGGTGATAGAGGTGTAGGTAATGGTAGTGGAAGTGGCATGATGGTGGAGGTGGAGGAGATGGAGGTGGTGGTAGTGGAGGTGATGGAAGTGATGGTCAGGAAAGATGGTTATGGTGGAGGTTGAGGTGATGGTGGAAGTGGAGGTGGTGGTGGTGGAGACGGGGGTGGTGGTAGTGGACATGGAGGTGATAGTAGTGGTGGTAGAGGTGTTGGTAGAGGTATTGGAAATGATGGTGGGGAAAGACGGTGGTGATGATGGAGGCGGAGGTGGAGGAAATGAGGTGGTAGAGGTGATGGAAGTGATGGTGGAGAAAGCTGATTATGGTGGAGACGGAGGTGATGGTGGAGGTGGTGGTGGAGGAAATGGAGGTGATGGTAGTAGAGGCAGAGGTGATGGCAAACATGATGGAGGAGGAGGTGGAGGCAGTGGTGTGGCTGCACATGTTTATTATTAAAGCCAGGGTGGTTACCGCTGAGGGAGAACAACCTTAACTAGCTTGGTCATCAGAGTTGATCAGGTCTCTGCAAAGGCATTCTCTTATCACATGACAAGTGTGCCCAACCATCTTTTCACGTCGGACTTCACTAGTTTTCTGGCTCCAAAGCTGACATTGTATGTCCTCTGCTCATGAAACTTCCTATGGCTGCAGTCAGTTGGGAAGAGGAGCTAAAGTAACAGAAGATGAAACCCATTTATTGCACGAGCTTAACTTGATAGAGGGTTAAAAGATCAATTGGAGTTTTTTCCTTCTGCTCCTCAAATCTAACTTTTTCTTCCACTCCTTCCTGGATGAAATCTCAGACAAGATTTTCTGTTTTTAAATTGTTTTTTTTTAATAATACACAAATAATCCCTTGGTTTTGGTATCAGGATGTCGGGTCCAATGGCATAATTGCCTAATTTCAGTTGAGTAAAGTACAATACTCAAAAGATTGTAAATTCCTTACCCAGCGCAAGCTTGTTTCAGGCTGGATGCCTGGTCTCTGCCATTCCAGGCAGGGCCAGGAGGGTGAGCAGATTAGTGGGAAAGGGAAGTGTCTTCCACACTGATAAGTTGTCATGTGGGCTGGTCCCTCCGGATGGAAGGTGGAAGGCACACACTGGCTGTGCTTTGCCCTCCTAGGCACTGTTGCAGCATCCTTACAGATTCACCACACATAACACACGTGCACACCATGCACACACACACACCAACACATACACACCACACACACACACACACACACGCCACATCACTGAGAGTGGCTTTCTCAGCACAGGCCAGACCTCTCTCCTCAGGCTCTGGACATCTGATGGCTCACCCTTCCCATGGGATCACACTATTCCTGCAGAATATCTTCTTTGGTTCCTTCACCAAGTCCCCATCTGGTCCCTAGAGAACACTCACACCCTTGCTCTTTATAATCAGACAAATCCAGCATCAGTCATGGCTACTCCTCTTTGGAATCTCTTAACGATGCTAAGACACATTTCCATGGGCCCCAGATGCCAGTGGGCTCATGTTGGACTCTTTGCGGGGGGGAAGCATCATAGCCCTCCCACTTGACTTAAGGTAACTAGAAGCCCCTTCCCCCCCCCGCCCCCACCAGGGGACAGAAAGTGGAGCACAGCACCCTGACAACTCTGTCAAAAGTACCCTTCTGCACCAGCCCCTCCCTCCTCCCTTGAGCCTGGAGGTGGGTGAAGGGTTGTGGCTTGCATGACTGGTTTTCTAATCTCTCAGCAAGCCCTGCTAAGGGGGTGGGGGCATTTGGCACCTACTGTGCTGCTCTAAGGCTTTGAGGCCCTGCTGAAAGCCTCAGACAGACTGAGTGACATTTTAACCTTCTCCCACAATAGGGTGGAAGGGCTGGCAAGTAAGAACCGAACAACAACAACATTATGAACCTATTGGTCTAGGAAAACAAAGAGAAGACTGTAATAATGAGAAAATACCATGCATTTGCTGAGCAAAGCTTTTCCAGGTGTTGTTATATAATTTTCAAAGACTAGGCGATGGATGTGGGGATCGCAGTAATAATTTAACACTTGGATAACATGGCGAGTTTACAAAGAGCTTTCTCACATGTTGTCTCATTTGGTTTTCTTAAGAAGCCTGCAAAGCACAGCGCAGAGTAGAAAACAAGCATTCAGGCACTTATATGACACTTGAGTGTTGCCACAATATCTCAGCTTGTGATCAGTGGACTCACTCATTTCCCTGAGCCGGGGATGGACCACACCTGGTGTTATCAAACTTGCATGCCGAGTCTCATGCACATGAGCTGGGTACCAGTCATGTGCAGTAGGACCGCCTTCCAGTCTGCAATCGGTTGGGAGTTAAAGAGGAAAAACTGGCTCTTCACAACAGAGAATGTGAAATGCCATGCCCTACACAGAATAGTGTGTTCATGATGAGGTTTTGGACTGATGGTGGGGGTTCGGAGCTGACGGACAAGAAAGAATTCTTGAAGACGTCTTTGGTGCAAAAAGGTGATTTTATTAAAGCCCGGGGACAGGACCTGTGGGCAGAAAGAGCTGCACTAGGGTTGCGAAGAGGGACTGGTTACATATTATGGAGCTGGGGAGGTAAAGGCAAAAGGGAAGTTTCCAAAGAGATTTTCATTTGCTAAAGAAGACTTACAGGATACTGGAGGCCTAGCTATTGTCAAGCTAAGGTTGTTTTTCCCTCTAGCAAAGCATTAACAATAAGACTGTAGGGAGTTTCTGGAGAAATGTTGTACTCTGTATTTGCCTCAACTATTTGTCAAACGGCTGCAGGTTATAAGGGAATTTAATTTTATCTGCCATTTTCTTCCTGCCTTTGTTCCCCACATCACTGTGGAGGGGAAGGTGATGTTGGGGCTCCAGGAAACTGAGTCTACAGGCTTCTGGAGATTACGCTACTGGTAAGATTTGCCTTTCTCTTATAATTTACTAAGGTATTTGTAAACTGATGGAGACTCATGTCCTTTATGACGGTGGTCTCTATCAGTTAACCGTTTGTTTTCTCTCCTTTCTTTTGTTTCTGGGCAGCCAGGAGTGCCTGAGGAAATCACACATATCCCACCTGGGGCCGGGGCGCGGTGGTGGGGGGGTTTGCTAGCTTGTACTTTGGCCTCAGTCTGCCTTATGCCCCCTCATCATTCCGAAGCATCCAAAGCCCAGGCAATAGTGCTGTGGTTGATTAATGCTGTCCACCATGAGCATGCAGGGGGAGGCAGTCAGCACACCACACTACACCCTCTCTGCTAGGTCATGGGGTCCTAGAATAGTAGAACACCCTTAGATCTTGAAAAGAAACATATTTGTGAAAAAGGAAGCTAAACGTGACACCGATCGACCTGATTACAGAAGACCTTCTGCTTTCAAAATATCAAAATTTCAAAGACATTTCAAACATACTATCTCATTGGTACTCGGGATGATTCTGATAAGACAAAGAGTCTTAATCCCTGTGTTGCAGAGAGGAAAACTGTGAGCCTGAATTCTTAAGTTTCTGCCCATAATCAAGAGCTGGAAAGTGGGGTAGGAGGACGGGAGCCCAGGACCCCAGTATGTCAGGCATCACCACCTCAGATGGCCACACTGCACAAGTGACATTGACATAAAGAGATGTACAGGAGAGCTCAGAGCAAAACGAAAATGTCATGTGATAGCAGTTTTGCTACGGAAAAGCTGAGATAATTTCATGGCTGACATTCCAAGATGGTTTTTAGATTGACATCACAGAAGACAGGCCACCCTGGTAATCAGAAGCAATTGCCACTTTCAAACAAATGTCTTGGCTAGAGAGGAACATGGGTCCATGCTCAGGATGACAATTTCTCCCTTCATTTGATATCTTAGGCCTTGTTCCAGATATGGTCCCTTGTGCGTTATTGTAAATATGTTAGTAAAAAGTTCCTCTGTCCATCATACAGCTGTGGGTCACTTGCTGTGTGTCGGAGACTGTACCAGGCACGAGGCGCACAGACAAGAACAGAAAAAAAGATGCCTGGGTGAATATTTGCAATGAGCTGTTTCAAGTGTAATAATAAATATGTAGGGGCGCCTGGGTGGCTCAGTCGGTTAAGCATCTTATTTCAGCTCAGGTCACAGTCTCATGGTTTTTGGGTTCAAGCCCTGTGTCGGGTTCTGTGCTGATAGCTCAGAGCCTGGAACCTGCTTCTGATTCTGTGTCTCCCTCTCTCTCTGCCCCTCCCCACCTCAAAAATAAATCAACATTTTAAAAAACTTTTTTTTAATAAATAATAAATATATAGGAGCTTCAGAACTGCTTCCAAGGAGGGAGTGATTAATTCCATGGGTGGAGGGCATGAGGAAAGCAGGAAAGAAAAGGATTTACAAAGGAGATGACCCTACCGGTGGCATATTTTGAAGGCGAATAGACAGACAATGCAAGAAAGGGCATTCAGATAAAAGGAATAGCATAGGAAAGGCACAGAGGCTCCAAATCACATGATGGGTTTGAAGAAATAGAGATGATTTTATGCATTGTGTGTGTTCATTGTGGTAGAATATACACAACATAAAACTTATTGTTTCAAGTGTACAATTCAGTGCCATTAAGTACATTCAAATCTAGAGTTGACCTTCACCATGCAGTTTTTAAGAGAAACTCATTTATTGTTTACATGAGAGGTAAACACTTTGCCTTACTGAAACTAGTCCGGCACTTGACCTTACAAAGACTTAGCTTCTTCTTTGAGTACATAAGGATACTAACAGAACGGGCCTCACTGGGTTGTTGTGAACGCTCGCTATGTAGAGTGATTAGCACAGCGTTAGCACGTGGTGACTGCTTACTGCTTTATTGCTGTTGATGGTGATGACTGGTGGTGGTGGTGATTTCCACTTGACTTGGCCCTTCACCCCCCACCACCATACCCTGGCTTCTAGGACCAAATATAGAATGAATATGGAACCATTCAATTGTGATATCATAGTACAGAGTACTGCTGAGCCCACAGCGGTTTAACTAAAGACTATTCTGCTTGGCGTTTCGTGAGTAGGTCAATGAACTGCCTAGCCAGAAGGTCAAGGACATATTGAGCTAAGTCTCTCCTCCCAGAAACCTTACAGCACCACCACCCACTTCCTGCAAATACAGTTGGATCCTCACTGTTCACAGATTCCATATTTGTGAATTCACCTACTTGCTAAAATGCATTTGTAACTCAAAAGTCAATACTCATGGCACTTTGGTGGTCATTTGTAGACATGCACAGAGTGGCGAAAAATCTGACTTGTGACGTATGCGTTCCCAGCTGAGTTCAAATGAGGTGCTTTTCTGCCCTCTTGTTTCAGCTCTCATTCTGTAAACAAGTGCCCTTTTCACGGTCTACTTAGTGCCATGTTTTTCACATTGCTGTGCTTTTTGTTGGTGACGTTGCAATTCAAAAGAGCCCTCAGGATTAGCGATAAAGTGCCGTCTAGTGCCCCTAAGTGCAAGAAGGCCGTGATGTGCCTGATGGAGAAAATAGGTATGTTGGCTAAGCTTTGTTCGGGCATGAGTTATAGTGAGGTTGGCCATGAGCTCAGTGTTAATGAATCAACATCTACTAAATAAGATGTCTTTACACAGAAACATGTCTAAAACCAGCTTACGCATGGGTGGGTTGATGAAAATGTGACCAGAGAATTGCAGGAAACTAACCCTGAATTTTCTAGAAATGACGGTTTAGAATTTGCTATGTGTGTGTTTGTGGTGACTTTTTCAAACGTTAAGGACCTTGAATAACAGGAATTGGCCGAGCAAGGAAAAAAACAGCCTAGAGGCCCACAGTGTGTCACCACGTTGTCAGAGAGGAGGGGACAGGGGACAATGAAGGCTCCTCTCAGGGGCCGCCTTCTGGTGGAGCACACAGGCCTCCTGCTCTTCTGACTCCTGATTCAGGAAGACAGGAAATATTCCCATGATGGTGCGGACACAAGAAACCTCCATAACCAGTAAAACAAAGGTTTCTGGGAACAGACCTTCCTTTCCAGAAAGCTGCCCATGTAGGCTTAAAATGGCTTAAATCCCAATTTCCGTCTCCCCTGAAAATGCAGGGTAGCTTCTGGGAAATGACTCCACTCCTTTGCTGGCCAGACCACCTCACGTCTTTCCTTCTAAGCATTGCTGGCCAGACCACCTCACGTCTTCCCTTCTAAGCACTACTCAGAGAGACAAAAAAATGTCCCACAGACGACTGCTTTGTTATATCTCCTGGCAGATGATGACATCCACATCTGGGGCCATACTCAGCCTGCCCATAGCCAATTGATGAGATCCTGCATTTGCACAGTTAACAAACATGTTTCTCCTCTTGCCCCTGTGGGTCACGTCTAGAGCTATGTAGGAGGAGTCTGGTCTCATGGTGACATTCTTAAGGGGATACCGTGAGCTTAAATTCCTGGAGGAGACGGTGCCTCATCGCTGAGGGGGCCGACGACAGATGCCTCATTGCCCATCATCTATTTCAGGCCTTCTTCTGCAAAGCCACTGTGCAGAGCTGACCTGGGGGGTGACAGGACTACCTCATACACTGGAGGAGAGAGCCTTTGTACGTGCCCTTAGTGGCACTTCCCTCAGAGCTCACCTGTTCTTCTTCTCTCCTTCCCTCTTTCTTTCCTCCTCCTTCTGTCTCTGCACCCTTCCTCCCTGTCGTCTCTCCATCTGGATCGGCTCAAACATCCTTTAATACTAATCAATATCACACCCTTGCTAGTTGGTGAATGGAATTTAGAGACTGATGTCTTGGGTCTGAGCTCTTCTTTGTCAGTCATTAATTGCATACACTTGGTCAGCTCGTTCATCAAATATCGCGGGTCTACTCTGCTCCAGGTACCATTCTGGGCCCTCGGGCTAGTTCAGGAAATCAGCAGAGTAGGTGGCCATCCTCATGAAGCTCAGATTCTAGCAGGCGCAGAAAGATAGCAAATTGTAAACACAGTAATCATGTAAGTTAGGAAATGATAAATGCTAGAGGAGAATAAACAGGGATCAGGATTAAGAAGACACACACAGCGGTATAAGGAAAGACCATAGGTGGTTAACCTCTCCAGGACTCCATGTGCTTGCATGTAAATATGGGCAACACTCCCTGACTGTCCTTCCCACGATGCACCGAGACAGTGCAGGTGAAAGGGACATATCAATCATAAACCGTTAGATGAATGTTTACTATTTGTGGAAGAATCTTCTCATCCGCATGACCCAAAGTTTAAAATAAACTCTTCATTTGGATAAGAAGATGATACCGGATGGAAATTCACATACCTTGTGCGATTTACTGTGTCTGCTCTCTCCTCCAGAGAATCTCCTCTTATCCCCAAGCTGAGCCTCATTATCCCAGTTTTGTGGCTAGAAAAGCAAGGCTCAGAAGCGAAGTAACCCGCCCAAGGTCAGGTCACAGAACCGGGGGGAATCCAGAGCTGGGCTGAGGATCCATTTCTGTCTTCCCGAGCCTCTTCCCACAGGGGACCCAAAGCGTTAACCTGGCTGGGTGACCTCTAAAATTCCTCCAATTCCGAGAGTGCTCGGCATCTCAGTGATTACTCTTCTGGGTGAGGATAATTGGATGACCCAGAGAAAAACATGTCTCTGAAGGAAGTGTGTCCCTTAGTTTCTAACAGGAAGGTCATTTCTCAACAATCCTGGCAGCATCTAGACCTTGGGGGAAGCTGCCATCAGCGGGCTGGCAGGGGAGAATGAATGGGGGGCCACGGAAGCTTGACTCGAGGGGCTTCCTCCACCTTGTGGGGTCCTGGAACCCAGGAAGAAAATAAAAGCGTGAGAGATTCTGTTGGCACTTTCAAGCCTCCTAATAACAAAATAAGAAGGATGACAATAGCTGAAGAAGCAGCTTCTGACAGCGAGGTCATTAACAGAACGGAGGAAGCTTCTTTCTTTAAAGACAGAGCACTGCCTGCACAGTTTGGTTCTAAGTACAAGGTAGTTTAGGAGAGAGGGAGAAAAAAAAATATATATATAATGTCAAGTTCAAAGCTTGTGGACAGAAAGAATAGACAAGCACGTTAAATATTGCTCACCAAAAAGTTGACCAGGAAAAAGTGTTTTTTTATGCCATTTTTCCCTGCGTTTGAGATTTTGAGATATTAAATCACTTAATATTACAGATAACGTAGTGTTTTTTGGCTGTTATCTCGTGTCTGATCCCTGCCAGGTTATGAATAAAGATAGTCTGATTTACATATTTATTAGCTACATTTTACAAGAAAATAGCAGCCCTGCGTCTCCCATGGTCCATAATCTGCACTGACTGGCAAGGACATTTAAAATAAGCCCCTGTCACAAATTCTCATTTTATACTGGTCACAGTGATAGCTGTGCATAAAATTATAATAAGGAGACACTCCCAAGCCTGTGCTGAATATCAAGTTTAAGTGCTATGAGGTCATTTGGTGAGTCTGTGACCCTTCTAATTAGGTAAGGGAGTTATCGATACCCCTGAATCCCCAGCTCAGGAACATTGTGGCCTCGATTGGCTCACAGATCATGACATGCTCTGTCTGGAGGTGGTGGCATTGGTGACCTTCACAGAAAGGCCTGTTGCTTAGAGGAGGCATAAAGTGGAGAACCCTGTGTCTGGGTCCCTAACATCTACAGTGGTTTGTCTAGAACCACTTGAACCACGTGGACCCTACTCCCAGTCATTCTTCTGGGAACACGGGCTCCTTTCACCAAAAAGACCACAATTAATCTCCTAGGCCAATTTCCTTTATCTTGTAGAAAAATATGTGTATATAAAATTTTAACAAGGATTTCTCTTCACAGACATAGTAGGACCTGTCATGTGGAAATGATTTGGTAAGGAAGTACAGGCATCCCAACTGAGGAAGTGAAGGTTAGAGCTGGTCCCTAGGACATCTGGTATCTTCTTATTTCCTGTAGTGGAGATTCTTACCTGTGTTGAGCGAGTATACCCCACAGGTAGGTACAGGAGAATAAAATTGTGAATGAATCCACATTTTCAGTTTCTAACTACATCTTTGGGTTTAAATAAAATTTCTCACTACTGACATCATTGAGTGATGATTCAATATTCTGTTAGGGGCATTGTCTGCAATGGACCCACCTGTACTATGAAAAAGGAACTCTCTTTAATGTGCTGCTGCTTAACTGTTAGTCCAACCTCTCGCTGACCTCCTAGTCATGGGCAGGACTATAAAACAACAGGGACATCTGGCAAAAGAGCTTCTTTAAAAGAGGCTTTTATTGTGGCACCTGGGTGGTTCAGTCAGTTAAGCGTCGGACTCTTGGTTTTGGCTCAGGTCATGATCTCACAGGTTCATGGGTTTGAGGCCCACATTGGGTCCCCCATTGACAGTGTGGAGCCTGCTCTGGATTCTCTCTCTCCCTCTCTCTCTGCCCCTCCTCTGCTTGCTCTCTCTCTCTTTCAAAATAAATAAACATTTAAAAAAATTTAAAGAGGCATTCATTGTCTCTTTTCTCAAGCACGAGGAAACACCTTAATACCTGTTTCAAAGGGAGGCATCTTCTGAGAAGTCACACCAAGCATAATTTGCATCCTTATCAAAGGAGAGCATCACAAGGCTGCTTCAGAGATTTGCTGACGACTCGGAGATCCTGTTTCTGGGCCATCAGTCTTCTCTTAGCTGCTTTAGTCAAAGATTTATTCATTTACCCAAAGATTCATTCATTTACCCAGAGATTTAGTCCCATGAACTCAGGGAAATGATGAGATACATAATATACATCTAAGGATTGTTGGTTGACGCTCCAGTGGAAAAGTGCTGACAGGTAGGAAAGTGTCTTCCTTCAGATGAGTATCCAGTTTTTCTTTGCTTCAATTATGTTGAAACTGGAATCTTCCAAACTGAGCTTGGCTGTCTAAGGTCAGGGACTTCCCACAGACATGTGGCTCTTGTGGAAGAGGAGATAGATCATTATCTAATCTTTTGCAGGCCTTCTGTGAGCTGGCACACTATTTGGACGAGCTGGTTTTCCCCTTGAGTGGTTTAAGGAGGCTCGCAACTCCCCACTGTAAGAACAAGGCTTTCTCTCCAGTGTTTAACCCTCCAACCAGAATCAAGACACTTTCAGGAGGGACCTTATCCCTCACTGGACTCATCAGGATTTCCCTGAGATGTTCCGTCATAGCCTTAGAGGAACGCAAGGGCTGGAGACCAAGAGAGGACCAATGGGATGCTGCAGGAGAAGATGAAGTTGAATTGGGGTGGGGGAGTTGGCCCTGAGAATGAGAACTGCCTCAGTCTCTCACCGCTCTCTCCTCCCCACCTACCAAAGAGATTCTCTCTGTGCCAGTCCTTCCTCTTAGTCCCCCAAAGTCATCATTAAATAGGAAATTTGGAAGATGCATATGAAATTTGGAAATTGTGCGTGTGTATGAAAGAGAGAAAGAGGGAGAGAAGGAATGAATAAAATGAAGGTCATCAGAAAGACAAAAGGTAACAACAGTTGGCGACAACGTGAAGAGAAAAAACCCTTGTGCACTGTTGGCGGGAATATAAATTGGCATGGTCGCTGTGGAAAACAGGATGGAGGTTCCTCAAAATATTGAAATGGAATTGCCGAATGATCCAGAATTCTACTTCTGGCTATTTATCCAAAAGAAATGAAGAGAGTACCTCGAAGAGCTAATGTTTAAAATAAACAGAACAAATAGAACAATTCCTATTGCGAAATGAGTGCCTTTGGGAAGCCTAGGGTTTCCCCGCATTTTCTGGAGAGTAAAGAAAGACTCCCAGAAAGGGTAGCATTTGAGCTAGAATACCAAGGATAAATAGTGGGGGTGTTTTCCACACATTGTAGGAATTCTTTTTTTCTCCAAGGCAAGGACATAGAATATGCAAAGGCACGTGGATGCAAGACAAAACGATCGGTTGGCCGAAATGCAAATACTTCAGACCTTGAACTCTAGGGTTGCTCATTATGAGTCAAGTGTAAAATAAATCAGTGATATGATTTTTCTAATTGCCAGAAATTTGAAAACTCGGGTGAGCAGGAACCAATTCACACTCTTAACTATGGGGAAGTTGATACTATCAGGCTTCTTGTTTAAAGGAAAGCATCAGATGTTTCTGCTCCCAGCTATTGTTCAGTTATAGAGTGATGGATTAACGCTGTATATATTCTCTGGAAATTATCCTAATTAAGTAAACAATACCCAAGGTCTGAAACAGATCCTGAGGCCGTGTTACCAATGAGTAATTTAAAGTTGGAAGCATGTTTTTATTTTAAGTCTCCTGTTTTCCAGGTACTAAAAAGCATCATGACCCTGAACCAGACACGGTGTCATTTCCTATTGTTATTAGTCAAGTGTTCTCCCTGAGAAACAAAACCATAAGATACCCATACCTGTATCTGTATCTGTATCATATTCATTTCCATCTTTCTTTCCATAAAGACATTTATTGTAAAGAACTGCCAAATTGGCTCACACAATTATGGAGCCTGACAAGTCCCAAGATCTGCTCATAGCAAGCTGGAGACCCAAGAGAGCCAGTGAGTTAATTGCAGTCTGAGTCAGAAGGCCTGATAAACAGGAGAGCAAAGGATGTCGTTTTAGCTCAAGCTAGAGACCTGCGAACAGTCGATGTTTCCATTCCAATCTGAAGGCAGGAGAAAACCAATGTGCCAGCTTGAGGGCAGTTCTCTCTTACTCTTAAGAAGATCACCCTTTTTGTGCCATTCAGGTTTTCACCTGATTGGACAAGGCCCACCCACAACACAAAGACAATCCTTTTTACTCAATCTCCCACTTCAAATGCTAATCTCATCCAGAAACACCCTCACAAGGTTTACCCAGATTACTGTTTGGCCAAATATCTGGGCACCCTGTGGTCCAGCCAAGTTGACACATAAAATTAATCCTAACTGGACACATAAGCTTTCAAAGCAAGAAAGGCTCCGGAGTTCCGAAGACCTGATCTTCATTTCCTTAAACGCCGAGATCTCTTATGACTCTGCAGCAAAGTATAATTTGACGGAGGATTATCAGAAGGTATCCAAAGATTTGTAATTTATAACAAGAAGATCTGAAGGCTCCCATAATGAGAGAGGGGGAAATGCTCTGACATCAGAGCACTTGACTCTGCTAAGTTTCCAAGGCAGCGGGGGGCTGTTCTTTATAAAATATGTATCATTATAGTGCTGCTCCTGGATAGAGCAGACCTTTACGGCTGCCCACACAGCACAAACTGAAACAATGTTCTGGCGATCATTTCTTAGACCTGATGGATATAAACAGGCAATCCTGTTAATTTGGAGCTGGGGTGATTTTTCTCTTGGCCTTCCTTACCAGTCTTTCTGTGCACATCAATCACACTAATTGGTTAATGGTGAGCTTTGCACTGAGCGTCCTGCTGCTCGAAATCCCCAGGGAGCTTCATTTTAGGTAAAAAAATGTCTACCTCACCATCCCCACACAAAACCCTTTTCCCCAAATTGGAAAAGAGTCAAGACTTAATTAAGACTTTTCTCCCCTTGAAGTGTCCACTCTACCACTTCCTTTTGCACCTCACTTAATACCTTAGAGACAAGATTACACTCTGGCACCTCCTTGTACTCAAACTCCCGAACTGCCAGATCAGGACGAACTTAGCAAACTGGCAAAGCCTTGAGTCTAGAAACTGTGAAGCCCTTGATTCGTGAGCCCTGCTTAGTGTTTCTACAGCATGGAGCTATCTTCTGAAATTTGTGCGCTGGACCCCTGCAATATTGTGATTTACAAGAAATATATATATTTGGGCATTCAGGTGGCCGAATTGTTTCTCATATGTATTTAGTCTTTGTCCACAGCTTTCTGGCTCACAATTCCCCAAACCCTTGAAATTTCCTAAGTCAGAAAGATGTCTTTTGTTATGTTAAGGAAGGCAACTTTTGGACAACCCCTCCTCCAAAGGTGAGGCTCCTTGCCAGCAGGACCAATACTGTGAAACTTTCAGTCCTACCCCATGACCTCCCAGGAGGGGAGAGGAGAGGAGCTGGAGGTTGAATCAGACAATGACCAGTGACTTCGTCAATCAAGATTACTCCATGAAGCATGCAGGAGCACCTAGGTGGCCCAGTCAGTTGAGCATCTGACTTCAGCTCAGGTCACGATCTCGAGGTGTGGCTCATGAGTTTGAGCCCCATATCGAGCTCGCTGCTGTCAGCCTGTCAACGCAGAGCCTGCTTCAGATCCTCTGTCACCCTCTCTCTGCCCCTCCCCTGCTTGTGTTCTCCCAAAATATAAATTAAAAAATACTAAAAATAAAAAACAAAAACAAAACCCCAGAAAGCTGAGTTCAGAGCGTTTCTGGATTGGTGAACACATGGAATGCAGGGAGAATGGCGTCCTGCCTAGAGAGGTCATGGAAACTTCATGCCCTTTCTCTGTATTTTGCCCTCTCTTACATCTGGCTGTTGATTAATACTCTTTAAAATAACCTTTAATAAACTGGTAAACTAAGTATTTACTAAGCATAATCTAAGTGCGTTCTGTGAGCTGCTCCAGCAAATCAGTTGAACCTGAGGAGATCATTGGACCCTCCAATGCGTAGCCGGTGGTGGGGCAGAAGCCCAGGTGTCACCTGAGGCTTGCACCTGATGTCTGAAGTTGGGGGGGAGGGGGCAGTCTTGTAGGACTCAACCCTTAACCTGTGGAATCTGATGCTGTCTCTGGGTAGAGTGTCAGAATTGAGTTGAGACACCCTGCTGGTGTCTAAGAATTATTTGGTATTGTATGTAAGGAAATCTCCCCACACCATGTTGGAATTGGATCTGGAAACTTTAAAAAACCCACAAATTGACGAAGTTTTGTATAAAATTCTTCTTAGAAGAAATGGTTTATTAACAAGAAAGATTTGGGTGGCTCATTTGGTTAAGTGTCCGACTTCGGCTCAGGTCAAGATCTCACAGCTCGTGAGTTCGAGTTCCGCATCAAGCTCTGTGCAGACAGCACAGAGCCTGGAGTCCACTTCAGATTCTGTCTCCCTCTCTCTCTGCCCCTCCCCTGCTCATGCTCTCTCTCTCCTTCAAAATAAATAAACATTAAAAACATTAATAGCAGGAAAGATTTTTTTACATTACAGTTGTAAGAATAGCTTTAAGTGTTTAGATTTTTGTTTTCAGTAACAGGCAAGATTAAGCCATCGATGGGATATTTCAGAACCTTAAAGATATCAGAATGAAGTACCAGTTTTCAGATTCTTTTAACAATAATGTCTTCATAGTTTTTACTTCAACATATAGAAAAGGGTTCATTTTCTTATTTCAAATCAATGAAATATTCTGGGTGAAACAATTCACTCATTTGCCTAGGACCATTTACAAAAGTTATCTTTTTTAATATAAAAGTTATTGTTCCCATTTTTTTAAGTTTATTTATTATTGAGACAGAGAAACAGAGCGTGAGTGGGGGAGGGACAGAGAGAGAGGGAGACACAGAATCCGAAGCAGGCTCCAGGCTCTGAGCTGTCAGCACAGATCCCGACACCACCGGGCTCAAACCCACAAACTGTGAGATCATGACCTGAGCCGAAGTCGGTCGCCCAACTGACTGAGCTACCCAGGCACCCCTGTACCTATTTTTAATCTGAATTTGCACTGACTGTGTTTTAGTGTACTAATAATAAATGGTGAACTCGGTTTCTGAAATTAAACTTTGAAAAAAAATTTTTTTTAATTTTTAATGTTTATTTTTCAGAGAGAGACAAAGACAGAGACAGAGACAGAGTGTGACAGAGACAGGGGAGGGGCAGAGAGAGAGGAAGACACAGAATCTGAAGCAGGCTCCAGGCTCTGAGCTGTCAGCATAGAACCTGACAGAGGGCTGAACTCACCAACTGTGAGATCATGACCTGAGCTGAAGTCAGACATTTAACCAACTGAGCCTCCCAGGCATCCCCTAAATGTTTTTAATGTTTATTTTATTTTTGAGAGAGAGAGAAAGAGAGAGAGAGAGAGAGAGAGAGAGAGAGAGAGACAAAGCGTGTGCAGGGGAAGGGCAAAGAGAGAAAGAGAGGGAGACAAAGAATCCAAAGCAGGCTCCAGGCTCCGAGCTGTCAGCACAGAGCCCAATGCCGGACTCAAACTCACAAACCGCAAGATCATGACCTGAGCGTAAGTCGGAGGCTTAATCGGCTGTGCCACCCAGGTGCCCATTAAATTAAACTTTTTATTTGCAATTTTAAAAAAAAGTAGGCACAGTTTCCCTCCATCAAGCAGTCACCTTCTATACTGTATTGATCTGTCCAATCCCTGCCCCTGTGCAAAGGCTAATTGTGGTTTTCAGGCTGGCGGTCCCACCATCACCTTAGGGGTTTATGAAGCGGCTCCTCCTCCAGGGCTGTCACGTGACTGCAGTTCTGCTTCTGTATGTTTTACATACAGGGCTGCCTAAGAAGACCGTTGAACAGAAGGGTCCATGATCACCAAAATTTGTAGGCAGTTATTCAGGAATCTTTCTCCCTTACTCCTCACGACCTTTGTTGCAATTAACTACTTGATTTTATGTATTAATAAACTGGACTAGACCACAAGAGCAAGCCAACCCCAACTCCTGGGGGCTTACCACAATGGCGTATTGCTTACTAATACTAACTTAGATGACCAACACTGGTTGGCAGAGAGTTCTGCTCCATCAGACACTGAGGGACCCAGGTTGACCAATGCTCTAACATCTCCCTCAGAGCCCTGCATGTGACCTGGGCAGGGCAAGAGAGAGATTGAAGATGATGTCCTGGCAATTTGAAAGCTACAACCTGAGGGGGCGCCTGGGTGGCTCAGTTGGTTAAGCATCCAACTTCAGCTCAGGTCATGATCTTGTGGTTCCTAAGTTTGAGCCCCACATAGGGCTCTGTGCTGACAGCTCAGAGCCTGGAGCCTGCTTCAGATTCTGTGTCTCCCTCTCTCTCTGCCCCTCCCCTGCTCATGCTCTATCTCTTTCTTTCTCAAAAATAAATTAACATTAAAAATTTTTTTAATGAAATCTACAACCTGAAAGGATAAATACTACTTTTACTGTTACCATTGGCCAGAATGGTCACATGGTCCCATCTGAGGGAAAGGGGCTGGGAAGTACAGAATTTCCAGTGCCCAGGAATCAGAGAAGAATGGATTATCTGGTAATGTTCATCAGAGCTTCTCTTTTTTTTTCTGTCACTTCAGACTTCCGACTTTCAACTCACTTCCATACTTTTTCTAATTTTAAGACATCTTTGGACCTTTTTCTGGAATTCTTGTCATCAGTCTCTTTGTCCTTGCTCTCCCACAATGAACCTCCATACAAGTCAGACACACACACACACACACACACACACACAGTGGGGAATGGGGTCTGACAATTGGTTGACCATGCTATTGCTGACACTGGTCTAGTCTCAGTTAGACATGCCCCTGTGTGAGTGTGTGTGTGTGTGTGTGTGTGTGTGTGTGTTGGGGGAGGGAGATTGGCAGGTTCATCCCCATCCAAATGCAAGAATAGCAAATTCAACTGAAATGATCTGACAGATTTTTTTTTTAATTATAATACTCGTTGCTGGCAGAGACACAAAAAGGCAGGCATGTTCATACATTACAGGTGAGAGTGAAATTTGATACAATATTTCTGAAGGACAATTTGGCAATAACTATCAAGAGATTTAAAATCCTGTATATACTTTGCTCCAGCAATTCCATTTCTAAATTTGTTCATAGGGGTAAGCACGATGATTTAGTTGTAAAGTGGTTCAGCATAACATTATTTATTATAGGCTTAAAACATTCTGGATGCCCAACAATGGGGAATGAAATAAATCATTTCACATTATTGGACGCTACCCAACAATTAAAATTACATTGTGGAAATATATTTACTGACATGAAAAGCTGTTCATAAGTTTTTGTTCTGTGTTCCAATTTTAAAACAACCACACACACACACTTTCTGCCTTTCCATAAGGGTCAACTCCAGTGACTTTTCATCTTCTCTTAATTGATTGGAAATGGTTTTCTAGGTGAAGATATTTGTGTAAAAATACTGTTTTTTGTTCATTTGTTTGTTTGTTTGTTTTTGTTTGTTTGTTTTTTAGAGAGAGAGAGAGAGAAAGGGTGCAAGTGAGTGAGGGGTAGAGAGAGCAAATCCTAGGAGAGGCACAGGGAGAGGGAGAGAGAGAGGCAGGGCTCACCTGAAACAGGGCTCGTGTTTTTTACCCAAAGTGGGGCTCATGTTCACCTGAAGTGGGGTTCGAGTTCATCTGTTGTGGGACTCAAATTTACAAACCCTGAGGTCATAACCTGAGCCGAAGTCAGACGCTTAATGACTAAGCCACCCAGGCTCCCCTAAAAATACTGTTTTGAAAACATTTGAAATGTGACATTTTGAAGGAGACCTGTTGGTATTGACCCATCCATGCGACATCCCTACTCACCCCGAAACACCCACTGGACAGATCTCATAACTACTTGGCTAAAGCTCTCTGCTCTTTCATACGGTATTCACCTAGCAAACACCCTGACACTTGATAAGTCATACCTGTGGCTTTGTGCTTCCACTAACCTCATTCTCTAGTTATTTGGGAGGGAATACTTACAAAAGCCTCTTGCAGCTCCCCCTCCCAAAACCTTGAATTTAGACCCCCCTTCTCTTGCACCTGATTCTAAACTAGCTCCATGGTTCCAAGCACCATGAGCTATGCATAGGAGGCTTTCTTCCACCTCCTACCTGCCCCATCCTTCTGAAGCCTACCTCAATAAATGTTATTTATTATCACCAAACCCCAAGGGTCAATTCCCATCCTTTTGTATACTCCCATCATTCCAATCATGGGAACAGGATCAGATACAAAAGCAAAATTGCTTATATTTGTAAAACACAGAACTCATGAAAACCTGGACCAGCCATGAAACTCACGTTGACGGTTCGGTCTGGGAAGTTATAAAGACAGAAGAACACCATTAAACCAAATTCCTGGTAAGGGCTAATTTATCCTGATAGCTAGAGTCTGACACTTTTAAAGGTTTTAAATAACCTTGTATGTTTTTCCAACATCTGTCATGGGTGTTAGGCTAAGATGCAGCTAGGCAAAATTCTCTGCAAACAGGCTCTTCCGTTTCAGCACGGAAGTCCGTGACTGCCCTTACAAAAATGTCCTCTTGTTAAGGTTGTGCTAAGTATACCAATAAATGTTATTTATGTACCAAGTGCAAATGGAGAAAATAGAGGCCTTTCTATTGACTTGAAAGCAAACGTCCACCTTTCCTTCAGATCAGCCTTTGTTTGTATGACTTGTGCTGTTCAGACTCATGTTTCATTTGGTAACAGTATTGCCCCACTGCCTATTGGGGCAATTTGTCCGCCATCATGTCAGAATCAAAGAGCATTCTTTATTGGTCCAAGAGTGCTAAGTGAGGGTCACTGTGATGGAAGAAAGAAAAATATGACTGTGCTAAGAATTTTTCAGCACTTTGAAAAGTACTTCTCCCTAACTCTACCCTCTGGCGGGGCTGCAGTCCTGGGGAAAGCGTTTGTGCAAACACCCATGGAGCCCTCCAAGGCCAGGCACACAGCAGCTATTTCAAGACCGTATGTGTGTGAGTGACAAATTCTCCTGCTGGGTATGTTATCGCACATCGTGGTAAAACTGAGGAGCAATCCATCTGGATCGACTTACTCTGAAATATAAGGTTTCAGAATTGGATGAAATGCACATTTATTTTTTGAAGTAGCTCGTTAGGAAGAAAGAATGGCCCCAGTGGAGGTCAAAGCCAAAGAGACATTGAGATGTCCGATATCTAGGTGGATAATGGGTGATGACATAAGGGAATTTGTTTCATTAGCTGGTATCTGCAAGCTCCCTCCAGGAGAGTTCTTTATTTATAGATGCATATGCCCCACCCCAGTTCAAAATATATAGTTCAAAGAGGAGCAAGAAGTTAAGCCTATAAGGAGAAGATTACCAAATATAATGTGACGTGCTATAAACCCAGTAGCCTCTGAGCTGACCAATGGCTCCTTTTAATATATTAATTAATATTATTGTTTGTTGTGTATAATCTTGGTAGAGGCATCGTCAAATTCACTGTGACTATTTTCAACAAGATGGCTAATCACTGTTGAAATGAAAGCCCTCTACTAAATCAGCAATAAATCAAATTCACTTAAAGCTCCATATTACACACTTGGTAAGCGAGCCAACACTTGAGAGAGAGTAACTTACCATGTCAGCCGTTTTGCTGCTGACAGCAGTCACTGAGTTAAAGTCTTGTCTTATTTCATCAGCTAGGGGGACTGAAGAAGAGGAAGTGCATTTTCGAAGGGATGGACTGGGCTGACAGTTATGGATGGCGATGTCCTCAACAGTGTACAGCCAACGAAAAGGCCACAGGCTCTTTCTACTCCTTCTGTGAGCCTAGGGCTCAATGGGGAAGGACAGGGATGCGTTGGGGCAGGGATAATATACAACACCAGGAAGATGGTAACAGGAAGTAAAGAAGTAGGTTGATGTAGCAGAGTACTGGATTAGAACCAGAAAAGCTGGTTTCACTCTTGGGCTTTGACGAAGAACATGACCCCTCTGAGCTGTGGTTTCTCTCCCTGAGCCATAGTGGTCATTACATACAGAATGTACATGTTTTCCAGGGCGGGCATAACAAATCAACACAGACTGGGTAGCTGACATACCAGAATCTTGTTTTCTCACAGTTCCGGAGGCTAGAGTCCAAACTCAAGAGTTGGTTTCTCCTGAGGCCTCTCTCCTTGGCTTGCAGATGGCCACCATATCATTTCAGATGCGTCCTCATATGGTCTGTCCTCTGTGTGCACCCTGGTGTCTCTCTGGGCTTTCAAATTTCTTCTTCTTTTAAGGACACCAGTCAGATTGGATTAGAGCCGACTCTAATGACCTCATTTTAACATAATCATCTCTTTAAAGGCCCAATATCCAAATAGAGTCATATTCAGAGATATGAGGGGTTAGGGCTTCAACATATGCATTTGGGGGGGGGGGGACACAATTTAGCCCTTAGCACAGAGCAAATATAAGTATGCAATGAGATAATAGATATTCAATTTCCTGATAGATTGCAAGGTGTTATATGATATAATGCTTTACCATTTGGAAGGAAATGTCAGAACACACTGCCTCAGATCTCTACCAGGAGTAATGGCTCATGAAAACCACCTTCAAGATTTCCTACTGTGAGGTAAAATTGAAAAGGGTGAGGGGGTGAAATGAGGAAAAAGGCATATAGACCATATTTACAAAATATTTTGGCCACTGGATACCCATTGTTCTTCATAATGGTACCTGGATTGCCTTTGGGAATTTACCTCCCCAGTCCTGTATGTTGGGTGCTGTGATAATGCCCTGTATTCCCACCACAGAAGCTGAAAGTTTCCTGCAAAGACCTTCTCCTAGACTCTTCCTTATGCAAACTCTATACATCCCAGGTGGAAGATCACACACTTCAGTTGGCTGACCGGTTGCATTCTCCTGGAGCTGTGTTTCCTATTATAATGATGCCATGGTGCATCTGGGTGGCTCGGTCCATTAAGTGTCTGACCGGTCAGTTAATTTCAGCTCAGGTCATGATCTCAAATGTTCATGGGATCAAGCCCCACATCAGGCTCTGCACTGACAGCACGAAGCCTGCTTGGGATTCTCTCCCTCCCTCTTTCTCTGCCCCCCCCATCTCTCTCTCAAAATAAGTAAATAAACTTAAAAAAATGATATGACAACAGAGAAAAATTGCTGGGCTTCCCTCATTTCATCCGAAAATCTCAAATAGTCCCACATCTCATGACATCCTGCTCCCAAGTCTGGTTTTCTGACCATATTGCTGATCTTAATGTTTCCCAATATCCTTTCCCAGAATTCCCTGTTGCTTAAAGCAGTGAGGATTTGTATTCTTCTGCTTGAAAAGAGTCATCAAGTGTAAGGATGGACAGAAGGACATTTGCAAGAGAGGAGGAAGTGTGAAAGAAAAGGAGGATGGAAAATCGAAAAGAAAGAGATGAGAATTGATGAAAGAAAGGAGCACATGGGAGGATGGAAAAGAAGCAGGGGTGAAAGAATAAAAAGGTCATGAGGCATAGCTACCCACATCTTCCTTGAGTAAAATCAGCTCCATGCCCAGAGAAGAGAATATGGTTTCCCTCTCATGTTTAACATACAGAGTTACCACTCAGAAGATCTTTCTATTCACACAAACTAGTGCAGCCCTGGTCCACCCAGGTCACTTAACACCAAAAGGTTTCACCTCCTCAAGTAGCCTATGGCTATGAAGCCTTCCATGAGAATGAAATTTGCTCCCAGTAACCTATCCCCTCTGGAGAAATTCAAAACAGGTATCCTGAGAATCTTGCTAATATTTTAGAACTGGTGGAGAGAGACAAGGTGGAGATACCACGGAGAGAAGCTATCCTCAGAGAGGTCACTATACCCCAGATGCTGGTCCACAGCTTTGTAGGTCCAGAAACCCAGGTTAGCCAGAAGGGACTGCTCAACTCAATTACATTCACAATGTGTTTGATGGGTAGAACAGGATCCCAATTTCTCAATGCAAAAGTACTAGGTTAGAATCATATCTGGAGCCCAACTTGGCCCCTGTATTTCTTAACTGTGTGATTTTATGTGCAACCTCATTAACTTCCTTGAGCCTAAGTAACACCCATAGTTGGTACAAGGGTTGCATTAGGTATTACCTGTAAAGTGCCTAGAGCATTATGGGGCTCAGCACATGTCACTTGTCTTCTCTAGCCTTCTGTACCAGACTCTTCTCTTGAATCTCTTCAGATGCTCTCAGCCTCACCTGTTCACGTTCCAGCTACTACAACAGCAGCCAGCTCTGCATGGGCTCTGGCTAATTCCATGCAGACACAGCCTGGAAGTGCCTTCCTCTTGCCTATGCCTGCCCCTCTCCATCATGGCTGCCCCTGCCAGCTCAGACATGTGGGAGGCTGTAGACTGCTTCTTGGTGCCCGCCTGTGTACAGCCTTGAAGGGTGGGGAGGTACTATCACAGAGTGAGTCTTTGACCAAGGAGAGGCAGATTCAGGATATAAATCCTTTCCCGTTTCTCTCCTCCACTGTCCTAAGATCATTTATAAGGCTTCTCAGAGGACCATAATTTCATCCCTGGAACTCTGAGTCCCTCAGAATTTGGTAACCAGTGGCACTTGGCCATGGCTAACTCAATAAGTTATCCTTGTATTGGCTTTGCCTCCTTTTCTCCCTCATTCTCTCAGACCCTCACCCCCTACCTGGTAATAACACAAAAACCTTTTCCTCAAACCCAGGTTACAATGAACTCTGACCCCCTTTCCTTTTCTGGTCACCAGAATACCCCCATTGGTCTGTCCACCGTCTAGATCAGGCCACTTGTGTGATACCCAGGAGGTCAAATGAATAGTTGGCAGTTTGCTGCTATTGGTATATCCATATAATGCAATATCATGCAGCCCCCCCAAGTGAAGGAAATGCTGCCATGTACTACAGCATGGGTGACTCTTGAGGACATCATGCTAAGTAAATAAGCCAGTCACAGGATGACAAAAACTATATGGTTCCATATGAGGTACCTAGAATAGTAAAATTTATAGAAACGGAAAGTAGGATGGATGGTGGTTACCAGGGACTCAGGGGAAGGATAAATGGGGAGTTATTTTTAATGGGTAATGAGTTTCATTTTTACAAGTTGAAGAGTTCTGGAGATTGGTTGCACAATGTGAATGTACTTTATAAGAGTCCGTTGGGGCCATTCCTGCTATAATTTGTAAACCATACTTTAATATAGTCAAGGATTATGCTCAATTTAGTCTGTATTAATTGGACTGTAAATATTACCAAAGCTATGATTTAGATTTTGAAAGCCCCCTGTTATGGATTGGATTGTGTCTTCCACACCAAATTCATATATTGCAAGCCCTAACCCCCAGTGCCTCAGAATGTGACCTTATTAGGGCCATTGAAGATATGACAGTTAAGATGTCATTAGGGTGGGCCCTAATCCAGTATGAACAGTGTCTTTATAAAAAGGAGAAATTTGGAGACATACACACAACAGGGAAAACCCATGTGAAGGTGAAGGCAGAGATTCTAGAAGGCAAGAAATGTCAAAGATCACTGGCAAAACACCCAAACCTAGGAGAAAGACATGTAACAGGTTCTTCTTTATAGACTTCAGAAAGATCCAACCCTACTGATGCCTGATTTCAGACATCTGGCCTCCAGAACCCTGAGACAATAAATTTCTGAAGCCACCCACCCAGTACACAGCACTTTGTCACAGCTGCCTTAGCAAATGAATCCAAGACCCTCCAAAGTCTTGTCTACAAGTCTATTCTTCCTTCTCCTGTACTGTGCAATTTTCTTTTCTTTTTTATATCCAGGGCCAAAACTTCATATATATTTTGTATAAGTTTGGTTCAGAATGTGTACCATCAATATCACTGGGACTTTTGCTTCTGTTATACTAGATTGCATTTGCTTCCCTTCCAGGTTTCTATGATCTGCAAACTGTACATTGAGCCCCTCGGGGGACTATGTCTTCCTTCTCGTGGGATTCATAGTGTGGCTCAATGGGGCTTAGAATGACATCGGCCTCACAGGAAGATATGCATTCCGCCTGCCTGCATGGATAATACTGGCTTTATTATTGATGTCACTGACATGTTTATGTGAATGGCAGATTTCCCATAGGCCAACCCAAGTCAGCAAGATGGAAAATCATGTCTCCTTCCATTAAAATGTCTTGGTGGTAATATAATAAAGGAGTCCCAATCTTATTCTAATTTTGTTTTTAAAAAAATAGAAGCATCTAAAAACCAACAACTTAGCCTGTGTCTCTACCTGCCTTCTTTCTTTCTCTTTGGTAGTGGTTTTGCCCCACCCCCCATATATATAATATATAATTATACATTATATATATTAAATATATATTATACACTTAATAAATATATAATTTATATATATTTATAAATATATAGAGAGAAAGAGAAATCGCACTAGAGCTATCTATCTAGATATAGACATAGAGATATTGTATGCATCACATACGCATATTCACGCAGAGAATGGATAGCTTGACTGAATTCAATATAGAGGAAGGGCAGAGTATATCTTTTATATGTTTGTTATTTTGAAATAATTTACCCCAAATTCTCTATTTAGCTCGGCACAGTTCCCAGTTTTCATTACGGGTAAATCTTGCTTGACACCACAGCACATAAAGGAAGCAGCTTGGAGTTCATTTCTCGCTCTCCAGCCCATCACACCAGTACTCACAGCACCTGTTGACTTGGACCGTCTTGCTCCTCAGTTACCATTAACTCTGAGTGATCTCAGATGTATCACTTCACCCTTCTGGGCATCTGGGAAATAAGGGCCTTGGGGCAGCTAACCTCTGAGGACCCTTTCAGCCCTGATTCGGGGATGCTTTGGGGTGATTGGGGGTAGGGAATTCCTCATCATCAATATGTGCTTTCAAAATGGCAATTCTCATCTCAAGAAAAGCAATTCTTGCTAGCAATTCATAGCTGACAGAGACAGAATTGGAACAGGTTTAGGAATCATAATTTAAATCTCTCTCAAGACCTTTTTTCTAATGTTTGTAAGTGAAGTATGTCAAAAGCACTATAGCCACTGGTGTGAATTTTTATTGAACATCAAGAGTAAATAATATATGAACTGGGAGGAAGTTTCTATTAAATCTATTTGGGGCCTTATGTAGATAAAGCCATTCAATTTGTGCTTTGCTTCAATATAGATGCAGCATTAATATTTATCTGCAGATAATCCGTGGCTATTATTTTTACAGGTGCCTAAAACAATGTATGCCTTTGAAAGCCATGTGGGGAATCAGAAGCTTTCCCAAACCTCCAGAGGACCCCCTAGGTAATAATTCTTCTGTGATCTGACCGACTGGGCAATGCCAGGCATTCTTTTGTGATCACCAGAGGCAGCTGCCACCCTGGGAGGAAGAGAAGGCAAAGGATTTTAGGGAGATGTCAAAGGGCCAGTGATGAAAGAGCAGAGAGCTCCCATTTAGTACTACATTGGGTAAATGTAGAAAATAAATTAATTAAATTTTTGCTATCTCCCTAAAACAGAGCCCCCACCAAAATATTCTTTGAGGAAATAAACACATGTTGGTGGTCAACCCCGCACAGGAAATGTTACAAATGCAATCTTATCAAAGCCCACAACAGGGGCGCCTGGGTGGTTCAGTCAGTTGAGCGTCCAACTTCAGCTCAGGTCATGATCTCACAGTTGGTGGGTTAGAGTCCCGCATCGGGCTCTGTACTGACAGCTCAGAGCCTGGAGCCTGTCTTCGGATTCTGTGTCTCCCTCTCTCTCTCTGACCCTCCCCTGTTCATGCTGTCTCTCTCTGTCTCTCAAAAATAAATTAAAAAAAAATTAAAAGCCCACAACAGCCCAGGGAAATACTCATGTCAGCCTCCATTTATAGATCTGTTAGGTGATGTTCAATGGCTAAGGTAGGGCAGGAAAAAACAGCATTTATTCAATATTTATCACATTCCAAATATTGTGATAGATTTGATTAACCCTCACAAGAATCCTTTGAAATATGAGTCTGTTTCACAGATGAGTAAACTGAGGCTAGCAGAAGTTATGTATCTCAACTAAACAAAAAGTGCCAGAGTTGAACTTGGCATGGTAGACTCTTGAGTATGAACACTTTCCATTCTACTCTGCTGCATCATGGAGTATAGTTCGAATTTTATATATAAAAAATTAACAACCCTAAAAACATTAAGTTTCATTAAAATTACTACAAATATTTGGAACAATGGGACATTTTCCCCACAGTCCAAAGTTTAGACATATTTCAAAAGGGAAAATTTTTCTCCAATCTTTCTTCCTGAATCTCTCAACACAACAATACAGTGTTAAGTCAAGATCCACAGATTGGCTTCAGGGGTCAACGAACCTTCTGGAATTGGATGCAAAATTGTGTGTGTGTTTGTGTGTGGGTGTGTGTAGGTTTCAATTTTAGAAAAGTCTCAATTTCAAAGAAAGTTAGGAATTAATGGGATAGATTCAAGGAATTATTATTAGCCTCCTAGCCACTGGTGCTTTAATAGACCATTGAGAGAATGGAAAATATAAGCCATAAAGAAAGTGGTTGTTTGAAATGGAGTATCTTAGAAGAAATTCACTGACAAGCTGAAGAGATGAGAGACTGTAGCCAATGCATGGATCAAATCATATACAAGTGCATCCCACTCGGTCTTGAGCGCCACAGCTAGGAAGGACCTTGACTGACTAGGGAGTAACCAGAGGGGAATGACTATAGTGAATGTTGCATCAGGAGACCACATGATGCACAGAACAGTTGGAAGAACAAGTTGTAAAAGAAACTCTCGAACATTGAGAGTAGGTGTGCAATTGTACACATGGCAATATGTAATAATCTAAAAACATGGCTATTCTATACCTCAGCAATTCTACCTGTTCATGTAGAGACTCTTACCATGTGTACAAGGAGCCACGTAGAGAATTGCATTCGAGCGTTGTAGATAATAGCAGAAGTAAAAAGAAAAAAACAAAAAGGGGAAGGAGCAGGAAGATGAGGAGAAAGAAGAAGAGGAAAAGGAGAAAAAGAGGGAAAAGAAGGAGGAGGAGGAAGAGGAGGAGGGAGAGAAGGAGGGGGAGGAGGAAGGAGAAGAAGAGGAAGAAGGGGAGGAGGAGGGGGAGGAGGGAAAGAGAGAGGACGAGGAGGTAAAGAAGGAGAGGAAGAAGGCAACTACTTTTATATTTATCAACAGAAGAATAGGTTCGAAAAAACATGTAAAATATTCACAGAATGGGAAGTAAACAGCAGCTAAAATGAATGAACAAGAAATACGCATACCAATACAGACAAATCTCAACACAAATTCCCAATACAAAAATAAAAAAGATTCCCTATCCTATGATAGTCCTCATAGAAACTTTAAAATCATGCAAAATAACTAATAACATTGTTTATGTACATAATATACGGTAAACGTATGCACACATGCGCAGAAATGATTCTACCAACATCAGGGTGGTGGTTAGTCCAGGGGCTCGGGTAAGGAATGAACATTAGAGCACTTTTGAAGGGAGCTACAGTTTTATTTGAAATGTTTTTTTATTTTCTTTTTAATTTTTTTTAACATTTATTTATTTTTGAGAGACAGAGTGCGAGCAGGAGAGGGGCAGAGAGAGAGGGAGACAGAATCTGAAGCAGGCTGCGGGCTCCAGGCTCCAAGCTGTCAGCACAGAGCCTGACGCGGGGCTCGAACTCACAAATTGTGAGATCGTGACCTGAGCAGAAGTCGGACACTTAACTAACTGAGCCACATAGGCGACCCTGAAATGTTGTCTTTTTAAAACCCTGAAACAAATATGGAAAAACAGTACAATTAAGCAAAGGTTAGGGTGGTACACTTTATTACTTCTATTGTTATTGTTATTATTATTATTTACTCATGTGTCTGTGTTTGAAATATTCATGATATTGAAGCATAAACAGACATGTGAGCTGCCTTCACTGGAAGGTTCGGTTTGAGGCAGCATGTCTTTTGAGGCAATTCCTGTAACCATCTAAGACTAAATTTTCCAGGTAGAAGCCTGTCAGAGTCTAGTGCCCCCAAGAGCATCCTAGCATGCCATTAAGAACCCTGAATTGGGCGCCTGGGTGGCTCAGTCGGTTAAGCATCCGACCTCAGCTCAGGTCATGATCTCACAGTTCGTGGGTTCAGAGCCCCACGTCGGGCTCTGTGCTGACAGTTCAGAGCCTGGAGTTTCAGATTGTGTGTCTCTCTCTGCCCCACCCCCACTCACGTTCTGTCTCTGTCTCTCAAAAATAAACATTAAAAAAGAAGAAGAAGAAGAAGTCTGCATTTGTTTCTTTAGCTGCTTTGTTTCATGTACTACACCAGAATCACCACCAGAGCCGAATCCTAGAAAGGGCTGTGCTGAGCCTCTCCCACCCTGCCAGCAAGACTGAAGTTGGGCTCCCAGCCTTGCCCTCTGCCTGCACATCCTCTCCTGAGCAGAAGGGAGCAATCTGCACTTCCCTCCTGTGTTCTTTTTTGTTTCAATAGAAGGTTTTTAATTTTTTATTATTTTAAAAAATTTTTTTAAATAATTTATTGTCACATTAGCTAACATCTAGTGTATACAATGTAGTCTTAGCTTCAGGAGTAGATTCCGAGATTCATCGCTTACGACACCCAGTGCTCATCCCAACAAGTGCCCTCCTCAATGCCCATCACCCATTTTCCCTGTCCCCCCCACCCCCCACCCCCATCAATCCTCAGTTTGTTCTCTGTATCTAAGAGTCTCTTATAGTTTGCCTTCCTCTCTGTTTGTAACTTATTTTTCCTTCCTTTTCTCTATGGTCTTCTGTTAAGTTTCTCAAATTCCACATATGAGTGAAAACATAGGATATCTCTCTTTCTCTGGCTTATTTCTCTTGGCATAACACCCTCCAGTTCCATCCACACTGTTGCAAAGGGCAAGATTTCATTCTTTTTCATCACTGAGTAGTATTCCATTGTTTATATAAACCACATCTTCTTTATCCATTTATCAGTTGATGGACATTTGGGCTCTTTCCATAATTTGGCTATTGTTGACAGTGCTGCTATAAATATTGGGGTGTATGTGCCTCTATGAATCAGCACTCCTGTATCCTTTGGATAACTTCCTAGTAGTGCTATTGCTGGATTGTAGGGTAATTCTATTTTTAATTTTCCGAGGTACCTCCACACTGTTTTCCAGAACGGCTGCACCAGTTTACATTCCCACCAACAGTGCAAGAGGGTTCCCATTCTTATACATCCCCGCCAGCATCTGTTGTTTCCTGAGTTGTTAATTTTAGCTACTCTGACCAGTGTGAGGTGGTATCTCAATGTAGTTTTGATTTGTATTTCCCTGATGATGAGCGATGTTGAGCATCTTTTCATATGTCTTTTGGCCATCTGGATGTCTTCTTTGGAAAAGTGTCTATTCATGTCTTCTGCCCATTTCTTCACTGGATTATTTGTTTTGGGGGTGTTAAGTTTGGTAAGTTCTTTATAGATTTTGGATACTAGCCCTTTGTCCAATGTCATTTGCAAATATCTTCTCCCATTCCATTGGTTGCCTTTTAGTTCTGTTGATTGTTTCCTTTGCTGTGTAGAGCTTTTTATCTTGATGAGGTCCCAATAGTTCATTTTTGTTTTTATTTCGCTCGCCTGCTGAGATACGTCAAGTAAGAAGTTGCTGCAGCCAAGGTCAAAGAGGCTGTTGCCTGTTCCCTCCTGTGTTCTGCCCCTGGTCCC
>CM053560.1:127295875-127431403 GCA_028646485.1 Cryptoprocta ferox | reverse complement strand
AGATAAAAGGGCTGTATATTTGCAAATGCCATCCGTTGTTGGCATGTAACCATCTTACACTTCGGCACCTCTAGTCTCTCATCGACTAGGCTAACGTGCGTGAGTGAAAATTAGGAAGAAAGAGCTTTACCTACATTTGCAAACTGTACGGTAATTTATAAGGTGTTCTCAACTGTTGCTAAGTCAAGGCTGTTCATGTACCGTGTGTCACTGTCCCTTTAAATATGACTCTCTTGCTCTTTGGGGAAAGGGGAATGATGTATATTTCTAATTATAACAGACCAGGCTCTTCCACACTCTGTTTGGTTCCCCGCAGGTTACACTATTTGCCAATATCTATTTAACTGCAGTGGTAACAGGAAAAACTTCCAAGTCTAATCAACTAGAAATTCTTTGGCTCTCTTCCTCTTGAGTAGAATCATATTTTTGCACTTGAGGTCATCTTTATATACGAGAGGGGGACAAGGCTGAGAGAAAATTGGTATTAAAAATAGAGCAAAGTTCCAGACTCTCTCTCTCGAGCCCATGGAAGATTCTGGCCTTTTATTATTCATGCTTAATGCTGACACCATCCCCCCAGCCTGGAAAGCATGCCAAGGATCTTCGCAGCACCCTGCCTTCTTCTTACCAGCTGCCAGGGTTGGCATCTGGTAAAATGTTTCATTTTCCTCCTGCCCTCACATCCAGGCACCGTGGTAGTGATATGGGTCAAGACAGATGGGGTGTCCGTTCAGCCCCAGGCTTGCTCCCCACTCTGAAACCCTGACCACCTCTCCCACTTCACCCACCTCATCCTCATGCCTAAAGCTCCCTCAGCCCTGAACATCACCAGGTCCAAAGTTCACGATTTAGGGATGAAGGGTACCAATCGGCTAGCTCCCGAAATTAAACATGGAAAACATGCTCCCCACGAACAATTCCTTTAAGGCAGAAAATTCAACTTTTGTTGATAATGCCCCTGCTCTTGTAAGTCTAATCCAAAAATCACTGTAGAGGTAGCATTCTGGAGTAGTCAAGAATATATTTGAAGGCAGCTGAAAGCTTTTTAGAAAATCTTGGATTTGACTACATTATAACTGGTGCTGGGAGAAATAATTAGATGAGCAAGCAAAGGGGAAGGAGCATTAGCTGAGTGTTGTCCACGCTGGGCACAGCATTAGATTCGGAACTCAGAATATCTCAATTACCCATTGGGTACATGTAAAAATCCACATTCCTGGGGCACCTGGGTGGCTCAGTTGGTCGAGCATCTGACTCTTGGTTTCAGCTCAGATCATGATCCCAGGGTCATGGGAACAAGCACCACATTGGGCTCTGTGCTAAGCGTGGAACCTGCTAAAGATTCTCTCTCTCTTTCTGCCCCTCACCTGCTCCCTCTCTCTCTCTCTCTCTGTAAAATAAAATTTTAAAAATCCACATTCTTGCAGTTGAGAATGCTGAGGCTCAAGAGGTCAACTAACTCTTCCAAGGTCACATACCTGAGTGCAAACTTGAACCCTGGTCAGGTGACTTATTTTCCCTCAACCCTATACTGGGAGACCAGGTATTGGCCCAGGCCACATGAAGGTGTAGAATCCGCACATGGAATCAGGACAAGAGAAGGATGCATGGCCCTTTGGGCCAAATCCAATGCCTAGATTAGGGACTGTGCCCAAGCAAGGGCAAGGTGATAACAGAGAAGAGTCAAATGGCCAGTAGATACACCTGATGCACTTGGCGAGGCACAAGGAAGCAGGAAAGAGTTTCTAGGGAGGTACAAACAGGCAAGGAGAGTGATGTTCATAGCCAGGGCAGGAGAGAGAATGGGCAGAGAATTGCACGCTCAATCACTAGACCAGAACCTCGGACTGGGGAGAGACTTAAGCTGAGCTTGGCCTGATGCTGAGGTGCTAAGAGAATACCCCAGGACCCCTGTGTGCCTGGATCAGGAATGACACTGAGCCCTCAGGAAGGTCTCCGTTATCTTAGGTCACCAAGCTGAGAGATCTGCAAAGTTGTGCAGATGTGAGGCTCCTTGACCCTGTGAAGGCCTCAGACAGAGCCCAAATATTGTGTTTCACAGAAGCCAACAGGATTACCGGCTGCCTCCACCTTCAGTCAGTCAGCACATCACCCAGCACATCACCACCACCCAAGTGCTCCTTTGGGCCCTTCGATTCTTTTGTTCCTCTGAGAGTTGGTGCCACCTCACCACTGTGCAGGAGGCTGTGTTCTGCTCTAGAACAGATCAAAGCTATGGGGCACCTGGGTGGCTCAGTTGGTTAAGCGTCTAACTCTTGATTTTGGCTCAGGTCATGATCTCATGATTCCCGAGATTAAGCTCCACGTGGGGCTCTGCACTGACAGCATGGAGTCTGCTTGGGATTCTCTCTCTCTCCCTCTTTCTCTGCCTCTCTCTCTCCCCACCCCTCAAAAATAAATAAATATACTTAAAAGAGAGAGAGAGAAAGAGACAGATAAAAAGCCAGGTTCTGTGCTGGTAAGCAAGAAAGACCTAGAACCTCCCTAATGGAGCTTATAATCCAATAGAGAAGATGAGACTCACCTGGACTGGTTGTAACATCAGTCACGTGTGACGAGGGCCCCAGTGGGGGAGTGAAGCAGCAGCCTTCCCACAAGGAGACAAGAACGAGGACTTCCAGGGGCAGGGGGAGGAAGGAGGTAGCTGGGCCATTTCCGGGAACACAGGAGCTTTGATCTAAGGAGTACAAGGAGAGGTGTGGGCTCAGGGGATATGGGCCGCAAGACTGAGCTTCAGGTCTGGGGCGATCCTCCTGTATGTGATGGAGGCAAAGCTCCTCCTCATCCACTGTGCCCACACCTGACTTCACACCGCCATACCCCGTGCTCCCTGTTTTTCCAGTGTTTGAAATATGCTCTCTTCCTAACGATCACTGACAAACGGGCACCTGGGTGGCTCACTCGGTTAAGCGTCCGACTCCTGGTTTCATGATCTCATGGCTTTTGAGTTCGAGCCCCGCATTGGGCTCCCCACTCATGTTCTCTCTGTGTGTGTCTCTCTCTCTTTCAAAAATAAATAAATAAACATTAAGAAAAAAGATTGCTGACAATCTTCTACCACGAAGCTGTCCAAGATCAGATCCCTCTGGCCTGACTTCATTGCAGAATCCCCCTTCCCTTGAGGATACAGGACCTTGTGGCTAGAGTTAGTTAGCAGGCCCTTCTTTATCAAAGTACACCTCCTGAAAGACGGGGGGGAGAAAGCCAAGTTGTTCCCCCAGATCGTATCTGAAATATGCATAAAGCAGCTTGCTATTATCCAGTAGGAAATCTTTATTTTTATTTTTTATTTTTTTATTTTTATTTTTATTTTATTTTATTTTATTTTATTTTTTTAAACTTTATTGTCAGGTTGGTTTCCATATAACACCCAGTGCTCTTCCCCACAAGTGCCCTCCACCATGACCATCACCCCCCTTCTCCTTTCCCCCTCCCCCTTCTGCCCTCAGTTTGTTTTCAGTATTCAAGAGTCTCTCGTGCTTTGTCTCCCTCCCTCTCCCTAACTCTTTTAGGAAATCTTTATTAAACAAAACGATCATTCAGAATACGAACAATCCCACCCTTTGTGTCTAATTTCTAAGCGTGAATTCTGCAGAGGACAAGTTTTCTTGCCTACCTATCTGTGGGTTCTCTGGGTATGTGTAATCACAGAAGCTTGACATAAGTTAGAATAGTCTTTCCCTTCAAATTGTAGGAGAATCTTCAGATCGAAGAACTCATTTTTAAACTCATTTTCCCCAAGGGTCTTGAACAGTGATGCTGTGTAAGGCTTGACTGCTGGCCTGGCTGGCTCCGTGATGGTTTCAGCTGGCTCAGGGACAATGTGGGAGGTGGACAAGTGGCTCACTCTGTGTGGGTGCTGTCCTCTGGCTGCACCTAAGGGTGCTGCGTGGAAGCCGGCCCTTCTAGGGGGGTAACTTGGTTCAGGCCTTGTTCTTCAAGGCCTCTGTGATCTACCCATCTGAGGTACCAGAATCCTAAAACCCTAGGGAATTACATCCTTTGGCAGAACTTCTCTCTCCTCAAAAGGACGAAGCGGCGTAAAATGATAGAAAGAGAAATGATCCTCCAGTCGGGCAAGCTGAGCTCAGACCGCATTGCCGATGGTAATTATGTGTGGGCAAAGGCCTAAAGGTAACCTCTTCGAAGACTGTTTATTTCTCTGATGAGATCAATAGTACCTACTTCAGAAACTTGTGAACAGGAAATGGGTCTGGATAGAGGAGGCCCTTAGTGAGTGAGAGCTGCATCTAACATTCCTTCTTTGAATTTCGAAATTTTAATGTAAATGATTTTTCAGAAAACCTGAATCTAGGGGTGCCTGGGTGGCTCAGCCGGTTAAGCGTCTGACTTTGGCTCAGGTCATGATCTTGCCATTCGTGAGTTCGAGCCCCACATCGGGCTCTGTGCTGGCAGCTCCGAGCCTGGAGCCTACTTGGGATTCTGTGTCTCCTTCTCCCTCTGTCCCTCCCACACTTGCGCTCTGTCTCTCTCTCTCCCTCCCTCTCTCTCTTTCTCAAAGATTAATAAACATTTAAAAAAAGAAAGAAGAAAAACTGAATTCATGCCTTTTTTAAAAAACTATTTCAAGTGCACCAAATTATATTTGGTTTGCTAAAAGGCTGACAAGTTAAAACATATCTCTATAAAATATGTTTATGCACATATACTTATTATGTTTCCAGATACCATGAGGTACCCACCTGAGGGTGGTCACACACACACACACACACACACAACACACACGCATGTGCACCACACCCCAAATTAATTGCAGACGTGAGAAGTTTTTGGTTCTGGCATTCATTTCCAGTCGCTCCTCACTGAGGAATTATCATTGCTACACTGAATTAATATCACTGTCTTGTTATTGTAAACACACTTACTGGCAAGGATTTCCCCAGGGCTCCTTAGTTATGGGTCCCCAAACCTGGCACTGGCTGGGTTGGGCCAGCAGCCCCAGCTCACCTGGTTGCCATGGAGAGAAACGGAGCCCAGTCCTTTGACAGATCTAATAGGCCCCTTTAGGATCTGCGTCTGTTCTCAAAGAAGAGATGGGGCGCCACACCTAGTGTGGTGACTCCGGCGGGGGGGGGGGTGAGAAACATCTGCCACACCTCAGGGGTGACACCCACACCCCGCTCTCCTGACGCATTTGGTTGTTAACTAGATCATATCACTACTCGAGTTTCAGTGTAATTATTCATGCAGCTGTCTCTGTCCTGTGCAGGACTATGAGTTTTTTTGTGTGTACATGGAGTATGTGGTATTCATTTGTGTATCCCAGTGTCCAGTATGCCTTTTGTAGCTCCTGGCTCCATGCTTGATTATTGGATGGATGGATGGATGGATGGATGAAGGATGGATGGATAGATGGGTGGGTGGGTGGCACATTTGCTATTTAACTATCTGTATCAACCTTGATCAGAGACACGGGAGAAGTTTTTAAAAATACTAATTTACCCTATGTTTTTACCCAGCACCTGAAATCAATGCCTGGGGGTGGCCCCTCATTGTCGATTATGACAGAAGCTGAGTCTCTTGACGATCAGTAGCAGGTGGTTATGCTACCCTGTACCACATCCTTCTAAATATCAGCTTCTATCTCAAGGCTGTGCCTCAAATGGTCTTCTGACTCCCTAACACCACTACCACCCCACCCCACCCAGACTTTCCCCTTGAAGGGGACTAGACTATGCCACCCACTAAGTATACCACATCAACATAAGGGTTATTTTGAGCTGACAATAACTGAGAAGTAGCAAATACAGGAAAAGCTCCCCACCCTCCCCCCATCTGCTTAGAAAGAGGGCATACATTTCCCTTTGTGAAGACTTCCGCTCTCTCACACCAGGAAGTGAAGAACATCCTTTATCATCAAAAATAGAGACAGCACTGAGATGAGTCTGCACAAACAAAACCTCACTAAATAACCCTTATCTTCCATTTGTTTCCCCCATATATTTACCTCCTCAAAATGTTAACTACAGCACATAGAAGCCCAACCCCCTTTTCTCTGTCTAGTCCTATCTGCGCAATATATCATCCTCTGTTAGAATGGTCCATAAGCCCCGGGTCTAACTGCCTGTGGGGAGCTTCACTTTTTTTCCATGAATACCTCCCTGGACATGTAAAAATCAATATCAAATAAAATGTGTATGCCTCTTTCCCTGTTCACCTGTTTAATTCGCAGATCTCAGGAGCAGAATGTAAGAGGGTGGAGGAAAAGGTTTTCCCCCCTCATACCCTTCTTTACCTCTCTCCTGGCCTGATTTTCGACCATTGGGGCTCAGAATAAACAGTAACCCAGAAAGCACTGGCAGGCTTATAAATGAGCACCCTATCTAATCAATATATAAATATCTAAGAGGTTTACCTTCTTGAAAACACTCCTCTGAAACTTGGAAGCCATACTTCACAGCTGTCAGTTCACAGTCCTTGAGAAAAATGCTTCCCTCTCCCTCCTCCCTGAGAGTGGGTTCCAACTCTGTTCCTTTCTTTCTCCTCTCCACCCCCCTCCTCCTCTCCCTCGCTCCTGAGGGTCCTGTTAGAGACCTCCACTCAGTCTCTAGGATGTGCTAGTATGCTGGCTGAAAGATCCCCAGGCCCAGGTAGATTTCCTCCTCTAAAGTCATTCACGCTGATTTAGGTTATTTCATGTCCTAAACCCTCCAAACCAACATGACTGCTAAAAGTCATAACCTTTGATTAGCCTTTTTAAAAACACCTTCTTGTTTATAATGGTCACCAAGGAATTAGGTAAGGAAGCTCCAGCACCTGAAATCAATGCTTGGGGGATGGCCCCTCATTGTCTGAGCATTAGCCACCTGCCAGACCTGGAAGGCTCTTCAGAGAACGTCTTCAACTGTGTCTGCTGAAGGCCACTGGGCAGTACCTGGCAGCACCTGGCATCCCTGTGGCCTCCTACATGTTTGCAGCCACTGGCCCTGCCTGGGCAGATCCTCAGAGCTTGGGACAGAAGCTAGTACCCCCAGAGTATGCTTGTGTTCCCTGACCCCTCTTATCTGCCTTGTCATTAGATGAGCCCTAATGTAGAAAATGAATTGGTATTTTGGATTTTTCCTCCTCCATATTTCTGTTGATCTACAGCAAGAAGAGGGAGTGGGGGCAGCCTCAGGGGTGGGGAGGAAGGAGAATGTTGACTTGACAGTGTCATCTTCAAACTGGATGTCTTCCTGTGAGTATGGAAGTGACAACAGGAAGAGTTTCATCCTCACGCCCATTTTCCAAAAGTTGGAGGAGGGGCTTTGTTTCCATGCTGTGGGTCTTTTGTCTTAGTCTGTCTCACTGTCTTCAGCAAGTGCCAGAGTTCCCACTCGCCGGCTGCCCTTGGTGCGTTTCATTTTTTGTGGTCAAGTCCAGAGGCTTGGAGTGTCCAAAAATGCAGGAGGGTCCAGAGGAGGGCCCAGCCAAGTGTATGCAGGATCGCTGGTAAGCTTCTCCTGGGAGCCAGTTTCCTGTTTGGGTAGATTATACTGTACTATCTAGAAGGAGAGAGCTTCCAGAGCCTTTTTACCCCTTTTCTTCATACAGGAGCAGTGCCCACAGTGAGTCGGAGGTCCGGGTCTGTCACTGCCACTAGGAGGCCTAGCATGGGTCACAAGCTTCTCTCAACATGCATTGTCACAGAGAGCTGTGGGGAGCCAGACAGAGTTCCTCCTGGTTAAGGCCTCCCGTGCAGTGTGAGCCCTCAGTGTCAGCGGCAATGCCATCTCCCAAATGATGTTTCCCAACTCCCAGCATGTCAAGAACACTTGGCCCCTCCATGTCTGATAGTTTTATAATCTGTCTCCTCCCTCTCTGGAAAGGGATAGCAGGATAGAGGCAAAATTGTCTCTGGGTGGGCGATGTTCACTCTGCTTTTCCATGTGGTAGAGGATCCTTATTTTTGTAAGTCCTTGGTGACCCCATACAGGGACATGAGGGGGACTGTGAAGCTGCCACATTCTGGCCTTCCAGAAACAGAGCTGTAGGATTTGGAAAGAGGCATCTCCAGGACATGTTCTCTCAAGGCCATCAGCAGAAAAGGGATATAAAGAATAGAATCCTGAAAATCTGAAACATTTTTGATGAGTTAAGAAAGAGTTTCTTAGACTCTAGAAAGACAGTGAAGGCTAAGGAAGGGCCTGGACAAGGAGTCAGAGACATAGATTTGAAGACACACCCTGACCTTAAGAAGTGTGCTCTTGGGGGCACTTGGGCAGCTCAGTTGGTTAAGCATCTGACTTTGGCTTAGATCATGGTCTCGTGGTTCATGAATTTGAGCCCTGCATCAAGCTCTGCACTGATAGCTCGGAGCCTGGAGCTTGCTTCAAATTCTGTCTCTCCCTCTCTCTCTGTTCCTCCCCTATTCATGCTCTCTCTCTCTCTCTCTCTCTCTTTCAAAAATAAATAATAAATACAAAAGAATTGTGGCCTTGATCAAGGCAGCTAATTTCTGGGGCCATGACTTCCTCAACTCTCAATTAGGGGTAATAACTTCTTTTTCTCATGTTTGGCATAGAGACTTTGTGGGGATTTGTGTGGAAGACATTTGAAAATGATGATGTGCTACACAGCACTATTATTATAAATTATGAATAATAATGATAGTAGGAAGGGGAGTCTGAAGGTTAGAGTTCTTCAGTTTTTTCAGAATCGTCTAAGAAAAGAGGACTTTTTCTAGGTCAGTGTTTTTTGAAACATTATTTAACAAGACCCTTAAGAAGAAAAAACATTTTCCATTGTGAGCCAGAATCCATATACACATGTCTGGGTATACACATATGTATTGGTCAGGGTTCTCCAGAGAAACAGAACCAATAGGAGACACATTTAGAGATTATTATAAGATATTGGCTCATGTAATTTTGGAGTTTAAGAAGGCCCATGATCTGCCATTGGTAGCCTGGAGACCCAAGAGAGCCAGTTGTATAGATGCCAGTTAAAAAACATTTTTTTTAACATTTATTTCCTTTTGATAGAGAGAGAGAAAAAAGTGAAAGTGGGGGAGAGACAGGAAGAGGGAGACAAAGGACCTGAAGCAGGCTCTGCACTGTGAGCACAGAGTGAGATCATGACCCGAGCGAGCTGAAATCAAGAGTCCAAGTCAGCCACTTAACCGACTGAGCCACCCAGGGGCCCCTAGATTTCAGTTTAAGTCTGAAGAACCAGGCACACCAAGGACAGGAGAAGATTGATGTCCCAGCTCAATAGTTGAGCAGAGAGCAAATCCAATCATCCCCCACCTTTCTGTTCTAAGCAGGCCCTCACCCAATGGGATGCTGTTCACCTGCCCTGGAGGGAAGGCAATCTGCTTTATTCAGCCCATCCATTTGAATGTTAATCTCTTCAGGCAACACTTTCCAGACACACCCACATATATTGACCAAATATTTGGGCATCCCTTGTCCCAGTGATGTAGACCCATTAAAAGAACCATCATAACATATAAAAACAAAGGCTTCACAAAATAATACTTAGAAAACAAAAATGGACTCTGATGTTTTCCATTCTTTTTTATTCTACTTGAAATCAAATGCTGGTCATAATTCCTTAAATCAATTTAAAAACCACTACTAGGTTACAACTGCTGCTCAAAAAACTCCAGACTAATAGACCAGGAGTCAGTAGACCCCTGTAAAGAGCCGGATGGTAAATCTTTTAGGCTTTTCAGGCCATAGCTATTCTGTTGCAGGAGGCAGCCACAGGCAGTGCATAAATGAATGGGCCTATATATGTTTCAATAAAACTTCATTTACAAAAACAGGTGGCCACCCCACTGGCCACAGTTTGCTGACCTCAGGTCTAGATGAACTCAAGTCCTTTAGGTAGAAATGTACTAAAGGACTATAAGATTTAATGCAAATAACCTTAAAAACCATCTGGGGCTCAGAGTCCACTGTCGAGCTTGCTAACAACCTCAATTTGGCCTCCTGTATCAATCCACCCTCACACAGAGAGAGAGTTCTTCCAACAGCATAAACAGCCAGCCCCGTGTCACATGACAAGTTCTCCCAGTGCAGATTAACAAACTGGCATCTGGTTGTGAGCTGAATTACTGTGAGTCATTGCCCATGAGCCTGATCAGACCTGATTGAAAAGAGAAGTCATGTTCCTATGCCTACAGAACTAAGGACCAGATTCCAAAATGTCACATCTCACAAAGTACGACATTCCCTGTCCCACTCCTTCCCCTTGCCTTGGCCTAGAGAAGCAAGAATGGCATAATATTAACTATGAAAACCAAAACAATCCTACACTGGAATGTGCCATTGCGTTCTCATTAAGGGTTTCCATGTGACATTGCGTGACTAGGAGAAAAGAAACTGCAAAGATCACTCTGGTGAAGGGTACATTTTTGTCTGAAATTTTCTAATATGCAATTTAAATTATTTTAAAATTTGCATATTCTAGAAAATCATTTCATTTCTGTTTCAAAATGAGCCAAGCCCATCCTGGGCAGCCCCTGACACAGACAGGCTGTGGTTCTTACAACTTGTAACATGGGGAACCAATGACCTTGAATTATTTCCTTTTTCCCCTTGCTTAATGCCTAAAGGGCATTGGCTTCCTTGTGAGCCCACACAGGGGTCAGCAAACCCTTTCATATGGGACCAGATAATAAATAATTTAGGTTTTGGAGGGCCAGAGGTGAAATCAAAGACATGATGTAGGTACTTATAGAACTATTTATAATGGAATCATCTAAAAATGTAAAAATCATTCTTAACTCAGAGGCCTTACAAAAACAAAAGTAGGGCTACATTTAGCTCATAGGCTATAGTTTGTAAACCTCTGGCTTAGAGGGATAGAGAGCAGGACAGGACCAAGGCAGCATTATTTAACTAGAAAAAAAACAGGACAGATTTGGCTTTGGAATATATGCTTTGAATGTAATTGCCCCTTTTGAAGGGTTGTATTAACCAAAGGGAATTTTTTGTATTAAAGTAGAGATATTTACTAGGTTAAAAATTATACACATAAAGTACATGTGGTTATAAGATTTTAAAGGTAAAATTATGTGGTTGAGTTTGCTTATACATATTCTTTATGATTTAGTGTAGAAATATGCTATTTTAGTATTGTGAAAATAGGAAAACAAGTCTTCAACAATAGGTTGAAGACACTGGTATGGTGCTGTAGAGTAAAATTCCATAAAAATTCCATAGTCTTGAGACCCATACAATAAAGTGAGAAAGGGAAATGTTTAGAATCTGGTCAGTAGAGCAGAAGTCACCATGAAGATTGCACCTGCGTATCCTGTTACAAAACCTCCAGCACACGTTAATGACATATAGAAAGCAAAATTATATGAAAATGAAGTACAAAGAAACTCAGGGACCAGGAAGGATGACAGTAGACTTGGACAAAGAACAGAGTGAAATAGTGGAGACCCTGACTGGAAAATACAAGAAAGAAGCCTGAGTCCTTCTGAACAACAGCATGTGAGACAATGACCATTTCTGCCAAACTTCCATCTTCATAATTCCATGTTGTCCCATCTGTTCTGCTCATCATTATTGCTGAATAACCTGAGGCAGTGTAACCATAAAGAGAATCAATAGGGAATTTTAGTCAAGGAGGGAAGCATGATCTTGGCCGGGGAAACAGACTCAAACATCAGGGCTTAAGGATGAGATGAGGCTCAACATGGGAGAATGAGTACAAAGATCTGAAGCCAGAAGAAGCAGCAGTGTGTAGGCATGCAGACCTACAGTGTGTTCACATGCAGACCTACATGGTGAAGTACAGGGATGAATACTGTACAGGAGAGTGATGAGCCTCAAAACTTAAATGGCACAGAGAATACTAGATCCAGATGGTTAATATAACAAAAACATAGCCAGAAAGTATAATAGTATATTTCCTATGGGATTATCTCAGGATAATTTTGATTATTCACCATTGTTATGCTCATAAATATATCTTTGTGTGTGATATCTACATCACAGATGGCAGACACTTAACAAATGTGCTTTCAATAAGAGATAGTCACTAATTGATCATAGTTCTCTTTTTCCCTGAACTCAGAGGCAGCCTCAAAATTCTTCTCAAAATAGTCCTTCAGTATTTCACTGATAGTTCGTTGTGATTGGTACATGAATGGAAACATGTATGCCATCCTAATATGTGGATTGAGCTGTGAGTTTAAATCTTTAGCAAGGAATCCACCAAACTTTTATTTCAAGTATCACCTTGATTGTGTATTACACTCAGTTCAAGAATTTTACCTGAGTTCTTACCACTGGGTTCACATTTCAACAAATATTCACATTGAATTTGCCATTTGCTGTCCCATTCATGTATGTGACATACATTCCATAAACTGTCAGTCATTAGTTTTATTCCCATCGTAAGGATTATCCCTCCCCTCAACTGATATAGAGCGTTCAGGATTAAACTCCATTCATCTCTGAGGTTTGGAAAGGTAATTGAATTATGTTTAGTTTTAACTGATTAAAAATTCATTAGAATTTAGAATCTTGATGATAGTTTTTCTTTGACTATTTTTATGACATGGATTTTTCATTCTCCTCACTGAAATACCTGTCACTGAGGTAACATCATCTAGTTGCTAGAATCCTCCTTTTCTGAATAAAAGATAAGGGGCAACATGTTATCCATTTCTGGAAGAGTAGCTTGTTGCAGACCAATTTTGCCACTAAGAATAACTAGAAAATCTGGTCACAATTCAAAAAAAGTGCCATTTAAAGGCACTGGAGAGCTATCAAAGCAGCAGAGAAGAGAAACACATTACTGTGAGCCTGACATTCTAGATATTTTCCCTTTGAGACATTTGCTAATTCTAAAGCAGCTTAGAGCCAAAAGACTAAAAAATAGAGTATAAAGCAGTATGTAAGAGATTGAAAGACTATGCAGAGATTTTGGTAACCTCATGGAGCTTGAAAGACAGATATTGAAGGTCAGAGCTCACCACCAAATAGAAGGACCCCTGGTAAACACCCCAGATTTTCAGTTAGAACCATAGGAGGGATAAACCCTAGTAGTAAAGGTAAGCTGTAGATGGATGATCCCCCACAAAAACTGAAACCATTGTTCAAACCACTCAATCCCAAACTGGATTAAAGAGATCTGACTTAAGTTTAATTGGCTGCTACAAAGAAAAAATAAATCCTCTATGGAAGAAGATGTCAGCCAGAGTTTCATATGATCTTGATAACATTCCACACAATATTTGACCCTCAATAAAGAAATGACTGGACATGATAGTAGTTAGAAAAGCTAATTAAAAATCAAAAGAGAATGACAGAATAAAATGACAAGCTGGAAGGTTTCATTAGAGTTTTTTTTAAAAGAGACTAATGAAGTTCTCACACTGAAAATGTAAAAACCAAGGACTTATTAGATGAGCTAAGCAGTAAATTAGACACAGCAGAAAAGAAGATTAGTGAACTGGAAGATAGGTCAGTAGAAAATATTCAGACTAAATAATAGAGACAAAAAAGCATCAAGGTACATAAAAGATTTTATTAGACATACAGGTTATATTAATTAGATTTAACATTTGGTCAATTAGTGTAACAGAATAAAAGGTAGAAAAGTATGGGACAGAAGCAGTATTTGAAGAGATGATAACTGAAAAATACACCAGCAAACTGAAGAAAGACATCAAATCAAAGACTCAAAAAGCTATTTGACTCCTCAGCAGAGTTGAAAAAAAAAAAACCTTCCCTCAAAGAAAATTCCAAGATAAGATGGCTTCCAGACCATATAGACTAGATTATCTTCAATGATAATCCTAGTCCTAAAATTCTGCCTATAAATAATAGATGCATTTTTTCTTATGCATCATAGAGAAGAGCTGTTTCTCCTGTGCCTTGCCTGAATTTTTGACCCACAAAATTATGAAGTTAATAAAATGGTTGATCACACATACGTGCACACACACCCTTCTGAGGAAAGCCCCAAGACCAGATGTGTTCACTGATAAATATTTCCAAATGCTAAAGGAAAGATCATAATAATCTTCAACAAAAATTTTCAGAGAATAGTGAACATTTTCTTTTTTTTTAATTTTTAATGTTTATTATTTATTTTTGAGAGAGAGAGACAGACACAGCATGAGCAGGGGAGAGACAGAGAGAGAGAGGGAGACACAGAATCTGAAGCAGGCTTTAGGCTCTGAGCTGTCAGCACAGAGCCTGACTCAGGGCTTGAACTCATGGACCACGAGATCATGACCTGAGCTGAAGTCGGACGCTTAACTGACTGAGCCACCCAGGCGCCCCTGCAGTGAACACTTTCTAATGAATATTATGAGACCAGTATAGCATTGATTCCCAAAGCTGACAAGATATTCTAAAAAGTTAAAATTATAGGTAAATTTCTCTCATCAACATAGATTAAAAAAATATTAAATAGCAAACTGAGACGAAGAATATATAAAAAAGATAATACACTACGACTAGTTTTAAGCTGAAGTTTTAATCCTTTAACACAGGATTTTCAGTATTAAAACAGAGTTAATCCCAAGCAAATCAGGATGGTCAGCAGTGTCCCAAGAGGCACCTCTGCTGGGCTGGTGAGGTTCTCTTTATGGTTACATGGCAATCACTAGGTGATAGGCTCTCTGGTGATACATTTATGATTTGTTATGTCTTTTTTAATACATGATTCATTAATATATTTAAGCTGTTCAACCTACCTAGTATCTATTGATAAATGTAAAATAATGTAGGGATATACAGAAAATGAATTGTCCCCAAGTTGTTTATTGATTAATGTATGCTTTTCCTGCTGATTGGAAAGGCATCACGCTAATACTTACTCACTATGTATTTGATGGGTGCCCACCAGGTAGGCACCATTCCAGGAGCTGGGACTACAAAGGTGAACAATGCTCCTATTCTCAGGGGACTTTCATTGAGGTGGAAGGGACAGGCGATAAACAAGCTCTAGATTATATAACATACTATTAGGTAGATAAGTGTAACAACAACAACAAAAAAATTAAGCGGGTCGATATAAGGGCAACCGGGACTGCAATATGGGAAAGAGTGGTTGGAGAAGGCTGTTCTATGTAAGTAACATTCAGCGGAGACAGGAAGGGGGCAAAGGAACAGGCTAACATCTTGAAGGAAGAGAGAAGGAGGGAGCAATGGGTGCCAAGTTCCTGAGATGGGAGCATAAAATCCATCCCTTCCAAGTACTTATTAGAAATAAAATGATTTGGGGGTGCCTGGGTTGCTCAGTCTTTTAAGTATCTGACTCTTGATATCAGCTCAGGTCTTGATCCCAGGGTAGTGAGTTCAAGCCCTGTGTTGGGCTCCGAGCTGGGCATGGAGCCTACTTTTAAAAAAGGAGAGAGGGAGGTGGGTGGGTGGGGGGCAACAGGCAAATAAAACTATTTGTCTAAAGTCTGCCTTCCCCACCACCCACGGGTGGCTCCCTCAGGGCAGGGGCATACCTGACTTATTCACCAATGTTCCCCACTATCATGCATGGTGCATACACTTCCCCAGTACGTATTTGTAGAATGAATAAATTACAGAACAACATTTTTACTATCCTTCTGTGTGTTCCTGGGCTATCCTTCTGTCCCAGGAATCTGTTTATCTGGGCCTTGGACCCACACTAGTTTAAACACTGGGACTTTAGAGTTTGTCTTACCGTTTGGTGATACAATTGTGGGAAGCATGATTCAAGCGGTGGGCTATGTCCTGGAGATACAACTGTGAGTAAAAATAGACAGACGATGTCATTGTTCTCATGAGGGTCAAATCCTAGTAGGATGGTGGAGGAAGAAGAGCTTAATTTCAAAGGAGAAATTGGCAGTGTCTTCTAGGTCTGAGAAATAAATGCATAAAAGAGGGAAATGGGTAGAATATCTTATCAGGATGGATGAGCAGCTTTTCAAATCAGACATAGACAAATCTACAAAATGAGGCTCGGGTTTTTATTCGAGGTGAGCTTCTTGGGAGCCCTTTGTCGGTTCTAAAAAGGGCGTGCTATTTCCAGTCCCAAAACCAAGTGGTGAGTGTTAGTATCTGTGAAACAGAGCCCAGAATAAATTCCTGCTGAGATTGTATGACCGGTGTGGTGCATGGTGTGATCCGTTCATCTGATCCTCCCGAAGTAGCAGCAACACAAACAGCTTGGATTGTTCCCCTGTGCCCTCACTTTGAACCAGGGCAGGCCTGGGGCCCAAGGGTTAAGTGTGGATCTAAAAAATTAAATGGCTATCTGAGAAAGTTCCAGGCGATAACCCAGTTGTGCCCCGTGGCGGATGCCCGCTTCTCCACTGTCCCGGTCGGAGATAGTATTTCAGGCTGTCCTAGATTTTGGAGGGTGAGATGGCAGAAGGTAAAAATGTCACTGTCCTTGGCCAGGTGAGGATGCCAAGGCAGATTTAGAAACCTCGTCAACTCCATGTGCAGGATAGCAATCAGACATGTATTTTAGTCTTTGCACCTCGGTTGCAAATATTTCCAATATTTTACATTTATGTAGTGCTCTCTCATTGTGAGCTTCCACCCTAGTAGGTGAGACTGGGCTATCTTTTATTTTATAGTTCATATTTTGTGTCAAGTTTGGTTCTGACCAAATCTTCAGAAGCCCAAATCATGCCCTATGTGATCTTGATAGACCATTTCACAATGCACACAATTACCCAGTTTTGTATGTTTGCGTTTTAAAAGCTGACCTTCAATGGGGCACCTGGGTGGCTCAGTCAATTAAGTGTCCAACTTCGGCTCAGGATATGATTCAGCAGTTTGTGAGTTCAAGCCCCGCATCAGGCTCTGTGCTGACAGCTCAGAGCTTGGAGCCTGCTTCAGATTCTGTGTCTCCCTCTCTCTCTCTCTCTCTCTCTGTCCCTCTCCACTGACTCTCTGTCTCTCAAAAAAATAAGTGAATGTTTAAAAATAAACAAATAAGCGAAAATAAAATCTGAGCTTCGGGAAAGCCAGATAGAATTGTAGTAAGGCCTCACCTCCATGGTCTCTGCAGGCAAGCATGGATGCCCCATCCGGGGAGGTAGTGGCCCATGACATGTGTCAGCCAAAGTCTCAGGAAGGTGGGAGAGAAGAGAGGCTGGTTTCTGTATTCATCAGCGTGCTGTAATCCCAGTGTGGACGTGCTATCAGAGCCTCATTACTGTCTTCATCCATATGTGTTCAGATGCTCATCTTGCAGGGAGAAGGGATGTCTCCCAGGGCCTTGGGGTGAAAAGCATCCTTGGCCCTTCCTGGATTCTCTCCCTTACTTCTGGGAACAATAACACTTCCAGAAAAGTAGTTTGAGTACTGAGTACTTGGAGGACTTCGAGCCAATAGACAGCACTCCTGGAGTACTGTGCAGTCTCAGTCTTCCTGGGACTTGCTGTTGACTTGCTCTTGTGGGATACCAGGCTGTGACCTTCCAGAGGAGAAGGAAGCCTGCGTATTTCCATTTGGATGCACGCCTACTGAACTGAACCATTAGGCAAGGGAGATTTGATTGGTGGAATATGATGTGGAGCGAGTCCACCCCACCTCTTTCATATGGACACTGGACTTTTATTACCACATGATGTTCATATTGATTTGGTTTTAATTAATCTTTATCCCCACCTTGGGACTCAAACGCACGACCCCAATATCAAGAGTCAAACGCTCTACCAACTGAGCCAGCCGGGTGCCCCTGTATTGATTTTTTTTAAACTACTACATCACGTGATTTGCAAATATGATACAAAAGATTACTTTAGACCTTCATTTTCTTTTTAATTTTTTTTAACATTTATTTTTTGAGAGACAGAGAGACAGAGCGTGAGCAGGGGAGGGCAGAGAGAGAGGGAGAAACAGAATCTGAAGGAGGTTCCAGGCTCTAAGCTATCAGCCCAGAGTCCGATGCAGGGCTCAAACTCATGAACCGCGAGATCATGACCTGAGCTGAAGTTGGCCGCTTAACCAACTGAGCCACCCAGGTGCCCCTACACCTTCATTTTCAAGTGAAATGCTCTGAAAAGAGGTCTTCCATTCTTTCTGCCCTCCATTTACCTTTTTAAAAATTAAAAGTTTCTAATTTATATGGATATACAGAGCACATTTTTTTGTCTCCTTTCTCAAGATCTTATTAAAATAGAAGAGAAGTATAAAAAAGGTTAAACTACTAACAGTAAAGAAATAGAGTGGGGAGGGTAGGAATTAAGAGCAACACAATTATGGGCTAATGAGAAACTTTTAATACTTTCCAAAAGGCAAAAGCCAATGGGAACATTTGATAAAGGGAACCATGTGGAGAAAGCATGAGTCAGTATTAAATCCTCCCAGCCATAGATTTAATTTTTGAGTGGGAATTTTTGGAGGGAATCTGGGACCTTGCCCCATCTAAGGAGCAGCTGTGAAGATCCCAGATATTTATCTTGACTAACAGAGCCCTGGGAAAACTTGCTTTAGTTTTGATTTCCTATCAGGTCCTTTCCTTATTAATTTGTTTATCCAACACTTACTTTGTCCTGAGAGGCGTCAGGCGATGTTTCAGAGGCAGAAGATCCAAAGATGAATAATATACAGTATATATCTTTGGAGAATGGCAGGGTCTAATGGGAGAAACAGATGTGTAAACATCATAATTACAGTGCAGTATGAGAAGCGCTATAATGAAGCGCTTACAGAATCACAGAACATGTAGGGGTGCCTGGGTGGCTCAGTCGGTTGAGCATCTTGACTTTAGCTCAGGTCATGATCTCACTGTTCCTGAGTTTGAGCCCCGCATAGAGCTCTGTGCTGACAGCTCAGAGCCTGGAGCCTGCTTCAGATTCTGTGTCTCCCTCTCTCTGCCCCTCCCATGCTCTCTCTCTCTCTCTCTCTCTCAAAAATAAATGAACATTTAGAAAATAATTTTTTAATAAAAAAAAAAAAGAGAATCACAGAGCATGGACACTCCTTTCTTCCAGGGGAAGAAGTGAGACTAAAAAAGTTTTATAAAGGAGCTAATATTTGATGTGAGTCCTGAAGGAGTCTGGGATTTCTCAGGCAGAGAATGGAAGAACATATTAGTGTTAAGAAATAACAACAGGCCCCAAATGGAAGTCACTTTTGCTAAGCCTCGCCAAAGCTTAATACCTACGGAACTGCAGAGAGCGTCAGCCTCTCCCAGGAGTGGAATTTTAAACCAATCAGCCTGGAATTTCTGATCAGCACTAAGTGAGGTAATCTGCAAGCTAAGACCCCCTATTTTCCCCTAAGGGAAGGTGACTTTGCTGAAAACAATCTTTTCTCCTCCCACCAAACCCATTTCTGCCTATAAAAATGTTTCCATTTTGTGCAGCTACTCAGAGCTCCGTTCTATTTGGTAGATGGGACGCTGCCCATGAGTCGTTGAACAAAGCCAACTAGATCTTCAAATTTATGCCATTGAATTTTGTTTTTTAATGAATGAATAAACAATGTCATCAGTTTTTCTGGGCATAAAAAAGAAAGTCAGGCTCCACCATGTTACTGAGGACCAGTAGCCTTTATCAGAGTAGACTGGAAATATCCAAGAGCCCACAGCTCAACAGATATATCACTAGTATCATTCATCAAATGAAGATCTATGTGGGTCAAGAGCTCTTGTTGAGATTTAAAAACTCTCTTAGAAACGCAGGTATATTAGTTACATGGTAGTGCCATTTGCTTTAATCATATAATCAATACCAACTACTCAGACTGATACCTGAAATAAAATCTGTTCACATGTGCGTGGAGAGAGGTTATCTTAATAGAAGACCTAGGCTTTTGTGAAGTAGGGCATTTGAGATAATCATATCACAGCTATCATATTTAAGTATATATCTCTAAGCTAGGCAATCTCCTAAATGTTTATCTCATTTTCTTCTTCAAAATCTCTATTAAAAAGAGTATGATTATCTAAGTTTTACATAGAAGGAAATTGAAGATAAGAGAAGTGAAGGACAGAGTCCAAGTTCAACTCAGCTGGCCAGTGATAGGATCAGGACTTAAACCAAATCTGCTGTTTTTACCTACCACTGGGGCTGGCAACATTCTTCCAGAAAGGGTCAGATAGTAAATAATTTTAGGTTTTGCAGGCCATACAGTCTGGCCTGAATTTTCAACCCTGCAGATGGAATGTGAAAACAGCCCAACAATAATTAAGCCCTTGAACATGACTGTGTGCCAACAAGCTTCATTTATGGACTCCAAAATATGAATTATGTATCATTCTCATGTGTCAAAAATATTCTCGTTTTCTTCAACAATTAAAAACTATAGAAACCACTTTTTTTTAATGTTTATTTTTGAGAGAGACAGAGACCCAGTGGGAGCAAGGGAGGGGCAGACAGAGAGGGAGACAGAGAATCCAAAGCAGGCTCCAGGCTCTGAGCTGTCAGCACAGAGCCCGACGCCAGTCTCCAACTCATGAACCGCGAGATCATGACCTGAGCCGAAGTCAGATGCTCAACCGACTGAGCCACCCAGCCACCCCTAGAAACTACTTTTAAGGGTGCCTGGGTGGCTTAGTCAGTTAAGCGTCACACTTGGGTTCAGGTCATGATCTCACAGTTTTCACGCAGGCTGGAGCCCCACGTCAGGCTCTCAGCTGTCAGTGCAGAGCCTGCTTGGGATTCTCTGCCTGCCTCTCTCTCTACCCCTCCCTCATTTGCATGCATTCTCTTTCCCTAAAATAAATAAACATTAAAAAAATAAAAAAGAATATTTTAGCTGCAAGCTCTACATATATATATTTACTTTTATTGTATATGTAAAAATAATATAAAATATATATAAAATACCCATCCTGTGACCTTCTCATTGAGCTACACTCCTTCATTTGAGTCCTACTTTAGCCTGACTTATCATCAAGGCAGTTTTGTTTGCATGTGAATGTAAAATACTTCAGTTTTCATTTCAATTAAGTGTATTCTCATTTTTCATAGGTTTTTCTAATAGAAAAATCATATATGATCGTTACTTTTATCATAATTATTATTTAAGATTAGGTGTTTCCACATGGAGATAATTCATTTCTTGCTCTTCCTTCATCTATCATTTATGTTAACAATTAGCCAAACTTTGGTTCTTGATACAATTTCATAAAGAATGATTGTTTTATCATTAAAGTTTTTTTTAGTTTATTTATTTTGAGGGAGAGAGAGAGAGCAGGGGGAGGGGCAGAGAGAGAGGAAGAGAGAGAATCCCAAACAGGGTCCACACTGTCAATGCAGAGCCCAATGTGGGCTCAAACTCACAAATCATGTGATCATGATCTGAGCTGAAATCAAAGAGTTGGACCCTTAATGAACTGAGCTATCCAGGTGCCTCTGTTTTATCATTAAAAAGAAAGAAAGAAAGAAAGAAAGAAAGAAAGAAAGAAAGAAAGAAAGAAAGAAAGAAAGAAAATGAAGAAGAAAAAGAAAAAACAGACAAGGGGCTGGATTTGGCCCTTGAGTCAACTAATGACTCACTATGCTCTACTTCCCTCCACTTTGGAGGCAATAGGAATGCTAAAGGTGCCTGGGAAGCAGGTTTGAGGAAAAGTAGAGAAGATCTGGGAAAAAATGTGTGTCCCTTGAAGTCTAGCCAAGGAATGAGGTGGCACTGGTGTGCTAGAAGAACTTCATCTTTCTGTTAAATTTGATGGTCCTTTAGCACGATAGGCTGGTGCAGCACCAATTTGATGCCAGGAATAACCTTTAAGTCTGCAAACTCCAGGAATCTCTGGTTCAGCCCTTTCTCGCCAGGCCAGTGCAAGGTTTCTCATCTTGTTTTCACTTCCTCACCCTTGGAGAAGGGAGGAAGCAAAAGAAGTGGAAATGTGACAATCACACATCTGAAAACAACACAGTCCAAACTCCCGTTCTCATTCATTCCCTCCTCTCCATCTGAATTATTTCATATTTACTACAGACAACTGAAAATACAAAATACAGGGGTCTGAAAATCAAGAAAGAAGTGTATTTCCTTCTCATAGAAACTTACACAGAGCGGATCTTTTCACCTGACTGTCCAGCTGTCAAATGGCAGCTTCCAATGGGTGGCCCAACATAACTGCTCCGTTCTGACCATCATGTCTGCATTCCCAAGAGAAAATTGTAGAAGAGCAGGACTTCCTCTTTTCAGGGCAGTCCCACTTCTGCTTACATCCTGATAGAACATGGTCATTGTTGTACCTATCTGCAAGGGAATCTGAGACACGTAGACTCTGATTCTTGGCATTCAACTATGCAGCTAATATTTAGGGTAGCAAGAAGGGGAGCAGAGATGTCGGTGCATAAGTAACAGTTTCTGCCACACAGTTCCTTGATGGAGATGGACCTTTCCCACCTTCTGCTCTTGACTTTTACCTCTACCACACTGGTAGAAAGGATTCTAACCCCTACTTCTCTCTTGGACAAAGACTAGAGTTGCTCATCCTGACTTTATACTTTACCTATGTATATCTGCCTCACCTGGCCACCACTATCTACGTTCAGCCTGTCTTCCTGTTTATCCTCTTTCTTCATTATTACCCCGACTCCTTTCAATTGGATTCACGACGTTACATTTTGGCAACAGACCCTGGGACCATGGTAGGACCTTCCAGGTTGACCTGATTTCTAGGACCCCCAACCTGATCTCTTTAGGTGGCTTTTCCATCCATCTCACACTGAATATGTCTCCCAGACTGAACCCATTACCTTTATGCTAACATTGAATATCTGAATCACAGACACAATCCATTTTGATCCCAAGGATACATTAAAAACTGATAAAGGGAAAACCACAAAAACAGAGAAAAATGCCTAATTCACCATTGTTTCTCCAAGAAATCAAGTTTAAGTAAAGTTTAAAGAACTACAACATGGTCTCATTATTAGACATTATTAAATCAGTGGTAATAAATTTGATTTACTGATGTGCAAATCTAAGTTTTTTAAAAAAAATATTAGTTGAATGGCATTCAGTAGTCCAGCTACTGATAGGATAAGGTCATCAGTGAAATTCCTAATATAAGTTTGGGTTTTTTTTTTCAGTACTGAAGGGAGCAAAATGAGACATTGTCTTTTGTTCTTTTTTTTCATATTTAGAAGTACAATTTAATGTCACCAGAAAATATATTTTTAAAAAATGTATTACAGAGTCATTTCTTTGCAAGAAAAGGGGACATTTCCATAGGATAAACTTTTTTCCTGAAGGCTCTTCTCTCCCAAGCTGAAGTCCCCTGGTTATAAGGTTAAAATGACATAAACATGAAATGTGCTAGTTGGGTGTCCTGGATTATACAGGGTAGCAAATAGATTGTTCCAGAAATGCCAGTCATGTGTAATATGCAGCCACCCAAGCACCCCGAGGCCAGCATCATTCCTTGAACTTGTCTCTCTCTTACTGGCCAGATATCTCTGTTTACAGTCTGGATATGCAGCTTTGAGTTTAAGAAATTGGAAACAAAAGCATGCTATAGGAGAAACTTATTTTACTATTGAGCCAAATTTAGTGGATCATCCTTTTGAGGTTTAAGAATGTTGTGATTAAAGTATTTTTTTTATCTTTTTCCTCATCTTTGCCTTCTCCAAAAATCTTCTCCAAATGCTTACATTACTTTTCAAGGCTATTTTGAGTGTGATTTATGTCTTTTGGATGTTGTGCTGTGCAGAAATTGGCCTGGCGACCATCCAGGATGGTTTTGTTTATATATATTTCATTCAGTTTCATACTTTCTACAGATATGGAAGAGTGTCCCCAAAATGGCCTCCAGCAATGAGTTCATCACTTAGTTTAAAGCATGGGACACAATCGCTCCTCCAGTTGCAAGCAGGCAGGGTCAGAAGAAGCCATATATATCTGCATATGTTGGGAACTAAGTGGGCATAAAATAAGGACATTAGAGTGTAAGAGTTTAAAAAACATTACCTCCAGTCCCTTTAGCTTTTCTCAGTGCATCTTCTCCAAACGTCTTCAGACTAGCAACTAAGGCCCTTTTCTTGTTTATGAAAATCTATATGCTATGGCCTCCATAGCGCTTTCATTATGGTGGTCATGCACTCTTTCAATATCAAGCATTCTTCGGTTCACATTTGTGAATGCCAGGTGTTTTAGAGAACTTCTCAAAGAAGGTGGTGGCTGAATTTTTTAAAAGGTTTTTGACTGAATTGTAGCTGACAAAGTTAATGTTTTAAGGTCAAATCTTATTTCTATACTAGGTATACATGAAGAGGCAGCTGAGAAGTTAGTTGAGAATTTTCCTTCCTAAAGTTTTTAGCTCAATGTTCAAGGTGACAGTAACTTTGTCACTGCCACTGCTTTCTTTGTGTTTAATTGGACTTTGAAGGACAATTAGGAGTCTTCCTCATGAACTAGTTCCTGAGAAAAGCAGAGAGTGTTGAGGAAATGTTTCCAGATCCATAAAATTGATGATAGGTATAACATAAAAGGCATAATAAGCAATCCAGTTGCCAATGAATGAAAGGTAAGGGTAAGTGAGGAATGAGGCTGTAGAATTGTGAGTGAGTCAAGAATATATACCTCCTATAAATCCTAAAAAAAGACAAGACATTAATTTCAGAGGTATCACATTTATAGAATTTTTTTAGTCATTATTAAATAAAAGTCAAGGGCTGCGTGATGAAATCCACCAAAGCCTGTACTACTTGCGCTGTTTTGTTCTTATTATGGAAAGGAAATAACTTTAACAAGCAATGGAAAGACCACATCCTGGCAATTACTCTGGTTTCTCTATTGGTATGAGCCTCATGTCACTAAAAGCCTATTGGAAAGTAGCAATTATACTGGAAATGTAACGCTGTATTATCATCATCAGAATTACTTCCTCCACATGTTGCTAATTCAGAACAGACACAACATGGACTTCTTTATTGGCCAGAGGGGAATTGACATTATCTGAGGCCTTGTCCATATCAAAAGAGATTTCCGTTTCCTAACACATTTTCCATAAATTTACTACAGAGGTCTAAATCGAATATTGTGACTTCAAAGTCAAGGGCATTTAGGAGATTAGATCATCAGAGTTGGCTGAATCCAAAGGTTGAGCTGCTGTTGGATTGTCAGGAGGCTCCTCGAGAGCAGTGGGTCATTTATGAGGGGTCCTTGCTATAGGGCCTATTGTTGTAACTAGGTTAAGACAAAGAGATCATCTTGGTCTCATCCCTTGTCCAAGGGAGACATGGCCTAAGACAATAGAAGCCAATATATTTCTGTGAGATTTGGGGTGGCTCATGGATTGGAAAAGATGTGGCTGTTGTCCCCTGGAGATACTAAAAAGACAACAGGGGGGTGCCTGGGTGTCTCGGTCGGTTAAGCCTCCGACTTCAACTCAGGTCATGATCTCACGGTTAATGAGTTCGAACCCTGTGTTGGGCTCTGTGCTGACAGCTCAGAGCCTGGAGCCTGCTTCAGATTCTGTGTCTCCCTCTCTCTCTGCCCCCACCCCACTCACACTGTCTCCCTCTCTTTCTTGAAAATAAATAAACATTTTTTTAAAAGGTGTAAAAGACAACAGGTATTTTGAGAACATGGTTGGACTACACTTGGTGAAAATGGCCCTAAGGTCTAATGATCCTGAGATGTAACATTATCTTTGAAATTTTCACGTGGTTTATTGCTTTAAGTGCCATCGCCCTAGGTCCCCAATGCCTTGGTCAGCCCATTCAATAGAGGCATTAAAGTAACCACAAACTTCTTAGTCTTCATCCCTCTTCTAGTGAGCTGGCTCCTTTGTTAGTAGTCAGGCCTTCTGGGACCAGTCAGTGATAAAATAAGATCATACATCTCAGTGCTAAGGATACCCAAGGGCCCAGTGGGGGTGGGACAAGGAGCAACAATGATGAAATAAACGTACCCTTGGATTAGTTCCCATTATAAATGGGTCCCAAAGTTTAATGGGTTATCGTGCCATAAAAGAATCTTTGATTGACTACTGAATGTCATTCTGTCTCTACACAGGCTTCTTCTGTCATATCCCATCTCTCTATCCTCCTCCCCCATGCCCCACAGTCCTGCTACATTACTTTACAAAATACCTCCTCCTCCCCACCTCCCTTCTCATTCTCTGATCTGCCCATAATCAGCAGACATGAAAGAACTTAAACTGAGTAGTGAGACGGTGTTTTTATGCTTGGCAGTACTGAAGAAACTACAATCCGTTGTATTAGGGACTGGTATGGTCCAAATGAAGGCAGCAGAATCCAGGGTTTGGCTTCTGAGAGAGGGAGCCTCTCAAAGAAACCAAGAACAGAAAAAGACAGAACGTGTGCCTAAGTTAAAGCCTGGAGAAAAAGACTGTGATGTGGTAGAAAGAGCAAAGCTTGGGTGTCAGAAAGGCCTGGGTATTAATTCCAACTCTGTCCTTCATAAAGTGTGAGGCCTTGAGAAAGTCATTTCATACCTATGATCTTCAATTTCCTTATCCATAAACTGAGTATAATAAAAGGTTATTATAAGGATTGCAATAAAAATATGTTGTGTCTGGCACATGGTAGGTGTGTGATGAATATGAATTATTATTCTAGCATCAATATCATCATGAGGGCTGAGGATCATGTTGAAGATACCAAACTAAGTTGGTAAGTCCAAAAGGGAGGTATAGGCACCAAAAATCGTAGACAAAAGTCAAGAATCTGAATGGGAGTGAAGTGATTTCGGGGCAGTGTGTCATGAAAGCTGAAATGCCTATAGCCTATCCACATTGGTCTCGAGTCACATGGTATGTGAATGGGTTAGGCTTGTTTAAATATATAGGGTGGGTCAACTGTTTCTCTCCAGGCTTTAACTTAGGCACACCTTCTCTCTCACCACTCTCTATTAGTGGGTGAATTTGAAGCTCCTCTCCTGTCCCCAAACCCAGGATACAGCTTGTCTGACAGGAGCTTCTGGACATTGTCCACCCATAGAGACGCCATCTTTTCTCTCTCCTCTACTGGGGCCGGGCTTCTGTGAGTGTGGTGGTGAAGGAAGCAATGGAACACAGTTCTGTCTGCAACAGACCCAAATTCAGTTGTTTGGAAGAAGTGTTCATATTACTTTTTTGATTCAGGCATAACTATGATTAAAAGAGAGGATCTCTGGGGAAAATGAGGGAGGAGCCTCTGCTAGGGAGAAAAAGACATCCAGGACTGAAACAAAGAAGTTATTGTTTCTTACATTCAGTTCTTATGAGTGAATTTTGGACTTAGGAAGGTAATGTCCTCATTGCTAAAATTAAAAATGGACTTTCGGTAACCACCAACATTAGGCAAGAAAGTAAACCCTTCTATTTCTCCATTTCCTCATCTATAAAATGGGAAAGTGTGCGTCCAGACTCTATTGAAAATCATATTGATTTTTTCTTTGTCTTACACCCTGGTGGTATGTACTCATTTAATAGCTGCAACTGGTTGTATAAGAAACAGAGATCAAGGAACGCCTGGGTGGCACAGTTGGTTAAGCATCTGACTCTTGAGCTTGGCTCACGTCATGATTTCTCCATTTGTGAGTTGGGGCCCTCCATTTGGCTCTGCACTGATGACGTGGAGCCTGCTTGGGATTCCGTCTCTCCTTCCCTCTGCCTTTCCCCTGCCTGTGCACTCTTGCTCTCTCTCTCTCTCTCTCTCAAAAGCAACCTTTAAAAAACTTAAAAAAAAAAAAAAAGAAATAGAGATCAAGATATGTTTTAAACCATCTCCCAGAGGCCCCACCCAGAGGTGCTCAGCCAAATGAATTCCAAATTCAGGAGATTTTGGATTGCATGTATTTATAAAATAGAAAGATAATGTTTTTGCTTCTTCTGTTCACATTTCCCACAGGACTCCAGAAGAAATAAAGAGGTTAGGAAGAACTTCCTTTTGCTGAGCTTGTTTTTCTAACATTGTATGTTATCTCATAGCATTGATAACACAATATGATGACCAAAAACATGCTAGTCTTCTTAGTTCAACTGAGTTGGTTTCTAAGCAATGGTGGGAACAAAACCCATAGGAAAATTTGACATGCCAGACACATGGCTGATAGGGAGTCTGCAAGAATTAATGGCAGCCCTCTTTATCTTTTTTCATGATTATTATCCAATTTATTCAAACTTAAAAAAATTCACCCATTTTTTCCAGCCCCAGCCCTGACTCTGGCAACCAATAATTTGTTCTCTGTATCTACAAGCATAGGAGTATTTTTCGGTTTTGGTTTTGGTTTTTTAGATTCCACATAAAATACAAATCATACACTACTTCTCTTTCTCTATCTGACTTATTGCACTTAGCATAATGTCCTTGAGGTCCATCCATGTTTTTGCGTATGGCAAGATTTCATCCTTTTTTTATGGTTGAATGATATTCCATTGTGTATATCTACAACAGTTTCTTTATCTCTTCATCCATCAGTGGACACTTAGGGTATTTCCATATCTTGCTATTGTAAATAATCCTACAATAAACATATGGGTGCATGTATCTTTTCAAATCTTTTCAAATTAATGAAATTAATGTTTCTTTCGGTAAACATACCCAGAAGTAGGATTCCTGGATCCTATGGGAGTTCTACTTTTAACGTTTTGAGGAGTCCCCCATACCCTTTCCACAGTGGCTGAACAATTTGAATTCCCACCAATAGTGCACACGGGTTCCCTTTTCTCTACATCCTTGCCAACACATGTTCTTTCTTATCGTTTTGGTGGTGGCCATTCTAACAGGTGTGAAGCGATATTTCATTGTGGTTTTGATTTCCATTTCCCTGATGATGAGTGATGTTGAGCATCTTTTCATGTACCTATTGGCTATCTATATGTCCTCTTTAGAAAAATGCCTATTCAGATTTTCTGCCCATTTTTATATCAGATTGTTTATTTTATTGCTATTGAGTTATAAGCGTTCTGTATATGGTTTGGATAGTAAACCTTTATCAGATATATTATCTGCAAATATTTTCTGCCATTCAGTGGGTTGCCTTTCATTTTGTTGTTGGTTTCCTTTGCTGTGCAGAAGGTTCTTAGTTTGATATAGTCCCACTTGCTGCTTTGGCTTTTGACATCAGATCAAAATATCATCAGCAAGACCTATGTCAAGGAGCTTACCACCTATGTTTTCTTTTAGGAGTTTTATAGTTTTTGGTGTTACATTAAAGTCTTTAATACATTTTGAGTTAATTTCATATATGGTGTAAGATAACAATCCAGTTTCATTCTATTGCTTGTGGTGACACCATTTATTGAAGATACTGTCCTTTCCTTATGGTATATTCTTGGCTTTTTTGTTGGAAATTAGTTGGCCATATATGTGTGGGTTTATGTCTGAACTGTCTATTCTGTTCTATTGATCTATGTGTCTGTTTTTATGCCAATACCATAACTGTTTCAATTATTATAGCTTTGAAATATAATTTGAAATCAGGGAAGGTGAGGCCTCCAGCTTTGTTTATCTTTTTCAAGATTGCTTTGGCTGTTTGAGGTCTTGTGTGGTTCCACACAAGTGTTAGGATTGTTTGCTCTATTTCTGTGAAAACTACTGCTGGAAATTTGATAGGGATTGCATGGATTCTGTATCTTACTTTGGGAAATAGGGACATTTCAACAATGGTAATTATGTTAGTTATATTTTCTTTCTCTCTGTTGGAGTTCTCCCTGTGATCACCTGTTCTTCTCCTCAGTTCACTGAGCACCTTTATGGCCATGACTTGGATTTTTTTTTATCAGATAAGTTACTTATCTCCATTTTATTAAGGTTTTCTTCTGTGGTTTCATCTTGTTCTTTCATTTAGAACATATTCTTGTTTCTTTCTTTTTAATGTATTTTTTTATTAAAAATTTTTTTGACATTTATTCATTTTTGAGAGACAGAAAGAGACAGAGCATGGGTCAGGGAGGGGCAGAGAGAGCGGGGCACACTGAATTGGAAGAAGACTCCAGGCTCTGAGCTGTCAGCACAGAGCCTGACACGGGGCTCGACTCTCACTGACCAAATGAGCCATCCAGGCACCCCTCTTTCTTCATTTTGCTTCATTCTCTATGTTTCTTTTCTTTTTTTAAGTTTATTTATTTATTTTTGAGAGAGAGACAGAGAGAGCATGCGTTGGGGAGGGGCAGACAGAGAGGGTGAGAGAGAATCCCAAGCAGGCTCCACGCTGTCAGCCGAGAACCTGATGCAGGGCTTCAGCTCACTAACCATGAGATCATGACCTGAGCCAAAATCAAGAGTCAGACACTTCACCTACTGAGCCACCCAGGTGCCCCTCTCTGTTTCTGTAAAATCATGTCTCCAAGTCTTGTAGGAGTGGCTTCATGTAGGAGGTGAACCTTACTATTCAACCCTGTCCTGGTTCTTGGTTGTCTCTCAAACCTTGGTGCTTGTCCAAGCAGCCTCTTATATTCTCATAGTTCTCAGTAGTTAAGGATGTGCCAAGACCTGTCAGTGTCCCAAAGGGGAGAATATCAGCACCTAGATTCAGGCTGACTAAAAGCCAGACCCTCAGGCATCGGCTTTCAAAAATATACAAATATATACAGTTCCGTGGGACCTCCATAATAACCCCCACTAGCCGCGAGAGCCAGGCGATCTGGAGGTGTTCCCTGGACAGCCACCACAAAAACTGGGGCACCAGACATAAAAAGCAGGACACCAGGCGTGGGTAAATCTTCCCTCTAGGAGATACTGGCGCTCTGGAATGTGGCAGAGGGTGGGCGCAAAGATAGCACCTGCCCTCCGGGTCTCTGGAAAGGATTATAGTCAGCTCCTAAATTCATGTTTAATTAGAAGCCTACCCCTCAGGTCACAGTCATGAGGATTAGCTAATAGGCCTCCACCACAGAAACTTGAGCTCCTGGGTCTGTAGCTTATTGCTGTGCCCCGGGGGTGGTAGCTGTTTAAGAATTCTTTCTCAGCTGGTTACAGTCCTGGGGGACCTGTATCTTAAGTCCCACTGGCCACAGGAGCAAAGTGATGCAGAGGTGCCTTCTGGCAGGAGTTGCAAAAACCGGGGTGTGTGAACTCCTTTTTTGGGCGACAGAGATGATTGTGATCAGGAACACAAGCTCCTCTGGACTTCGGAGCCAGATCAGGAGGTATCTCCTGGGGCGGGGGGCGGGGGGGGGGGGCAGCTACAAAATTCAATGCTCCAAACAAAAAGTAAAGGAAGCAGTTGCTTCTATTAGAACCTCAGCCCAAAGGGCAGGCATCTAATTTAACATGCCCCTCTAGAAGGCTGCTGGGACACTCTCCAGGGACGGAGACTGCCAGGGGCCATCTTCACATGTTCCCTATGCCATATTCCATTCTGACTTTGAAGGATAAGAAATCCAGTTGTGTGTGTGTGTGTGTGTTTGAGGGGTTGTGATGGTTGAAGATGAATACAAACAACTACCACTTATTTTCTGCTACATGCCAGGCATGGCGTCCAGCATTTTTATATTAATTGTTTCACTCAATCTTCATGACCATCTCATGAGGTCAGTATATATTATCAACTCTATTTGAAGAGGACAAATTTAAAGCTGGAAAATGTAAGTAATGTGCCCAAGTTCACACAGCTAGAAAATGGTATGGTATAGAGGCCAACCCTGGTGCCTTCCCACACTGACTCAATAAATATTGATTAAGCACCTATGATGATCCAGCCATTGTGCTAAGTACTTTGGTGCCTGGCTGATTAAAAACAAATACAGTCTTTAACCTTCATCTACCAAGGAAGAGGAAGAAGAATGAGCTGTGCAAACAACAACAATAACAACAATAACAAACAAACAAACAAAAACTCCATGTGTTAGAATAGCAACAAATACAAGGACTAGAAAGAAGAGTTACATGGCACTTGGGGAGCCACTATAATGGAGGGATTTGACCTAGTCAGGAAGGTTGGGAAGATCTCCCTGATGTGTCTGGAGCTGAGGTTTGAAGATCATTATGGGCAGAGGGAATAGCATAAACAGCATGTGCAAAAGTCCTGTGGCAGGAAAGATGATGGCAACTATGAGGGACTAAGAGAAAGATTATGTGACTGACACAGAAAGAGCAAAGGTAAAGGTCGTACACAGTGCAGCTGGAGAGCAAAACAGGACCAGGCCATGCAGAGCTGTATGGGCCAAAGTGTAGAATTTTCTTTCTAAAAGCAATGGAATCATGTTCCATTGCAATTTCTGAGCAGGGAAAACATGGAGCTACTGCATTAGATACAAATTTTCTTCCTTACTTTGCCAGTGGAAATGAGGTCAAGTAAACACCCACCTTATGGAGAGAGAAGGAACAGAACAAACAAGGAGACAGTGTTTTATGCTTGTTGTCCTTGAGGGTATTGGCCTAAGCAGAGATCATTAGCAACAGGGTGATAGTCTACAATGACAAACATTACATGAAAACCCACAAAGGGCCCAACTTGGCTTCTAAAATTCTTTGCCAATGGAAATCTTGCCCCAGTTCTCAGTTACCCTTAAAACACAGTTGCATGAGAAAACAGATGAGTTTTATTTGCTTGGTCTAGAAACCAACAGATTTAAGGTGCCTACTCACCAAGTGTGACTTAGGAAGAAACATGCATATAAATCCAACACACCAATGAATAACTGTGGATGTCCTACATTTTAAGTTATTGCTGGTGGTTTTAGGTGACGTATGGGCGGTTTTCTCTCTCTGTTCAAGGGAGCCCTGTTAGATACACAGGATTTTCCTAGAAGAAATAAACAGCCAAGTCACAATTGATTTCATTTCTTTTATTCACGTAAGCATATTGTTATCAGCTCTGAGAGAGAAGTGTGGCATAAGAGGAAGCACTTGAGCACCATAAGAGGAAGGGCTTGAGCACCAAAGATGCTCAACAATTTCTAGGAAAATCAGAAATTCTGTGCTTACTTCGTATTCGTGAATATTAAGTTTTTGAACTTGAAGAAGCTCCTTTGTATATTAAAAAGGGAAAGAATCTCAAGTTCAGTTCCCCATACTTCAGGAAGTACAAGGCTGTACAAAAGATCTTGAAAGAAGCAGAAATGGAAGGAAACCAAGAACATTCTAGAAAACAGGTCTTTTATTTGTGGGGGGGGGCGTAGACAGCAGAGGGTACTCAAGGCCTTTCCATCATCTCAGTGTGTCCTGTTCACAGAGTTGATATTCACATATTAATTTCTGCAAAAGTAGCAGATAGTCCCTGCTGCCTCCAGCTGGTACTCTCTCACTCTTCAGCAAGCCCGGCATGATGCTTCCTAGTCTGGCCTCCACCAGTGTCTCCACTCTGCTCTGATTTCTCTCCTGTACTTTATGTGGTGGTTTTAAAAATAAGTCCATGGTGCGCCTGGGTGGCTCAGTCAGTTAAGTGTCCGACTTCAGCTCAGGTCATGATCTCACCTTTAGTGAGTTCGAGCCCCACATCACGCTCTCTGCTGTCAGCACAGAGCCTGCTTTGCATCCTCTGTCTCCTTCACTCTCTGCCTCTCCCCTGTCCTCTCTCTCTCAAATATAAATAAGAAATTTTTAAAAAATATGTTCATAAGTTCAAATTCCTCCTTCCAAAAGGTGGGGCTAATTATTTACCCTACTTTTGGGCTAGACTTCTCGACTCACTTCTAAAAGTTAGAAGATAGTAGAAGTGGTAGGATGTGGCACCTGAAAATAGGTCATATAAGGTATCACAGATTCACCCTTCCTTTCTTTTTATTTAAAAAAATCTTGCTTGTTTGTTTTATGTTTATTTATTTTTGAGAGAGAGACACAGAGCATAAGCAGGGGAGGAGCAGAGAAAGAGGGGGACACACAGAATCCGAAGTAGGCTCCAGACTCTGAGCTGTCAGCACAGAGCCCAACGTGGGGCTCGAACTCACGAACCACAAGATCATGACCTGAGCTGAAGTTGGATGCCCAACCGACTGAGCCACCCCACCGCCCCCTTCCTTTCTCTCTTAGAATGCTCACTCTGTGCGAAGCCAGCTGCCATGTTGTGTCGACACTCAGGCAGCCCTATGGAGAGGCCCACATGTGGGGAATGAAGGCTTCTCACCAATAGCCACAGGAGTGCACCATCTTGGAGGTGAATCCTCCAGCCCCAGTTAAGCTTGCAGATAAAGGCAGTTCCTGGCCCATAAAAATGAAAAGAAAAGAAAGGCAGTTCCTGGCCCCTCAATTCCTGGCCCATAAAAACAAAAGAAAACAAAAGTTTGCTGTTTTCAGCCTCTATGTTTTGGGATAATTTGTTACATTGCAATAGAGAACTAATATATCATATAATAATAGTAACCCCCCCAAATTTAGTAGAATATAATCTCCTTGAAATAAAAGAATCACGCATGTGTCTTACCATTGGAATCTCACGCACTGGCCCTAAGTCAGTGCTCAATACATGAATGATAAGAATTTACTTACATTGACTGGTATTATGTTATTCATTTTACATGTATTTTCTTACGTAATTCTCCCAGCTATTCTATAAGGTATATTTTTTATCTTTGCTTTACAGGTAAGCAATGAGAGATGCCCCAAGATAATGCTTGTACATTATGGAATCTCTGGGACTCTAGGACCGAACGCTTACACAGGAGTCTGTAGCCGTGGACTTAGGGCTACCCACCATGTCTGTTTTTGCACTTCCTGTACCATCAGGTAGAAAGGCGTTCTTCTTACACCTCACCTCAGACAGAACTCTGAGAACTGAGCCAAAACATGCCAAAGCTCGCATGGAGGTGTAATGGCCAGAAGCTCCTGCAAGAGAGCATGAGAATAAGGTCAGTTGCTTAGGATGGAAAGACCCATGTCTGTTTCGAGAGGAAGAAGGATAGGCAGGACCCACACAGGGCAAATAAGAATAAGCCATTGTCCCTCTCAGCAGGGCCCGCCTCTCACTGTGGTTGAACACAAGTCAAATCTCTAGCATTGGCAGCAAGGCTTCATGCTGGTTCAGAACTGTAGGGGCAAAGTGCCCAGATCTAGGCAAGAGTCTCCCTGGATTCTCCGAACACAGCACACTCCAGAGATTTTCTAAGGCTCCGAGTCTCTAAATTGCATTCCTGGCCCCTCTCTAAGCCTTGATGGAAAAATGTTGAGTTGTTGAAAACAAGGTTAAAAGAGATTAACCTACCAAATCCAATCAACAATCTACTTACACTGAACTCTAACCAGATATGTTCCTGTCTAAATACACAGTGTCTTTGCGGTAACCTACTTTCTCCTTTTAAAACATAAAAATCTGGAATGCCGATGTAATTTAGGAAGAGCTTGAGAGTTTGCCTTTGTCTGCACACTGACTTTCTGTGCATTTCATGAAATGCTGTGGTTGTGGGATAATATATTTCAACTTGGGATTAATCTTACCTATCTTTGCTTTAATATCTTCAGTCCTTCCTTTAGGATGGCTAATTTTTTGTGTGTGAAATTAATTTTTGAATAGAGTTCCAGAAGCATTTATGGCTCACGAGAGAATCTTGAGATAATGCATTTTGATATTTTCCCAATATGCAGCTTATTTTTCTGGTGGGAAATAGGGAACACATTTTATTTTTTTTATGTCAAAATAATTTTTAGAAGAATATTTAGTAACATAGAAAGAAGCTCACTACTGCTACAAATGAAAAAGAAACAGTATGTATATTATGATATACTCATATTAAATATATAGAAAAATTTATGTTTATATATACAAATGACCAGAATAGACATGAAATATTCATAATAACCTTCCCTCTCTTCTTCACTCTGTCCACCCGTTCTTTCCTTCCGATGTCTTTTGCGTGTCTACTTAGCGTTGGGCACCATCTTAGGCTTCAGGTGTCCAGAGATGACGTTCAATTCTGCCCTCAGGTGGTTCACAGTCTAGTGAGAAAGTCGCTGAAATAAACAAACAGAAGAAACTAGATTTATAAAAGGCAGCACGGCATAGTGGTTCTGAGAACTTACCCTGACGAGTAACACAGACCAGAGTACGAATCATGGTTTTGCATTTAACAATGTGACCTTAAGCAAATTTTCTCACTTCTCCAAGCTCCAATGTCCACATGTGCAAGTGAAGATGGAAAAACCCACCTCACAGGACAGTCGTAAGGAACAAATGAAAATCCTATGAATGTGAAGCAGTCAGCTCGGATCTGGCCATAGTAACCTAACTGATGAGGGAGATACGGCAAGCTGACAGGCTGCAAACATTTCCCCCTCCCAACCCCCAGGTGGGATATGTGTGATATTCCTTGGGCACTCCTGGCTGCGCAAGAACAAAGGAAAGAGGAAAAAAACAAAGGGTTAACTGATAGAGGTCATAGTCCTGGAGGACCTAAGTCTCCATCACGCCTCCTTAGTGATGTGGGAAGCAAAGACAGAAGGAGATGGCAGATAGAACTAAATTTCCTTATAACCTGCAACCCATTGGCAAATACTTGAGGCGGCAGAGTAACATGTTTCTCCAGGAGCTCCCTACTGTCTTAATGCTAATGTTTTGCTAGGGGGGAAAACAACCCTAACTGGACAATAGCTAGGCCTCCAGTATCCTGGGAGTCTTCTTTGGCGTGTATGAAAATCTCACTGGAAATTTCCCCTGGACTTTACCTCCCCCAACTCCACAGTATATAACCAGTCTCTCCTCATGATCCCGGGGCAACTCTCTCTGCCCAAGGGTCCTGTCCCAGTGCTTTAATAAAATCCCATTTTTGCACCAAAGATGCCTTCAAGAATTCTTTCTTGGTCATTGGCTACATACCCCAGGAACTCCACTATCACCCCAAAACCTCATTCCTATCCACTCAGTAAATGGCCACCATTGGCTGTTATCACAGAGGGCAGAATGGGGGCTCAGAGGAAGCCAACAAGCTTTTGAAGATATAGATCCCTGAGTTCATAGTCATATGACTAACCCTGAACTGGTCATAACAAACCACTAACCTAGAGTTTGTATGCTTTGCAAATCCAATCATTGGTCAAAACCTGCCATTGTTCTCTTACAAAAATGTCCATAAGGTACAATACCCAACTCCTGTCTGACAAGGCCATTCTTTTTTTTTTTAAGCTTTTAGCCTCCCCCATGTCTGTGGGCTCTTCTGAAGACCTGAGGTAGCCCCCTACCACATGGCAAATCCAAAACCAGCTCAAAGACCTCCACTGGAGACCCTCAGAGTCCTGGCTTCCTGCATTCTTTTTTCATATTTCTTTTTCCTCTTCCTCTTATTGGAAATTTTTCTTCCTATCATAACTAAAAGAATTCCTAAATCCTACTTCCTCAGGATGACAGAGCAAAGGCACAGCCCATGGAGTCAGGCAGCCCTGAGTCTGAATCTTGTGGCTCAGGGCCCAGGAATGTTAAGCAAAGAACCTGAGCCAGCCTCGTCCTTCTGTGTTTGCCTGAGAGTGAAAATATAGCTACCTCATGAGTCTGTCATGGTGATGAAATGAAGGTCACTAGCCCAGTAACCAAAACTTGGCACGCACTCAATACATGTTGGTTTTTTTCCTTTTTCATTAAAAACGATGGATTGACTGTATTTACACACAGACTTTTATGACTGTCACTTAATGCCAACACGCCCTCAATCTCTTTCCACATGCATTCAGAAGTAGAGTAAATAGGCCTTTCAGATGCTTTTAAAGTTGTAGTCCAGCTGAACTAATTATGTATGTTTTGAGGGGAGGGTTCACACCTACTCATTTTTAGCATAATCAGACAATAGTGACAAGAGAAGAAAGGAAAACAAAGTTGGTCAGATTGACTGAGCTCCATTCATTACCATGACCCAGTGGTCTGAATGAAAAAGGGTTGAATTGAAAGGTTGAATTGAAGGATTAAGATACTCCAAGGTCAAGCAAAAGGACCCAAATGTTTTATTCATCCGTTTATGCAGATTGTCATTCCTTCGGCAACTACGAGATACATGCATAGCGCTATCCTAGAAAACAATGTAAGGCAATATCCTCTGTTTCCATGAGAGAGAATTTGGTAGATAAAATCAAACCTACATCTGTGATCTCTCCTTACGGGGCTCCATATTACGTTGCTTGCAAATACTGCACACAGGTGTCCTCTACTCCCTTGCCACCTTAACATCCCTTAGCTGTTTATTGGGTAACTTCTCTCTCCTGAATCCATTTTCTCAAAGGATACCACCGGCCTTTTAATTGCCCAAACAATGGGCTTCCCCCCCCCCACCCAACTCTTTGGCTATGTACTGAGCAGGGAAGGGGGAGAGAGAGCAGGGAACAGAGGATCTGAAGAGGGTTCTGTATTGACAGCAGAGATGTGGGGCTTGAACTCACCACCCCTGAAATCATGACCTGAGCTGAAGTCAGTTGCTCAACCAACTGAGCCACCCAGATGCCCCTCCCCCCATCCAGCTCTTGGCCAGCTCGGCTTCTCCCTGGTTTCTACACAGTTCACTGCTCCTTTCTCAAATTTCTCTCCAGGTTCACTTGTGTTGCTTCACTTTGATTCATTGTCTTCATTGTTGACCAAGTTATCTATTGAAAATCCAATTCTGCCTCTATTGTTCTCCTGTGTAGAATTCTTTTGCATTTTCCTATGGCCTATGAGATAAAGTACAATTTCCCTAATTCTACCTAGAAAGGCCCTTTGGACCTTGCTCCGGCCTGTCCTGGCAGCCTTGTCTTCTGGTAGTCCCCTTAAAAATCTTACGTCCAGTAATGTGAAATGACTTTTTTTCAGGTTGGTCGTGTTATTCCAACCCTCCATTCTGCTTCCACGGGCTTACTCACATGGGGTAGAAAATTCCTGGGCTTAACATCAACTTGGGCCTCGAAACTGTTGTATGCCTATCTCCATCTCTTACTTTGAGTTACTTTATGAGAAGAACATACTTCCTCTTGATGCCCCAAGGTTTAGCAAAATGCCTGGCTGAATCGAATCCCATGGGGGGAAAATCAAACTTTGTTGGGTAAATGAGGTTCTGTTGGTTTACCTCTGTAATTTCTCAACTGTCTTTATCCTCATTTGCATTTTCTCTGCAGTGTCCCAAACTAGAGGGTTAATTCTCTTACTTAGACTGTCACAGAGGCTTTTAATTATTCTCCTTTGTGCTCTATGTCTCCTCCGTAATATTCAACCAAAGCACAGAAGTCAGAGCAACAGTCCTAAAGTATTATTTGCACATCAGCAGTTGGTAAATAGCCACTGATTCAATCCCCCAGCGATGTCCTGCCAACCTAGCCATCAATGCTCTTCCTCCAAGACTTTGGGTTGGAGGAACTTGGCACATCAGGGGATTCCTAAGACCTTGTCTCCAGAGGAAGGCCAGCCTTGATCCCACTTGGTTGGTATTTAGCCTATACCTCAGTGTCCACTTACAAAGCTGTCAATGGTTGACATGACCTATCAAATAAAGTCAAAATTCTTTGTCATGGTATCAGGGCCTTCATAATTAGGTACCATTTTCAGCCTAATTTACAAATAATATGTATGATATCCTACACCAGTATACCATAGAATTGAATATGCTTAGGCCTTATTGGGGGGATCTTGCTCCAAATGTAGATTCTGATTCAGTAGGACTGGAGTGAGGATCCAAGACTGATTTCTACCAAGGGCCAGTTGATTGTCGATACCTCTGCTCCACAGACCACAGTTTTTGAGTAGCAAGGGACTCAATCCAAACCACCTCAGTGCCTTTTACTTCTACTTGGAATGCTATCTGGTCTCCATTAATTAACTGATTAGTCCCCCAAAGCCAAGCTCAAATGCAACCTTCTCACTAAAATGTTTTCTTGTCTCCTGAAGTAAATACAAACTCATTCCTCTTGGAATTCTTGTATGTTTGATAAGGGAAATCAATCACCCAAAAGGTATAACTAGCAAAGTTTTCACATATATTTCCATTTTAAGACAAGTTTAATTGTTTTCCTGTAAGGTGACCCAGTCATACCTTACAATGACCTACACATTCATTCCTAGTTCTGCATAGTAATTAAAGTACTATAGAAGGCTCCCATTCATTCATGATAAAATAACCAGAAAAATGTGAACAACCTAGATTGTGAAGAATTGCACGATAAAAACTTATGTTCATGGTAATAACCCAGAAGCACAAGGAGCTTAAAATAGCTTCTGAATCATCAAAGAAAGGTTACAATTACGTTCAGCACATTTTAGTGCTAAATGAATTTGTGTTCTAAGTCTCTGAAAACTGACATGCGGCATATGTGTGTGTGTATTCCAATTCTTTACAGACATATAAAGACTATGTAATTGTCTTTTGTAGTTACATACAATATTCACCACTCTTGGCACCAACTTTAGGCCTCCATTCCCGTAACACGTGCGCACACACACATAAATGTGTGTGCACACGCCACATGATTTCTCATGGGAAAAAAATAGAAATCTAAGATTCTACTTTACTTGCTAAATTTTCAAAATAAACTCCTCAAAGTTCTCGGTTTTTTTCTAAAGTTTAAAACTTTACAATTATCTGGACCGAGCCTAGGACTGCTTATTTCGCCGCTTTTATGTATTTCCATAATTAATGCATATTGCTCTTCATTCCATAGAGATTTGCAATGTATTACAAAACACACACAATAACATTTCAAAAACAAATTAACTTAAATATGCAGAAGGAAAAACAAGGGTTGAATGTGAATGAAGCCAGGACAAGTGGTTGTCTGGACATGGATTTCATAAGATGCTGCATAACTGGGGGCACCTGGGTGGCTCTGTCTGCTGAGCATCCAACTTTGGATCAGGTCATGATCTCAAGGTTCGTGAGTTTGAGCCCGCAGCTGTCAGCGTGGAGCCTGCTCTGGATCCTCTGTCCCCCTCTATTTCTGCCCCTCCCCCACTCATATTCTTTCTCAAAAATAAATAAACATTGAAAAAAAAAGATGCCGCATAATCGTCACCCTGGAGCAAGGATGTCAGTACATGTAGGTCTGACTTCCTGCTTCCCCTTCCTCCTTCCTCTTATGTCCCCATAGCCCATCACGGCAGATGAACAGGTGTTTCCCTTCTTCCTCTTCTCTGGGGCTTGCTCATACATGTGCCCTCCTAATCCAGAGTACTATATGCCTCCCTGTCTTCCCTGGGATTATATCAGTATCCTTGCTTAGTATACTAGGGAGAATAAATCGCACAATTGTTTCATTTTTTTTATTATATGCAATATATTCTCCCCCTAATAAATTTTTATACCTTCCCCCCACACTAAGGACATTTCCTTTTGTCCAGGAACCTAACTTCTTTTAAGAAAGAGGGAACTCGATCTTGTCCTGTACTTGTGTCTTCATCCATCTTCCAAGCCCCCAGAGTCAGGTCAGATAAACCTCATTATTGGCTGAAAGTCTCACTTCCCATCAATGAAGATCCTTTCTCCTTCTCAAAAAACTTGACTTTCCCAACACTGGCTCTCTCTCTTCAATGGGATCTGATCACACAATCAGGCAAAGCTTTCCTCTGCACAGACTAGCTTGCCAGCCAACACCATCTGCCTCATCCTGCCTGTTGCCTCCAAAGCATGGTGCAAGAAACAGGTGCTGCCTAAGCATTGTTCCGCTTCCTGGTTTCCCGGGAGCACTCACGCTGCTCCTCCCCCAACCCCTGCCAAGTTACCTTTAGGGAGAGGTCTTTCCTTGGACATTTAATCGTTTGTATATCATCAGCAACTGTACTTCACAGGGTGGATCTGTTAAAAATTAGGAGAGACAGGGAGGCCTGGGCCAAAACCCCTGAGAGAAGATAGGCAGGCATGATTCCAGACTGCAGGATTCTCAGCAGGAGGAAAGGAAGGGTCACAGATCTTTATCTCTAAGACCCCTTCATGGATTCCTAGCCTTTGAGAGAAGTCCCTTCTTAGAAAAGAACACAAACCCATCTCCACAGCATAATCTTAGGTCAACAACAAAGGGCCTAGGACAAATTTGATCTGGTCATGCTGTAGAGAGGGAGATTGGAGGCCATTGCCTGGCCAGAAGGAAGATTGAGGGGAAGCCATCTGAGTGTGTAGAGCTGCTGAATAGTGGGTCATCCATAGGATGAGGCCAATGCCAGCAGAAAACCCAGGGTGTCTTAATTAGTAGAAGGAGTGACCGTATCTTAGTCCTCACAGCATGAGGAGAGGGACGTCTTTTGTAAGAGAAGAAGGAAACAGCGGAAGCAGGCCAGACCTGGCGGCTGCTGACCAGGGTCACCCACTGCCACCATTGGTCTTCTATCCATTGATAGAATTCTGTGCCTAGAGGCTATGCTGGAATCCTCTCCTTGGCTGACCTATTGCATATGGACAACGCACTAGAAACTTGGTAGCACCTGAACAGAGTCTTGAACTTTGATGAGAGGAGGGGAAACCAGTGGGACTGGCAGAATGGACCAGAAGTTCTCCTGAGACTGGGCAGCCATGGGGCATGCTGCCCCTGCTATACTGGCTCTCCTTTGTATTCTTCCTTGCTTTTCTCTCTGCCTTCAGCTTTTAAGAATCCTTTGGTTCCTGGGGAACCTGGGTGGCTCAGTCGGTTGAGCATCCAATTCTTGATTTAGGCCCAAGTTATGATCTTGCACATCATGAGATCGAGCCCTGTGTCAGGCTCCATGTGCTGACATCATGGAGCCTGCTTGCAATTCTCTCTCTCCCTCTCTCTGCCCCTCTCCTGCTCTCTCTTCTCCCATCCCCTTCTTTCTCTCAAAATAAATAAATAAACTTTAAAAAAGAAAAAAAGAATCCTTTGGTTCCTGATTGCCCATAAATTGTTTTCGGCATGGCTCAAAGCTTCAGGGTTTATGCTGGCCTATTTCTTATAAATCTACTTTACTTCTTACACACAACTTGCCTTGATCTCAGTAATTTGTCTCTGCCTTGGTTCAAAGCCTCCGACTTTCTCCTATCCATGACAAATACCTGACTCTTTCAATCATGTTTTATTTTCCACAGCCTCCATTTCCTACCCTATATCATCAATGCACTGCCATTTACATCACTGCATGAAAATATCTGAAACAATCGTGAAAGGTATCATCTTCGTGTTAGTAACGATAAAGAGAGAATCATATGAGGATTTCCTGGATGACCAAGTTCTCAGCACCATGACAACTGCCTATCTGATTACCCAGGAGAAGTTAGATGGTAACCATAATGATGATGAATACCCACTTCATTGTTATTTTTATATTACAATTGAAGCACAATCTATTAGAATGGGGGGGGGATGTTGAAGATGATAGGATACAACACTACCACTTTACAGAGAGATAAAAAGTGAACCAAAGTTTAAGGCCTTTGCCCAGAATCTTATGGCTAATCAATAAAGGTGCTAAGGCCAAAACTGAAGTTTCCAGAATTCCAAGTATAATATTCTTGCCACCGCATTAGAAGCTCATTTAACACACATAAGTAAATAGTAATAGAATTTGACCTCAGTGGTGAAGCTCAGAAGAATTTGCTTCATTCATTTATTCCATTCCCACTAATAGAGTGCCCCTACCAGCACTCTACCAGGACAAGGAGGTAAGGGTGTGAGCATAGATGCCAAAACTATCCATGAGTCTTAGACATTAAGCAAGTATCCTTGCAAATTGATTATAGCACATCTCATTTATTTTAATATGCAACTATTTATTTAAACATCTCAGCAGATCCAATATCAAGACTCTTAATACCATTCTTACCATCAATTTGGCCTGGGAGTCAAATTCTTCCAGAGAAGATTAGCACTTGTCTCTTTTACCTGGGGCTACTCCCAACATGGGACTCGCGCGCGCGCGCGCGCGCACACACACACGCATACACACACCCCCTTTAAACTACATTCTCTGCTCCAAGATTTCCTGGACCACACTTGTAGTCAGACTTCAGACCACAAACCTGTATGATGATCACCTTCGGGTTCAAACTGCCAGGAGAGATTTTTCTACCTCCTTCCAGGGGCTAAGGTTGAATTTTTTTAAACGTCCCAACAGGTCCATACTATAGTGGTACATTTTATAATCAATGGCTTCTTAAGTTCTACCTAGTTAGCGGCTGCAAATTGTAGTAAGGGTTGTGAAAGATAATGCAGGGTGGCCCAAGGAGTCATGTAAGCTGACCTGATTTAAAATTTTTTTAATGTTTATTTGTTTTTGAAGGAGAGAGAGACAGAGTGTGAGCGAGGGAGGGGCAGAGAGCAAAGGAGACACGGAATCTGAAGCCGGCTCCAGGCTCTGAGCTGTCAGCGCAGAGCCTGACGCAGGGCTCGAACTCACCAGCTGTGAGATCATGACCTGAGCCAAAGTTGGACACTTAACTGACTGAGCCACCCACGCGCCCCTGGGCTGGCCTGATTTAGATGGAAGACCTCTGTAAATATGTGATCAGTAAACTGTATTAGTTTGTGAGAGCTGCCATAACAAAATCACAGACTGGGTGGCTTAAACAACAGAAGTGTATTCCTTCACACAGTTCTGCAGGCTGGAAGTCCCAGATCAAGGTGTCAGCAAGGTTAGCTCCTCCTGAGCCCTCTCTTCTTGGCTTGTAGATGACCATCTTCTCCGTATCTTCATATGGTCTGCCCTCTGTGTATCTGTGTCCTTATCTCCTCTTTTTAGAAGAAGTGCTATCAGATTAGGGCCCACCCACAAGACCTCATTTGACCTTAATTAGCTCTTTAAAGACCCTATCTCCAAATACAGCTGCATTCTGAAGTACTGAGGGCTGAGACTTCAGCATGTTAATTTTGGGGACATACAACCCAGCCCTTAACATAAACTGAGGCCTGGGTATTAGGACCAATAACCCAGGAGCTGAGCATTCCATACAGGGGGAACAGCCTGTGCAAAGCCCACTGAGATAAAGAAGCCAGAGTTAATTTTAAATTCCTTTAGTGTGAAATCTCCAAAGAGAAAGAATATCATTTCGGTGAATCAGTTTCTCTTGAAATCTTTAATAGAAATATGATGGATTCCTACTTAGAAATTACTCTTAAAAATCAGACTTTTAAAAGTAAATAGGGTGATGCTCTTTGATTATAATGATCACCCATGATTTCCTCAATCTGAACTTGACTTTGTTCTTTGTTGCTGTGCTAAATGTGCTGTGAATTGACATGCAGATCTGCAACACGATAAATTACCACCATTACATACATATACAGGGAGGTATTAAAACCATTTCTTCTCACTGCTTTTTTGGAATAGCCTCATTTTCAGGGGCCAAGCGTTCCAGACAGGGCAGACAGCTTGCAGCCTTAGAGAATAAATTATGATTTGTATGTAACAGGCTCATAGAAGGATGCACTCCATCTAGTGCATGGAGGAATCCATTCCTTTTGGCCCATCCTCTTTAAATCAGTGTAGAATCTCATGCCCAGCCCAGCATTCCTTCAAAGGTATTTTGTGGGACTTCAAAAAAGTGATAATGACTGCTGGCCATCTGTATGCTCAATGTTACTAGTCATTGGGGAAATTCAAATTAAAATCACAATGAGATATTGCTTTACACCTGTCAGAATGGCTAAAATCAAAAACACAAGAAATAAGTGTTGGCAAGGATGTGGAAAAAAGGAACCCTCATGCGCTGTTGACGGGCATGCAAATTGGCACCTCCCCTGTGAAAAACAGTGTGACAGTTCCTCAAAAAATTAAAAATAGAGTTACCATATAGTCCAGTAATTCCACCGCTAGGTATTTACCCAAAGAACACAAAATCACTAATTGGAAAAGATATATTTACCCCTATGTTTACTGCAGCATTGTTTCCAATAGCCAAGAAATGGAAGCAACCCAAGTATCCACCTGTATGTGAATGGACAAAGAAGTTGTGGTATATATATATATACGTATATATATATATATATATATATATATAATGAAATATTAGTCAGTCACAAAAAATAAAATAATGAGATTTTGCCATTTGCCACAACATGCATGGATCTAGAGAGTATTATGCTAAGTGAAATAAGTCAGAGAAAGACAAATACCATATGATGTCACTCATGTGTACAGTTTAAGAAACAAACAGGGGCACCTGGGAGGCTCAGTCAGTTGAGTATCCAACTTCGGCTCAGGTCATGATCTCACGGTTCCTGAGTTCAAACCCCAGATCGGGCTCTGTGCTGCCAGCCTGTCAGTGCGAAACCAGCTTCAGATCCTCTGTTCCCCTCTCTCTGCCCCTCCCCCACTTGCACTCTCCCCCCAAAATAAATAAATATTAAAAAAAAGAGAAACAAACATACAAAGAAAAAATGGGATAAACAAAACCAGAGTCTTAAATATAGAGAACAAACTGGTGGTTGCCAAAGTGGGGGAGGGATAGGTGAAATAGACAAAGAGGATGAAGAGTATACTTACCCTGATGAGCACTGAGAAATATATAGATTTATTTAATCATTATATTGTACACCCTAAAACTAATTTAACACCGTATGTTAATTATATGGGAATAAAAAAGTGATAGTGGGAATGTACAATTCCTTCCCCACCACCCCATGTATGGCTCTATAGCAAACAGGACCTGAGAATTGTTCCACTTTTACTGGGCCATCTCAAAACTCAGAGACTTGAAATCCCAATTTGTTATAAGATTAGACAATAAGGGCATCCTTGTATTTTCAGAGTTCTGCTACAAGAGCTTCTTGACAGAAGCCAATGATTCCCTACATTGTAGAAGTGTCCAGTTAGAGTTCAGCTTATCCAGATGAAATGCTCGATTCTTTTACAAGCAAGTGCTCTGATCCTGAGTGACCAAAACACGCATGTGAATTCCTAGGAGCGTGTTCAGCTTTTGCCCTGCTCTGTACTTGGGTGGTGCAGTAAGCGGACCTAAATGTCCCTTTGTATTTCCTAGGCTAGAATGTGGGGTTTGGGAAATGCCTTGGCAGGTCGCTCCTTCGGGGCAAGGGCACATTTATCCAAGGAGTTGGAGAAACCGCTGCAAGCTGCTTCTTTGGTCACTAGTGGTCTGCCCTCCTCAAGTCGAAATGGGAGAGGTGGTCCCCAGCAATGGGAGGTGAGACAGCCTAACCTTAAATTGGGTGGAAGAGGTGGGAACTTCTCACCAGCTGGCTTCTAATTTTATTTCATTCAAGATCCCAGGTTGGTCATGATGGAACACTCCAGCAAAAGAAATCTCCCTACCTTCTCCTCCCTATTTCGTGGTACCGTGATCATTTCATGCAGAGAAGAGACTGGTTTGCATGAAGAGCAGTGTTGGCAGGTGAACTGACCATTCATTCATTCAAACAGTAATTAACAGGCACCTACGCAGTGCTCCGTGCTGCTCTGTGCATGAGACACACTGTTCCCAAGTCTCTTCCACCGAAACTGTTGTGTAGCATATCTTCATCTTCCTTTTCTTCTCCTCCTCCTTCTTACTTTAAGGCTTATATAATTGTTTGATTAGATCAAATAATTGCATTTGGTTTGAAAAAAAAAAAAGAGAGGAAGCCTCAGAATGGTTAAGTCCCAACCTGAGTTGTTAATTTCAGGCAGTGTAGAACAAAGCTGCTGTATTACTTCAAAGACAGAAATAAAGCAAATATTCAGCTATTGTAGATCTGAAGCACTTTCAGAGGCAAGAGTGAACTGACAGCAATAAAATTCCAAAAAAGTTGATTAAACCAAAATTTCTTGCACCTGGGAAAAACTGTAGGCGTATGTGGTGAAATAAACCTTTTATTTCAAAGCTAAACTTTGAAGTTTGAAAATAAAAGCTAAAGACGTGTGGCCCAGGACACAAGGGCTGCTCCAACCTAACGTGCTAGTCGGAATTTCAAAGGGAAATGATTAGAGGTGAGCTCTCTCCTGTGAGCGCGAGCTCTGGGAACCCAGCACTGAGGACCAGGCAGGACCTGCTGCTAATATACTCACCAGATAACTGATTGGCTTCGATGTGGAAAAGTTTAAGGCACAGAACCCTTGAAGGGAAAATCATCCAATCCTGCCTGCCTCTGATCCTGAGTCAAAGGCCAAAAAAAGGACTTTTCTGCTCTCTCTTCTGCCCTCCTCCTGGAAATGGCCACCTAGAGGCTAGGATTGGGGCTCACAAGGTGGATCTAGATTATAAGGTGGATCCACAGGAGATGTAGAGGAGTGGAACTTGGGAGCTTTTAATTTTTTTAAGTTTATTTTTGAGAAAGAGAGAGCGAGAGCAGGAAGGGGCAGATAGAGGGAGAGAAAGAGAGAATCTTGAGCAGGCTCCATGCCACCAGTGCAGAGCCCCATGCCGGGCTCAAACCCATAAACCAAACCACCAGATCATGACCTGAGCCAAAGTCAGACGCTAAACTGACTGAGCCACCCAGGCGCCCCTACCTGGGAGCTTTTAAAACTTTTGATACTCAAACCATACTGGAGAGAGGTCTGAGGATGACCCGTCAGGCTCTAGTGGGAGGTGGTTGAGAACCAGGAATTAGCATGTTTTGCAGCACCCCTGTGTCTCTAATGCATAGCAAGGGGGAGACAATTGCTTACCATTTGAGGCAGGACACCTGCCATGACAGACCTTCTCTTCCTCCTCTCACCATAATACCATGAACCTGGGAAGACTCGTTTGCCCTGTATCTCCATCCGGACTGCCCCAATCCCTCCGCCTCCTTGTAATGACACTGCTGGACCAGGAAAGAAAGGACTCAGGTCCCCTCCTTAGCATATAAACACGCTCAACTTTCTCCCATCTTTAAACCAACCAACAAACCAACTCACCTCCACAGACTTGGGGTTCCCCCAGCAAAACCTCTTTCCTTCCTTGCACCCAGCTGGCTTCAGAAAAAGAACACATTGTATGCACTTACTGTCCATATTCTCTTAATTGCCACCCTGTCAGTATTTAAAACATGCTGCTATTTCGATTATCATAGACTTTTTTTTGCAATAACTTTGATATTTTTAAAACACTGCCTTAAAATATTATTAATCTTGATTATTTTGATTTTTAGCACCCCATTAGATTTTGCTCCCAAGGTGAATATTCACCTCACTTGCCTTACCAGAGTCCCAGCCCTGTTCTGTTTACTCCTCAACCCATTATGATCTGGCTTCTGCTCCCCAAAATGCAATGGAAACTAACCTTGAAAAAGAGTCATAAAAAACCCTTCATGTGTTATTTTTTTAAATACATTTTTTGGGGCCACATGGGGCTCAGTCTGTTGAATGTCTGACTTCAGCTCAGGTCATGATCTCATCGTTCATGAGTTTAAGCCCACACCAGGCTCGCTGCTGTCAGCCTGTCAGTGCAGAGCCCACTTCGGATTCTCTGTTCCCCTCCCTCTGTCCCTCCAACACTTGGGCTCTCCCCAAAATAAATAAATATTTAAAAAATAATACAATACTTTTTTTTCACTCTCTGTTTCAGTTGACATTCTTCTGAGCATTTCAAACACCTCAAACAACAAATAAAACATACACAAATATAATGATAACAAAAAACCCCATTACTATACTTATACCTAAACCTGTACCTGAAATGTCAACATCTTGTTTCCTTCCCAATTTCTTTATTACATTAATGTCACTTCTATACTTCCTAAAATTACAGTGGTACTTAATTAGAAACCTTCCCAAAGGAATAGTATTCTTATCAGACCAGAGAGAAAATGAGTATCAATTCAGAGAGCCAAGGTTACAGGATCTGGTTGATCAATTATTCTTGGTTATGGCACACACCCAGGTTATTTCTTCCAATGCTTTTCAAATCCAAGCCAGGACAGCAGGCTGAAACTTTATTTTTAAGATAATCTTTTCTTTCTATATCAGAAAAAAATTTAAGTCCAAGGTTTTCCCATGGATTGCTTTTAGTAACCTGGAATTTCTCCCATCAAATGTTGAAATCTTGGGGTGCCTGGGTGGCTCATTTGATTGAGTGTCCCAACTCTGATTTTGGCTCAGGTCATGATCCCAGGGTCATGGGATCCAACAGTGTTGGGCTCCATGCTGAGTGCGGAGCCTGCTTGAGATTCTCTCTCTCTTTCTCTCTGCCCCTCTCCCCTGCTTGCACACATGCACTCGCTCGCTCTCTCTCTCAAATATTAAAAAAGAAAGAAAGAAAGAAAGAAGAGAAAAGAAAAAAGAAAAGAAAAGAAAAGAAAAGAAAAGAAAAGAAAAGAAAAGAAAAAGAAAAGAAAAATGTTGAAGTCTTTCTTGGCCGGCATGACATAGCCCATTGTCCCATCATTGTGATAACTGGGCCATTGTGATAACTTAACTTGGTCTATTGGCATTATTTAGAATGTATGGATGCCAGACCGGTGTCTCATTATAAGTCATAGTTTCTTCTCCCAGGAGCGGGAGAACAAGGTTATGCAATGAGGGCTCCTTTATAAGGCATTTGGCCTATTCGTCATCTTGGAACACAGTTTTGAGCCTTCTTTCTGTTGTGTTCTTACGTGTGAGCACTGGTGCCAGTAAGTCCCTACTCTTGGTTCTGTATATTTTCCAGGGGTGATTTGGCTAACTCGGGTCCCTGTGTTTTTCCTCCTGTCCTCACTCGGATAGACATCAGTTTCATGTCTGTTTTAAAATCAAACCATTAACAGAAGAAATAAAATACCAATTTATGTTAACCTCCTCATTAAAATTAATAAAAAATTAAACAAGTCCCTTTATAGCCAACTTCTCTGCTCATCCTAATTACCTTTAGTGTACTTTATCCGAACTTTTCTCTTAATATCATTATGAAATTATGGCCTTTCACAAACTCAACATATTTCAATTAGCCAGAATTATTATACCCATTCTGAGGCTCAAATTCCAATTTGGCTGATGGGGGACCTCTAAGTTACCTCTTTTGTTCTTTCAGCATTGTTCCTGGCGCCTTTGAAAGCATCTCTGCTTTTTGGCAACCATAGGGTATCCCAAGATGATTCTAGCCTGTGCGTATCTGCGCAGATGCCTGCACATGCTCGGACACCAGACATGTTAGTTCTAAACAGCGGAGAATCAGAGATCCAAATCTGGGCATTGAGGGAGTCATGTGAGAATAGGCAGTGAAGAGAATGATGCTGCTGTTTACACACTTCTAGCGGGAAAACGACGGCTTTTTAACGTCACGTGTTCACATTGATTTTTTTCTACTATTATTAACTTAATTAAGTCTCCGTACTTTACTCACCTTATAGCATGAGGTTTTATTGACCTCTAAGACTTTCTAATATATTATGCAGTACATGACCTCAGGTTGAATCTTCTTTCTTTTATAGTTCTACCCATGGTATTGGCTTTTGTGTTTGTCATCACATCACACTGATATTCAAGGACTCTGAGCCATTGGTCTTTCTCCCACCACCTCATTGTAGCCATGTGGTCACTGATATTCAGTCTCATCCCAAATGAATTCTCTCAGCCCCTGGGCAATGTACCTAAGTGTTTCTTGCCCCTGAGGAATAATTGTTCCGGGTGGCCGAATGTTGATTTTCCTCAAGTCTAAGAAAGGCTTGGCTTCACTGAATCTGAAGAGTTTTCTCTGTTTGGGATTCAGCTTTGGAGAGCCCCATTTCCCCCTTTGTCCATATGTCCTCTACCACCAGCTCTATATCTGCCCCTACAGATTTTAGTCATGGACTTCCAACATATTTGACTATAGGAATATGAAGGAAGAAAGATGTGATATCTTGATATTCTCAGGGACAACATTAAAAGGACAGTAGCATCTTTGCCCTGTCTCAGGTTGGTTAACATATTTCCATCTAGAAGTCCTTGTTTTCTTACATTTTTAATGAGTGTCTTCCATGCCTGGTAACTCTAGAGTTACTGATCCCTTTGTTTAAGGGATCTGGAATTCCACCAGGGTTTGCTCTGGCTACTACATGTTTAGCTTCCATTCACCAGTTGGGTGGGGGGTGGGAGCCAACATTACCTTTAGAGTTGTGCCAAAGATACCCTGTTACCTTTACACTTCGGGAGAGGGCTCTGGACAAGGAAAACAGAGAACACTTGCTTAAAGAGATAAGAGATAGAAAATAAGAGAATACAAAGGGACACCTATCCAATCTCCTATTCAAAATAATCTTAGCAGGATGGAGTCTGAATTTGACAGCAGCCTGAGTTCCATTTTATGCCTTTGAGCTGGGGCAGGGCACATGAGAAGTGTCAGTTTGCTGAACGCTTCCCATTTAACAAGACAATTGGGGTCCAAAAATGATGGAGTATGTGTAAATTTTTTTTTATATAATTGCAATCCTAATGCACATTTATTTTTTTTAATGGTAACTTGGAAATGTATATGAACATCAAACCTGCCACAAGTGAGCCAGGCTCTGTGCCAGGCGCTGGATATTACCTACCTCTTCCAAAACTCATAGCAACGTGCTAGGACAGTTTCTAATTTTATTCCCATTTGAAAGATAGGTAAACTGACATGTAGGAAGGTTAAGTAAATTATTCATGGTCATGATCTACTATGTGGTAAATTCAAATTTAGGTGATTCAAATTCAGGTAGTCTGACTCTGACTCCAGGACCCATGGTCCTAAACATACTATGTATGTGTGTGTGTGTGTGTGTGTGTGTGTGTGTGTATATAACGAAAATTGGACCATACCACACTTCAAATCTGGAATCCTCCTTGTTTTTTTTTTCCACATATTAGTTTATTAAGAGCATTTCCCCTTTCTTATAATGTTTTATAAAACATAGTTTAAAAAATGGGTGACAGCCGGGGCACCTGGTTGGCTCAGTCAGTTATGCATTTGATCCTCGGATTCGGCTCAGGTTGTGATCTCATGGTCCATGTGAGATGGAGCCCCACGTCAGGCTCTGGGCCGATAGCAGGAAACCTGCTTGGGATTCTCTCTCTCCTCTCTCTCTGCTCCTCTGCCCTGCTCGCTTGAGCTCTCTCTCTCAAAATAAATAAATAAACAAACAAACAAACAAATAAATAAATAAACATGTAAAAACTGGGTAACTACTTGGAACGCCTGGCTGGCTCAATTGGTAAAACGTGACTTTTAATCTCAGGGTTGTGAGTTCAAGCCCCATATTGGGTGTGGAGCCTACTTCAAAAAATAACAACTAAAAATGGGTGAATACTGTCTTTTATTGAAAATGTAAATGTAGATGTAATTTGCCAGTTCCTTATTAATGAACATATACGTCATTCCCAATTTTTCAGTATTAGAAATAATTATTCAATACACAGTAAGCAACAAACGATAAAGCATTGTACTTGTATTTTTGCTTGTGTCTCTGATTATTTTCTTCAGACAGATTCATTAGAAGAGAATTATTGAGCCAATGGAAGTGAACAATTTGAGTACCTTGATAGGCATCACCAAACCACTTTCCGCGGAGTGGCACAAATTCACACCTCTGCCAACGCTTCACAAGCGACCCTTTTCATCAAACTTCCACCAGTACAGAAAATTTTCTTTTCTTATTATTTTTTAAAAACACCTGTTCATTTTTGAGAGACAAAGAAAGACACAACATGAGTGTGGGAGAGGCAGGGAGCGAAGGAGACACCAAATCTGAAGTAGGCCTCAGGCTCTGAGCTGGGGACGCAGGGATCAAACTTGAGAATGGCAAGATCATGACCTGAGTGGAAGTCAGATCCTTAACTGACTGAGCCAGCCAGCCGCCCCTTTTTTTGTTAGTTTTGTATCAGTGTTATGTTCACTTCACGCAGTGAATCTTTATCTTTTTAGCTTTTGATTTTATATCTGGAAAAATCATATGACATGGAATTATCTATCCTTGTAAAAGTCTGAAAGTTATCACTGGTGAAATTTTAATGCAATGGGATATCTTTAGAGGTAATTATTTTAGGATCAGGTCAAGTTTTCCATTAGAATAGCTATTAATTTCAGTTTTCCAAATTTACTAACACATTGTTTTTGAATAATATTTTTTGATTTGAGAAAATTTTCCTCTGTTATTTTTACATTTATTTTTTACTTTAATGTTTTGTTTTCTCCTTCTACTTCTCATATATTCTTGAGTTGTGTTAAAAAACAGTTCTTGGATTTGTACAGAAACTTTGTTTTTTCTATTTTTAATAATTTGATCGTTTTTTCTATGCTGATCTTTAGAAAATCTTTTCTTCTGTTTTCCTTGTTTTAAATACATTTCAATTATATATAGTACAAATCATTCGAAATGTATCTGTTTTGTCTACTTGTTTTTCTAAAAACTAGTAATTCTATAAAAGACTTGCATAAAATAATTGTTTCTGTCCATTTCTTCTTGTACATCTTTGCTTTATGTAGTTGATGTATAAAATATATATGCCTTTTATATCTTTTTAAAAAAATTTTTTAGAGAGAAAAATAGGATTATTTATTTATTTTTTTACATTTTAAATGTTTATTTGTGTGTGTTTTTTTAATTTATAGTTTATTGTCAAGTAGGTTTCTATATAACACCCAGTGCTCTTCCCCACAGGGGTGCCTGGGTGGCTCAGTCAGTTAAGTGCCTGACTTAGGCGCAGGTCATGATATCACCGCTCATGAGTTCGAGCCCGTCAACGGGCTCTGTACTGATAGCTCGGAGCCCGGATTCTATGCCTCCCGCTCGCTCTCTGCCCCTCCCCCACTCGCATTCTGTCTTTCTCTCTAACATTTATTCATTTCTAACATTTATTCATTGAGAGAGAGACACAATGCGAGTGGGGGAGGGGCAGAGAGCGAGCGGGAGGCACAGAATCCGAAGCAGGCTCCGGGCTCCAAGCTCCGAGCTGTCAGCACGGGGCTCGAACTCATGAGAGGTGAGATCATAACCTGAGCCGAAGTCAGACACTTCACCGACTTAGCCACCCAGGCGCCTCTATGCCTCTTAGTATCTTTAGTGAAGACTACACATTTTTACACATGCTTTGACTCAATTAATATTTTTGGCCCTGTATCTATTCTTGTATGAACTTAATATTAATATCTTCATTTTTTGTTTATGTTTTTCCAGTAAGTCTTTATTCATTTTTTATTTCTGTTTGTATCATTTTTTGATACATTTTTCATGAGTAAGTCACAGTTGGATTTTCTTTGCCCAATCCTGATGTTTTAACATTTTAATGTAGGAGGATGAATCATTTACATTTATTATTATAACTGTCCCATTTTCTCACCCTGGATAATTATTTGGGATATCTGGGGTTTGTTCAGGCAGAGGTCAGGGGAACTAAGCCTGAACACTGACAGGAGAAACAACTACAGGCATGAAAACAAGGGAAAGCTCAAACTTGGTCATGGCCAAGTCCATCTTGCAAAGAGAGAAACATTCTAAATCTCAAGTCTGTGGAATTGGTCAGAAATCTAGAACAGCATCCAAATCAGAGTTTTCAAAAAGCAAACACAACTGAGGAGTGGGTTCAGAAAAACAGAGCCAGGAAAGCTTCCTGAGGAAGCCTGGGGAGACCCAAGTATTTTCAGCCTTTTACTAAAAATGATAATGAAAAAAAATAATGCTGGCCACAATGATTTACAACAACAACTTGTTTATTGACATTGGACTAAGTTCTTTCAATAAAGATTCTCTTTAATCCCCACAACTCCCGATGTTATCCTACTTTTACAGACAGGAAAAGAGGCTCTGCATTTTCCAGACCAAAGTGAGTCAGTGCCAGAACCACTTTCAAAAAACAAATATCCCTAACTCAAAAGCCCATGATTTTGACCATTATATTATACCGTTTTATTCCCATTATTATAATTGTTCTCGTTTTTCATTGTCCCAATTTTTACAAGCATATATTCTCTTGAATTATTTGAATTAGATTTTTCAAAATCACACTTGAATACATACCTTCTCTAATTATCAAATTCATGAGCATAATTCATAAATTGATTCCTTCTCCTATAAGATGAGGAATGGGGTAAGCTGCTATTTCCCCACATACTCCTTTCCCCCATCTTTGCCAATATCATTTGGAATTATAGACCTATTTATTATTGTCCCTATTTTTAGTTATTCTATTTCAAGAAACAACAACAAAAACTTTCCATTTGTACTGCTATTTTATTTATAGCATTTTTTAAACTTAATTCTGTATGTTTAGCTGGGTCTGTCAACAATGTTTTTGAACCCACTTCTGCTATTCTTGAGTTTTTGTCTTTAATTAATATGTTGTTCCATTTGAATGTATCTTTAGGTAAATTTTTCAAGAAAAGCGCAGGGGTGGTACCTTTTTTAGCCCTTGATTAGAATATCTAAGAATGTCCTTTTTTTTGTTTTCTTTGCAAATTAGCAACATTTCAGCTTGAGTCAAGAGCATTTTCTCTCAGTACCATTTAGACTTTGTTCCATTATCATTTGGCGTCCAGTCTTGTGATGCAGAGTTGATTTAGACTGTTTTCATTTGATGATAAGTAACTTTAATGTTTTGTCTGAATGTTTGCAGAATTAAAAAAAAAAACCTTTTATATTTAAACAAATTTGCTATATTATGTCTAACTGTGAATCTTTCTTCATTAATTTTGCCTGGAGATGGTGCACTGTTTTAAATTGTACATTCCATTCTTTTTTTCAGCTTGAAAAGTTTTCTTTCATTGTTTGCCTTCAGTGTTGTAGCAACATCGATTGTTCTGGTTATATCTTTCTGTGGGGGCAAGGGGTCCTTCCTATCCATGTAGTAAGTCTTAATTTGTGATCTAACAAATCATCCATCTTTTCTATCATCATTTTTATCTTTGTTTCTCTTCTCTACGATGATAGTAAACTTGCTCAGCTTGTTTCCTATATCAGTTGTGTTTTCTGCAATTTCGATTCTGATCTTTACTGCCTCGATATCAGATTTCAATGCCACAATTTTATTTTTAGCTTACCAGAGTCCTATTCTTATCTTCTAGCTTCCTCTTCAAATTCAGTTGGAATCTCGGGGTGCCTGGGTGGCTCAGTCGGTTGAGCAGCCAACTTCGGCTCAGGTCATGATCTCATAGTTTGTGGGTTTAAGCCCCGCATTGGGCTGGAGTCTGCTGCTGATTCTGTGTGTCCCTCTCTCTCTGCCCCTCCCTTGCTCATGATCTGTCTCTGTCTCTCAAAAATAAATAAACGTTAAGAATTAAAAAAAAAACAAATTCAGTTGGACTCTCAAGCATCATACTTGTCATCTAATGCTTTATTATTTCATAAAGTACATCAGTATAGTATTTTTCAAAAACACAAAACAGCAGGATTAAATTTTTTCTTGTCTTATCTGGTCAATTTTTTTTTTTTTTTGTAACAAGCAGACTTTTTCTTTGCCTCTTTGGTCTGGGGAGTCTGTTTTGTGTTACAGAATATTTTTCGTAGATTCAATGTATCCTTATCCCACCTTCCAACACACGCACACTCATTGCTTCTTGAAGGAAGGGGTATCTATACCAAGTTGGTTGTACTCTGGATCTGCTAGAATCTTCCTCTTAAATATTAAATTGGAGAGCAAGTTATGGTGCATACTGTCCGCCCTAATTTCCAGTGCCTAGCTCGCAATGTGAACTATTAGATCATGGCAGAAATTTCTCCTGCTTCTCTGACTATTCTTTTGTAAACGGGAGGTGAATTAATTATTAAATAACTTGAAACATTTCATAGTCTTTTTGTGGCCTGAAACAGTGTATGAGGGGCTTTGATTCCAAGAAGGCAGTGCTCTCAATGTACATGGCAGATTGTATTTCCAAGGATGGCCACAGCAATATTTTTCCTCTTTCACAGGTTCTTCTAACAACGTGGCTCTAACCCATCTTCATCGAGAGGTGACTTCTGTGATCTCTTCTCCTGAGTCTAGGTGGAGCTTTGTGGCTGCCTCCATCAACAGAATGTGGTGGAAATGACGCAGTGTAACTCAAGGCTTTGTCATCAAAGTCCCATGGTCTGGCACCCCCAAGACTGCCATTCTGGAGAGATCATGAAGAAAGACCACAAGCAGAGATTCCAGGAACCTCAGGAAGGCACAGATGTTCCAGCCCCCAGCTGTTTGAACCTTTCTAGCCCAGGACACAGGCATGCGAATGAGTAAGACCTCCAATGATTCCAGCCCTCAGCCCTGCAGCTGTCCATACTGATAGCAGAGTCCAGTTCTCCCCACTAAGCCCTGCCCAGATTGTGGATTCAGGAGCAAAATGAATCCATGAATATTGTTGCTTAAGCCACTAAGTTTTGGGGTGGCTTGTAACATGGCATTAGATAACTGAAAATGTTTTTCCCATCCCCACCCCACCTGTATGACTCTATTACCCATCCCTATATTACTACATACTTTATATCCCAGGACATACTCTGCAACCACTCACCCCTTTCACCGAGGCCCATTATGCTTTTCTGGGATTTACTGCTGCATAGATTTAGCAAGATGACTGCACTGAGCTCAGTGTCCTCGGGCAGCCAAAAGGTGACCAACAGGCTTTCTGACTGGGGAATCAGCCTAGGTCCCTGATGCAGAGCCCTCTTTTCCTTTCTCCCCGAGGAGGAAGGAGGTACTCTTCCTTCATCATCCCATTTGAAACTGGACAATCTATATTTGGGATCCCGGGGTTTCAGCCCGATTAAGTCCTGGCAGACCTTATGGATTTTCATGGGTATTTTAAGGGGAGCTGGGAAAAGGAAGTTCAGGTGGCCTTCAGGACCCTGAAGTCCCAGCTTGCGTTCTGAGGTTCAGAGGTGTTGCTGGAACAACAATCAGACACAAAATGGCACCACAAGCAGACCCCTCTGTCGATGCCCTGGCCTCGTCAGTCACCCATGCTCTGTGGGACTCTGTGGTGTGATGGTTCCAGAAGAAGGGCGATAGCCAGTGTCTTCTTTAGAGCCAGTTCTTCATCTTAGTCCTCCCTTCTAAAGCCCCAAATACAAGGCAGTGGGGAAGACACAGAAATGCTAAAATGCTGCAGGAAATCGCCTGACTCCAAGCTACATTTGCTAGCATCCTAGACCGGTACTCTTCTTCTCAAATCTTTTTTTTTTCTTTTCTCCTTAAAATTTTTTTTAACGTTTTTATTCATTTGAGAGACAGAGAGAAATAGAACACTAGCAGGGTAAGGGCAGAGAGAGAGGGAGACAAAGAATCCAAAGCAGGCTCCAGGCTCTGAGCTGGTACCACAGAGCCAGACACGGGGCTCAAACCCACAAACCTCAAGACCATGACCTGAGCCGAAGTCAGACACTTAACCAACTGAGCCACCCAGGCGCCCCTCATCTTCTCAAACCTTAACATGCATATGAACTGCTTGGGGATCTTGTTAAAATTTAAACTCTGGTTCAGAACATCTGGGTCGCGGTCTGAGCGGTCTGAGGGGACACCTGTGCTGCTGGTCCTTTGAGTGCAGAGGCTCTGGGCAGTTCCTGCTGCTTGCATTTCCTGAAGGCAGCCCAGAAAGACTCTCACTTCCTGCCTTGCTAGATGTGGTTTTACAGCTATTGTCACTGTCATGTTCCCTGTCTCTTTGCCTCCCAGTGCTTATGGGCTCCTCCTGCCATTTTGTCCTGTCCCACAGCTGTTGGGCAGCTTAAGTGGGGAAGGGTCGCTTCTTGTGTCCTCACTAATTTGTTCTCTGCCCAGTAGTTACTGACCCTTCTGGGTCCAGCTCCTCTAGGGGCCTAAATACAGAGATGAAAGACGCTGATCAGAGGCTAGTCAGGAAGAAGGGCAGCGAGTGACCTCCACAATGGGACAAACGCTAGAGCAGAGGATGACATAGATGGTAAGGGGATGTAGGTGGTGGGGAGGCAGTAGGGAAGCTGGGAGGGCAAGAATGTGAGGGTATTCTTTAAAGGTTTCCTGGAGGAGGTGATATTTTAGCTGGATCTTAAGGTACTGGTAGTTGCAAGCCAGCTGAAGAAAGGGGAGGGAAGGGCATTCCAGGCAGAGGGAATAGCAGGTGCAAATGTTTGGAGGAGGAAAAAGCTTGGTGAGCTCAAGGGACTTCAATTGCTGAATTACTGGCCAGAGCATGGTGTGTGTGTGTGAAGGGCTGTGGGGAGGGGTAAGGTGGTGGGGTAGCTTGCTCCGGCTGCCCTAACAAAATATCACAGACTGGGTGGCTTCACCAGAAATTTGATTGTTTCACAATTCTGGCTGCTACAAGTCTGACATCAAGGTGTCGGCAGGCTTGGTGTCATCTGAGGCTTCTCCTGTTGACTTGCAGACCCCCTCTGCTCCCTGGGTCCTCACGTGGTCGCTCTTCTAGAGCTTTCTGTGTCCTCATCTCCTCTTTCTATAAGGATGCCGGTCTTGGATGAGGGTTCACCCTAAAGATCTCATTTTACATAATCACTTCTTTAAAGGCCCCACCTCCAAATACTGTCATACTTTGAGGTACTGGGGATTAAGACTTCAACCTATGAATTTTGAGGCGACCGAACTCAGCCCAGAACAAGCAGTCAAAGGTAGGATGGCCTTCTTGCTCAGTTGTTTTGCACTCCTCAACCCTTTTTATTTGTTGTTCCGTAGGGGAGAAGCTGGACAGGGTTTGGAGGAAGGAAGTTGGGTATGGGGGAGGACCCTAATCTGAGCTGGGGTGTTCCTTTTTCTCATCTGCATACACTTTCTCTATTACTAATACTCTTGATTTAGGTTTTAGTGGCATCCTACACTTGTGGCTTTCTTTTTTTTAATGTTTTATTTTTGAGAGAGTGCAAGCTGGGGAGCGGCAGAGAGAAGGGGACAGAAGATCCAAAGTGGGCTCTGTGCTGACAGCTGTGAGCCCGATCTTGGGTTTGAACTTGTGAACTGTGAGATCACAACCTGAGCTGAAGTCGGACACTCAAATGACTGAGCCACTCAGGGGCCCCTCTTTCCTGGTCTTCTCATATGCCCTTTCTTCCATCAGCCAGAAGGGTTAATGGGCTGCAGTGCTCCGTGACCGCCTGGGGTACCCAGGGCTGGAGCCCACCTTGCTCCTCAGGAGAGCAGACAGCCATGGCCACTTTCTGCTGGGCTCGGAACCCACAGAATCCTTGGCTTGTCATTAACCTGGAAACCTCACAGCTCTTTGCCAGAGATGCTGGCTCATTTCATTTGTTCATCTCATTTGCTCACATTTACCATCAGTACCCATCCTTAAAACACGAGGGTTTGAGTGCATTTTTGAGACTGGGAGCAAAACCGGGATACTTGCCCTTGAGAGAGAAGAGGCGTTATGTTGGGGAAAGAAACTCATGAGGATAAGTCTTCCTGCCTTAAGGATGGAGGGGCAGATCCCTGGGGAGAATACCTGGAAGGAAGTTTTCTGTAAACCTTGACACCTTCTGGGTCATTTTCCTGTACTGGCCATAAATATTAAACTTCTTGGCAGGAGGCCTGTTAGACACTGAGCAGGACAAACGATCCTTTATTTTTAAAGCAAAACACTCTGCTCTTAAGAAACTAAGTCTGTTTGGATAAACACATTCTATGTACCCACATATCATTTGAAGGCAGCCAACGATTAATTCCCTGAATACACCAATATTGGTAAACGTTTATCATTTGTATTGTTTCTTTTATCTCAAGGCTCATCTTCAACAAATAAAACACATTTCTAAATCCTGAGTTTCTCCTATCGGTTGTCCAATTTCTGCGGATGTTCTTTCTTTTTGCCTTTCTTCCTAGTCTCCAGTTGGATTTGGGTTGCACATTTTTAAAATTGCATCTACACTGATGTTTATCCGTTTCACTTCTTTGCTGATCTATTCAAATTGAGAGACATAATTGAAAATACAGAGCTCTGAATATAGTAAGTGGCAAACACAGGCTATATGGTAAAAAGGCATATGGATCAGGCTAATTGGAAAGTGGGGGTGGGGAGAGAAAAACTCTGAGAAAGAGAAAAGAAGCTTTAACTCAGCCCAAATATTAGTTTCAAGCCAAAGAAGTTGGCCTAGCCCCAATTCTATCCTTGGTTGGACACAATACACGATTGCTGTATTTTCAGAAAAAGGGAAAAAAAAATCCATCCATAGGGTGAGAATATAAGCATCTGTTTTCCAACCCAGTGACAATCAGAAATCATTCTTTGCATTTATTTTTCAACTTTGTATTTCCCTGTGAACAAAATTGAAGCTGGCAAAGGATGGTTCATGTGAATTACTTGAACAACAGTTTCTCATTGTGTTGAATTACATTGAGGCTGCTTGCTGGGAAATCTTGCCACAGCCCAGTAACAGTGAAAGATATTGTCATTTTTTTCCCCCTCACGGCCATGAAGTTAACCCACTTCTCTCCCACATAAATGAATTGATGGTCCTTTCCAAAGTGGGGGAGAAAAACTCTCCAAATCCTAATCGCCAAGCATTTATATACAGCTTATTAATATTTTTGGAATCAAAAGTCAGACTGTCTTCCCAAGTCACCCGATTTTCATCATGCTTCCTTCCCTACATCACATTTCCAGATTACATGACTTGTCACTGTTTGGAATACCTCTAACAGCCAATAAAGTAAGGAGTGTTGGAACCCCAGGCCTAGCTAGCAATATTTCCATCTAATTTAGGAAACTCCAATTTAGAACCTAGGCAAGAAAAGTAGTGGAGAGGCCAAAATAATCACAAGGGTCCTCCAGGTCTTTGTAATGCCTAGGATTCCTGAATTCACCATCCACCACTAGGGGGATAGATGATGAAAAAGGGTTCAGGCTGGAAGTGGTGGCTGTGGCACTTCTCCAAGGGAACATTTAAGGTTGTCCAGTTGAGGAATTGGGTGGGATTTAAGCGCTATTTGCCTTGCTTGCCATAGGATGGCCAATGATCCATTTCAGCGGCTGGTTGGAGGGGGACACAATAGGTCATGGAAGGGCTGGAGCCCCTCTGGGTGCCCCCCCCCCTCCTCCTGGGTGCTCCCACCAATTTGGGGTGGAAAATGCAGTTTTCAATTCCTGCCATGTGAGAGCTATAAGCTCCTGAAAGCCACTTGCTGCTTTTACTCATGGGCTTATACGAACAGTGCTCCCTGTTGGGAGATTTGAATGATTACACAGGGCATTAACATACTTACCCAGCAGTCACGTGCTATGCAGATATGAAAATGGTCCTGCTCCTTTGAGGCTCCCTCCGCACAGAAGAGAAGCCAAGCACAAACACCTGCTCATAAACCCAGCTCCTCAACCCCGGGGTCCCGATCTACAGGTAAATAACGGATGAGCAACGAGGGAAGGAAACTGAACGTGTTCAATTCTTTCCGATGGTCGTTGCGGCTGACACCTGATTTGCTTCCGGCTGACTTTGATTACTCTTTAAGGCTTCAGCCACAACGTTCTTTTCATGGCCACTTACCATTAATCATATGAAGAAGCTACAGTCCTAATCTGGAGTCCTCTCTCTGGCAGCAAAAGTGTTTGATTTCTCTAAGGACGGTTAAGGTTTTACGTAAAATAAATGACCAAAAACTGAAACAAGCCTGTGCCCCTCTTGGACTACACACAAGGCAGTGTGATACAGAGCGAAGAGAGCTGGACTTGGATGCAAGTCCTGTCCCCTTTGAGCTGTGAGTCTCCATTAATAAAGTAGAAACCATATGAGTTCCGTTGCCCCCAAGAGACAGACCACTGGGCGATAGAGAGTCATCAAGAACCTGGACTTGCTTCAAAGGCTGGTCCTGGCATTAACTGGATATGTGACATTGGTAAGGTAAGTCAACCTTTCTGGGCTCCTGTTTTCTGACATGTTAAATGGGCTAATAATAGTACCTAGTTTAGAGGATGGTTGTGAGGATTCAGTTGTAAACACAGGTGAAGCACTTCGAATGGGGACTGGCCAGAGTAAGCATGCGATAAACATTAGCTCTTGGGGGTGCCTGGGTGGCTTGGTGAGTTAAGCATCGGACTCTTGGTTTTGGCTCAGGGTATGAGCCCATGGTTCGTGAGTTCGAGCCCCATTTCGGGCTCTGCGCTGACAGCACGGAGCCCGCTTGGGATTCTCTCTCTCCCTCCCTCTCTGCCCCTCCCCTACTCTCTCAAAATAAATAAATACACTTAAAAAATTAGCTCTTGTTATTACAAAGCATGTAAACAACACTTACGGACTATAACGTACTCCACTGTTTCAACAGCAGTGGGACAAATAAACATCTCAGTTTTGCAGCGCAAAGCCACAGAGACAGGAAGGGAGCTAGCTCATCAAAGGTCTTCTCAGTGATGCCAGAACGTTGGAGAGGCCCCAGCCCTTCAGAGGCAGGACTCTGTAGAAAAGTCAGCTGTGAGGCAGCATGCAGGGATTGGGGGGGATTTGGAAAGGGGCTGCAGGAAGGTGACAGACTCTTGGGAACCGGTGCAGCCCCGGGTGACAGGAATTGGGGGAAAATGGCAAAAGGCCTCTGGTGGGGGGAGCCAATTCAGATAGCAGACAGCCAAGACAAGGAGAGGGGAGCATCTGAAAGGGACACCGGGTCTAGGTGAGATCATGTCTAGAACCAGAGAATGAAGCTGTTTTTATTTCAATGGCATGTCAAGACAGCACCCCCACCATTACACCATCCAGTCCCATTCACGCTCCTTGGGAGGAAGAAAACATTAGGGATGTGTTAATTGCTCTTCAGTTTCAAATTTAAGCCTGCATGGTACACAGGAGCCTAGGAGAAGGGCACATTTTCTTTGACCCATTATTAAAGACTTTCTAAATAATTGTTTGAGCCCCCACAATGGCCCAGGCAGGAGTTGCTGAGTGCTTCCTGGTACTGATCCAGTCCTTTCCAGTTTCTCTGAGCTTCCGAAGGCCGCAGGACGACTAGATCCTATTGGTGGTGCCTTGTGGCCCAAACTCCTGGTAATGATTATAAAAGGCGGCTGCCTCGGGCCAAGACCAGGAAAGGCAGCCCGGGCCACAATACTAGGAGAGCGGTGGGGACCAAGGCAGGCCTGTGGCTAATCGCTTCCCGCTGACTTCAGCCTCAGCTGCATCATTCCTGAGGATGGACTCCAGGCAGATGGAGGGATGGACAAGGCCCTCTGCTGGGGTCGCTGCGACCTTGCAGCCACCTAGACACTGCGGCCTGGGGGCGACTGATAGTGCATTCTTAGTTAGAAGGATTAATCTAACTTCCCTCTAGTCGAGCTTTCTTTCCTTGCGGTCGGAGCCCTTTAGGCACGCCCGGTGGCCCCGGGGAGCAGTACCAGGGGCCGGCGGGCTGCCGAAGCCGCCAGCAGCTCTGACCTCTGGCACCTCCCCAAGCCCCGGGCGCATCTGTACCCAGAAATACCCGGGCGGAGGGGGCAGAGAGCGCGCCCACCCCTTCCTGGGTAACTCGGTCTTCGCTCTCTTCCTAGAAACCGCTCCTCCCCGCCCGTCTAGCGCCGCGAGGCCGCAGCACTCGGTCCCCGGCCCGCGGGGGCGCTCGCGCACCCCACCTCGGCGCCCCCAGTTCCTCGCGCAGCACGGCCCACGGCCCGCGGCGGCGCCCCGTGCCCGGCAGCGCCATCTAGGGGCCGGGCACCGCCTTCCTCCCTCCTGGGCACCCCCTCCCTCCCTGCGCGCGCGCCCCGAGTCAGTCCCCATCGCGCCTCCCCGAGGGCGCGCTGGCGGCGAGGGGCGGCCCGGCCTCCGGGCAGAAGCAGGGGAGGCGAGGGCCGGCGCGGCTGGCTGGCGAAGGGAAGCGGGCGATGGCAGCGGCGGGCGTCCGCGGGCGGCGAGGCGGCGGCGGCGGCGGGCGGCGCGAGGAGCCCCTGTGATTGGCACAGCCCGAGCCTGAGGAGGAGGCGCGGGGAGGGCGGAGGAGGAGGAGGAGGAGGAGGAGGTGGTGGAGGAGGAGGAGGAGGAGGAGGAGGCGGCGGCGGAGGAGGAAAGGGGCGAGCGCGCGCGGCGGCGGCGGCGGCTGCGAGGAGCTGTGCCTTCCACCTCTCCAGCTCCGGCAGGACGGGGGCGGCCGCCGCGGGCCCGGGGCGGGGACAGCACGCAGCCTCGACGCGCACACCCCCGCCCGGCAGCGGCCCCGACACCCCGGGCGAGCGGGAAAGCGGCGGCGGCGGCGGCGGCGGTGGGGGAAGGATGCAGGGGAAGAAGCCGGGCGGCTCGTCGGGCGGCGGCCGGAGCGGCGAGCTGCAGGGGGACGAGGCGCAGAGGAACAAGAAGAAGAAAAAGAAGGTGTCCTGCTTCTCCAACATCAAGATCTTCCTGGTGTCCGAGTGCGCCCTGATGCTGGCGCAGGGCACGGTGGGCGCCTACCTGGTGAGTCCCCGTGCCAACTCCGCCGCGGGGGCCCCCTCCCCGGCCCGGCGCTCGTGCGGCCGGCTGGCACGGGGAGGGGGCCGCCCGGGGCCCGGGGGCAGGCGGGCATGACCTCGGCCCGGCGCGGAGGTTGGCGAGTGGTGCAGCGGCGGCCGCCGGGGGAGCTGCCGGCCCGGGCTGCCGAGCGAGCGGGGAGCGGGCGGGACCGCGGATGCCGGCAGCTGCTCGCGCGGCCGCCGGGGGCCTGGGGTGCCCGGGGAGGAGAGGCGGCGGGCAGGTGGCCGTGGAACCGTTCGCCTCCCTGCCGGGAAGGCGCAGCCAGAGGGTGAGTTCCGGAGTCCCCTTGGAGAGGCAGGCATCGCGGTTTCAGGTGACCTGCACATGGGAAGAAAAGCCAGTTTAGCATCCTGCGTCCTCCACTCTCCATTCCATCCGCCTCGAGAACAAATCCATTATGCATCATTTTCTCCGGGCGCTTTCTCCATGCGCCAATTACGGGGGGGTGGGGGGTGGATTTAACAGTTTAGAGTAAAATGCGCCCGAGTGTGGCCCTGATCCGAGCCTGGGCTGCAGGGGGAATATTCCCTCTCCGAATCCCAATAGCCATCTTTCGGCGTCTGGGATAAAGTTACGGTGCGAGTTTGTGTCAGTTCCTGCTACTCGTGCTTAAGACCTCGATTCCCCACCGAAGTCTCTCGCCCGCAAGGGGGTCTCATCATTTTGCACTATGTGCATCTATTTCATTTCCCTTCTGACAGGGGATATTTATGCTCAGACGGCCCGGGGTGCCTGGTATGTCAGAGGTAACAGCTTGTAATGACTCAGCACTGTCAAATACCTACTTTGTCCCCTTGTCCTGCCCCGCGCAGGTGGTCCCAGCTTGAGTTCCAGAGAGTGCCCTTACAGTGCCTACACAGGAGAAGATTTTGACAGGGTGTGTAGTGTTAAATCACTACTCTGGTGATTGACCTGAAACTGGAATGGAACGTCAGAGACTTTGAGGGTTCTGTGAACAAGTTTGACAGAGATAGAAATGGACACGATTTTGGCTGTGGGATAACCACATTCTCAGATAGAACCATGCTCTTCCTGATGTACCCCGAATCCCTCCTTCCTGGCCTTGGGGTACAGTTAATGAAGGCCAGACTGCCGGGTGCCCTGTACCATTCATAAATAGCCTCCAAGGACTCCCGGGCTTGCAGTCAGAGGGAAGTACAAGCAGGCTTGTAGTGTAGAGAACGTCAGTTTCGTGGTTAGGAGAGAGGGTTGTTCAAACTCAGCTCTGTTCCTGGGGTGACAGAGTTACAGGGCTTCTGAAAATCGAGCTCGTTTCCTTTACTCCTTGTGAGATGAAAATGTTTTAAATCCCTGTCTCTGTGCATCCTTGGCTTGTATGCTGCGGGTGACCCCTGTAGCCAAAAGAACAGTTTTCTTCTCTGTTTAGATGTTTGTTTTATAAAATTCACTTTTCTTATTAGTTACAGTGCAGACAGTCCCTGTTTGGGGGCCAGTTTATCAGCCCTTTCATGGAGGGAATTCGACTGGAGGGAATTCAGACTGTCATCTGAACCTCATGAAAATAAATAGTTTGCTGGCCAGGGTTGACCGATCGGTATTAAAATAGGTACGTGTAATACCAAGATGCAAATTCATATTAACAAAATATTTGTGGGTCTGTACTGGGGCGTATGCAAAGTGTGTACTACCTAACTGGGGTCTGTGTTTGGGGAGGTAATTAGAATATCAACAGCTGCCTGGGGGTTTAACAGTTTGTTTGCCTGAAGCCAATTTTGTTCAGTAGGGTGCATTATTCATGCCTGGCAAACAGCAACAGAACTTTTCACACCATGAATGAGAAAGGCCTGGTCTTACTTTTAGCTTGCAATGATCTAAGGATTTTAGAAAGGAATGAAGCTGAGCCTCAACCAGATGAGTAGCCTAAGCTCCTTTAGAAAGTTAAGCACAGGGCTGATGGCGAAGTGGATACATAAAGGCAGGGCTGGCTGCCCCCCTCCCCCCCCACCACCCGAGATAGGAAGTTGACTTTAATCCCAGAGTAGGCCAGTGGCACTCGGAGGAGGAATTCAGTCCACCTGGTTGGGGGGTGGGGGAGGCTGCTGGCATTTCCAGTCTGGGCAGATAGGAAGCCTGGTTCAGAGGGGTAGGGTAACAGGAGTCAACAAGTGACCGGCAGAAGGCAGATGGAGGCCCAGGAGAGGACAGGCCTAGGACATTGAATTTTTTTTGATTACTTGGAGTGGAGGCATAAGGTACCCAGGGCTCTGCCTTGCCTGGCTGCCCTGGACTCTTCTATTGTCATCGGAACCTCATGAAAATAAATAGTTTGCTGGCCAGGGTTGACTGAATCGGGTTGCTGTGGGTTTTGTTTTTTTGAGCCACTGGGGAGTTTTCTGTTCATCTGTTATCTTGGAGGTGGAATAAAAAGTTATTCCTTCAGCTGTGTGTGACTTCTTCAGGGATAATTTGAGAATGAAACATTGTAGGATGTTTTGCAGGAAAGGCACACTTCTCCCTTTTAATTCATCATGGCTCTCTTAAGAAACCTGAGAGCCTGCTTTTGTAGGTGATTATACATATGGGCAGGGTCCGAGCACAAGGTGTGTGTTATATATGATCTGTGCATTGGCCATCAGCCTGCCCCTCCCATGAAGCATTTTCAGATACCTGACGAAGGGCACACAGTGGGACACTGCCAACAGTGCTTGCTTTGGTAGCGTGGGGGTTATCGAAAGTTCTGTGCCAGCAACATTATTTCAATCTATTTGATCCCAGTAGTAGTCCATGCAGCTAGCTTATTATTTTGTCTTCCCAGATGCCGTGTTTTGTATTTGGAGGCTTCATTTCATTTCTCCCTGTACTCTCTGAAAAGGGCTTTCCCGGTGTCTTCAATGACACTGGTGTAGGCTTCCCAACTGAAGAACTAAAGCAGGAAGTTGCCTGTGATTTGAGAAGCAACTTTGTAAAGCAGGACTGCCTCGGGTGTGTGTGTGTGTGTGTGTGTGTGTGCGCGCACACACACACACACACGCATGACTTCCCTCAAGAACTTGCCCAGGGAAGAAACTCAAGGGAGACTTGTATATGAGACGAACACCAATTGTTAAGCTGGGCAGGGGACCAGCAACTTTTTGCTTCCACGTGTGTGGGGTTGTAGGGGTGGAATGAGGTGTGGGGGATCTCCCAGGGCAATGCTGAAGGTTATTGACCCTGACACCCAGCCTCTGTGATAGTAGAGATAAGGTAATCTTGCAACCCCAGGCCAGCTGTGGATTCTGCAGTCTGTTACACTTGCAAGTGTTTTACCTGGAAATCATGCTTCAGATAAGCCCATGTCACAGGGATGTTCTCTGCGAGTCATTTAAACTACCTGAATGGCTATGACATATTTTGTTGAGCATATGAAGAGGGACCCATCCAGTGTGATCGGCACGGTGTGCTGGGTCAAGAATGCAATTTTCCTTTACCTGGGTCTTTCTTTAGGGTGGCTCCAGTCTGAACTGACCTTGTAAGGATGTAACATCGTGCTTAAGTCTTGGCCCCTTTGGAGAAGGCATAGGCCCTATGGGAACTGCAGGGAAAGTTAATTTGTGTGTACTTAATGGTGACGTGTGGAGACCCACTGAGATGTCTCAAGCCATTCATGGAGGATAGCCCTGTGTGTAGAGGTTTGTGTGAGTTATCAAATTACTAAGCACTGGAGTCGATAAGGATGTATACAGGGAATTCAAACCTCCCGACACCTCTGGGCAGTTAGGATTGAGGCTCACTTACAAATGCATTTGAATTACCTCAGGATGCAAACTTGAAAAGGCCTGTTGAGCCTCCTGGGGGGTGGGGTGCACAGACAGTGCCTAGGACGGGGCAGGGGGGCATTTCTCTATTTAGAGTTTTGCAAACACTAAGTCTGAGGTTGTCGTGACAAAATAATTAGCCGGATGACTGCGCACATGTAACAGAACTGATTTATAGTCACTTTAAAAATTTTTAGGCCTGAGCAGTCAGTGGCTTGCAGTTACTTATAAGGTGAAACTACTGGATTTGTTACTCTTTTTTCTTTTTTTTCCCTGTCCCTGCAGAAGCTTCATTTTGAAGATGGGTTTTTGCATCTCTTACCCAGAAGCAGACAGCTGAGAGACATTTTTAAAGTCCTTGTCAAATTAGTATGATGACTAAGGCAACTGTATTTTACTTAATCAAATTATTTTACACACTTATGGTTACTCAAAGTGACAAATTCTCTTCCATTTGCATAATTACTGTATAGCCCCAGGTAGTGGGAAATACAATTACCCTGATTTTTTTTTTCTTGCTGTTTGGTTGCACATGTTTAGCTAATAATTATTTAGGGGAAAAATGATTTCTGCAAATTACTTTCAACCAGCTTTGTGTACACAGCTTAGTTTCTCTAGGGGTTTCCTCTTGTGTGTTTCACAGTCAAAGAAATGGAGTTGGTTAGTCGTAAAGTGAGCAAGATCTTTCCTGAATTTTGGAACTCCCCCCCCCTTTCCATTTTAGATCCCTTACAAAGTAGAGGACACAGAGGCCTCTCTGCAGAGGCAACGTCTTGCTAATCACATGCCCAGTATTTAAGCTCATCTTCCTGCTTGCCTGCTTTGTGCATGGCGTTGCTCTCTATTAAGCTGGATAAATTTCCACTTGTGCAGAGGCAGTTGGAGCAAGAGGGTCTCTATTTCTCTTGCACATCTTGAAGCAGGCTTTGAAGTACTGCCTTGTTCGGGAGGAGCTCCCCAGCCAGCCCACTGGGGATGAGTAGTGTAATGTAGCAAACAAAATGAGGAGGCAGCCCCATTTGATGAAGATGAAGGCCTTGAATAAAGACCAACACAATCTGTGAATGTTACTGGTTAATTGCAGACAGTGGTGCTCCTTTCAGGGTCTTGGCCTCCTATAGAGGCTGGGGGAGTGGCAAGGACTCCCGCCAAGCTGAACTGACCTTGTGCCTCGGATTGAGGAGGGCTCCTTGGGGTGCCAGGCAAGGAGGGTGGGGCCTGCCAGGTGACCGGGCAGGCAGGTCTGCAGAAGTTGCCCACCTCTTGCCGGGGTGGAGAATAAAACTCTGCCAGCACTATTTCTCCTTTCAACTCGGCAAACACATGTAACTTGCTGGGATTTAACTGCAACACATCCTTTAATAAATAACCACATTCCTTCAAAGGAGAATCAAGGTACTTATCACTTCTACTGATGTTTTGCACACCTACTCTCTTATGTTACGTATATTAATGTGTGCATTATATATTTACATACATACATGTTCTTGTGTAGGGATGCCTACACCACATATGGAATGCTGTCCTTTTTGGAAGTTAAGGGACATTTCAGCGGTAATTTTGATTGTATGGCTTAAACCTGGGTTTAGAATTTCCCCAAAGTCAAGTCACCTCTATTCTGTTCCGTCTCAGAAATGTTTTTGGTAATCTTGAGCCAGAAAGATAGCATCCTTGTTCTTTTAATTTAGTTTTGCTTTCTGTTTCTATATCTGTGTCTACAAAATAGGAAATAAAGTAGGGGGAAAAAGAGTGGAGTCACTGACTTTGGTTCAAAGGATAAATTGATATGGTTTGAGAAACTTGTATTTTATGTAACTCAAGTGTTTATGTGTTCATAGAAGAGGTAGTAGTACTGAGTGGTTAAAACCCCAAATGAAATGGTTAACGTTGCCAGGTAGGAGAATGATAAGCACGTGTGGCAGCCGTGACTCAGTGGATGCGCTTCAGAAGACCTGGGATTCATGCCCACGTTCTCCCCTTCTCAGCTGGGTGTTCTTAAGCTGATTACTTAACCTCTCTGTGCCTTGGTTTTTCATTTTAAAACTGGGGTCCTAATAATACCTACCCTCATAATGATACTCTGAGGATTCACTGAATTGGTACTTGTAAAGCACTTTGAATGCTGACACACAGTGTTTGATATATCCCAGCCATTAATAATGACATGGTTATACGTATTTTCTGCAGATATTCAGTTTGTAGCCCCAACAAATGAGAAATAAAATTTTCTCAATCAAGCTTTGATTTGGGTGTAGCGAACTGTACACTCAGGTAGTTTCCTGTTCTGCATGAACATGTTGTCTGGGAGGTAAAAGGTTTTTTAGAAGTAAGAAATAAGTACCAGTTGCTAATTCTGTTTATTCCCTTATTATAAATATGGCAATCCGTTTTAGCTTAAAGGCGCTATAAAAGTTACCAGTCATGTGGAAGAGGAGTTCGCTATATAGTAATGGTTATGTTGAGCATTTATAGTCAGTGAATACTTGGAGGTGGGTGGAGCAGGGGCGCTCAGGACAGCTGGGAGGGACAGGTGCCCTGACGCCTCGCTTTGGGAAGCCCTGTTTTCTGTTGCTCTGATCTGTGACTACAGGATGTGGGGAATCCTTGACAGTCCTCGATGTTGCAGGCAGCTGAGGAGCAGTGAAAAGAGTGTTGGACTTGGAGTCAGAAGACTTGGGTTTGAACCCGGGCCTGCTACTTACCAGCATCTGGTGACTTGACTTACCTGAGTCCCAATGTTGTCATCTGCAAAATGGGACCAACTTACAGATGGTTGAGAGATTTGAATAAATGGACACATGATAGAGTGCTCTCATAGGGTTCCGGATTCAGTACTTGCTTTAACACGAATGACATAACCCTCGTCACTGACCTTGGCACAACCAAAGTCCTTCCCCAGGGCCTGAGAATTTGGGGTATTGTGTGAGGCCTCGGTTTTGTTGCCCACATTGGAGATTGGGGCCCTCATAGCTCGCTCGGATTCTCTGGATGAAGAGTGGCCACTTCAAAGCAGCCTGGGATGTCCAGAAGGGAGGCGGATCAAGGGACATATGACCTGGACATATGCTGTCCTATGGGCAGCGACCTTGGAGCTCGGTCCTGCGTGCCACGGGGGCTCAGGTGCCACACCCACTGGCTCGTCTTAACCCGCCGGCAGTGTTAGGCAGGGCTCAGTGGGCACAATTGGGGCATTTTCCTCCTCTTGATCCTTTTTTGGTTTCTCCGAAGCAGAGCGAATAGGCTCTTGATAGGTGCGGTGCTGTTTCTCGTCCCCTGGATCCATTCATCTCCGCTTATGATGAGTGTGTAGGGAGTTACCTTCGCACAGTGTCCCTCTGGTCACACCTGTCCTTGGGAAGGATAAGGAATGAGCTGGGCTCAGTGAGTCAAGTTGCAGTGTCTGTTTTTAGGTGAGTTCTTAGATTCACATCCAAGGGCTACAGGCTTCACAAGAGAGCACACACTCTCTGAAGACCACTGCACCCCCAGACCCTGCTGGCTGGGTGTCGACTTCACCGAGGAGGAAACCCTATCAGCTTCGTAAGGCCCTGGACCTTCTGCAGCCACAGTTGTGGAGTGAGCAAGCCTGGGGGGTGGAGGGGGCTTTGTCGTGGGCATTCCAGTGACAACCTACAGAGCGGAAACGCTCCACTGGGCGCAGCAGAATCTGCAGCTGGCTGTTTCCAGCTTCTTTATTTCTGTTCTTTGTGGCTTCGAGCCGAGCCTTTCTGAAAAGGGACGCCCTTCCTAACGGAGGGTTTAGTAGCTCAATGCAATAGAAATGATGGTAACCGACCCAGCTGTTTCCTGAAATGAATGGACATTCCTCTTCAAATAGGGAATGGTTATTTCTCTAAGACGTAATAGTTGGTCATTAAAGTTTTTTTTGGACTTAATACAAATGTCTCATTTATGACTTCCGGTCAACACTTAAGTGGAACTATTTAAAAGCCGAAGACAACATAGGTTGGCTCTAAGCCACAGGTTTTGAGTGGAATTAGGGAGCGGGTAGTTTTGGAGCCCACTTACTCCCCTTTGCCTTCAGGCCTTCATACTTTTGCCATACCTCTTCAGTACTCTGTTCTTCTGGGATGTCACATCCCCAGTGGCATTTTAAGATACCTGGGGACAGAATAGAAGAGTCTTGAGTATAACAGGGAAGTCTTACTTCCTTAGCATTGGGTTTGGTTAAAATCTTTGCCATGAGCACTCGGTGTATCCTGGAAGCAAGCTGTGGCCGCAACCCTTCCAAGCCAGCAGTGGTATGCTGTGTCCCTGGTGTGTCCCAACAGGTCTGAGTTACTGTGCGTTAGAGTGAGTCCATTCAAAAGTCTAGCGAATACCTTTGTTCCGTCTATGCGTCTGTCTGTCCATCCAGCCACACTCCCTGTGTGAGTTGTGTACTATGTGTGGTAGATTCTGATTAGTCTGGAAAATTGCCCTTTGGGACCTGTCTCTGGATAATGAACTTGGCTGAGCGGGTGACCCTTGAAACCTTCTGGTGGTAGGTCTAAAGCCTGTTGTGGCTGTCACTTCATAGCTACCGAGCTCCTGATGATGCGGAGTTAGCAGAAGTAGGAAGGAGCCAAGAGCAGGCTTTCAACAAATAGTCCTGGGGAATATAATAGAAAATTAGGCATATTGCTCCCTAAATCACTGCCTACACAACTACCAGCACTTAGGCAAGATAGAGATGATTATTTTTACCTCCATTTCTGCACTTGAAAGGTTGGTGCTGGGAGAACAGTCGCAATGGTGCTTTCAATTAAAGACTATTGTCATATGTTCTTGGGAATGGCTATTGTCTTTCCCTCCTCCCCCCTTTGGAAACAGACCCTCTCCTTCTCTAATTGTTGGATCTGCTTCCCCAGCCTGACACTTGTCTCTTTTCCATCGTCTGCTAATTCAAATGAGAAATTACCACCTTGAATATAAGCAAGTGGAAATTGGAAAGCTGCCCTCCGACTGATTATTTAAGCTCTAAAATATGGTACCTGAAATCTTGTTTACCTCGCTGAGAATTCTCTTAATGAAGATATAAATTTCTAGGCACGGACCCATATGTGTTTATTATGTAAGCTTCAATTATTGTGATCCAACCTGTAAAAAAGAATGGTGTTGATTAGTTCATCCCTCCGTTGGCTTTCAGGGTCAGAGAATTATTGGAAGTAGACTCACAGAGCCACCTAGAGCTCTCCCCCTGGAACTTGGCAGCCCACTGCTTCAGCACTAGCACCTTCTCTCTGGGGGTGCATAGGCTCGTCCTGGGTCTGTGGTCACCCCGACTCTCCGGGTGGCAGAGGGCAGATGTCTGAAGGCTTGAGAGATTGCTTGTGTGATTCGGAGGCATGTCTGGGAATACAACACTATGATGCCACTGTGATGGGCATCATGCTTTGGACACTTCATTTCCCAAAGTCCCCCTGCTGTGGCCTTTGGAAAGTACTTTTCCTTGTGTTGCGTAATTTGCCGGTCTTTTGTTGTGGTTCATTCCCACCCTCCCCTTCTCAGGAAGCACACTTCATGGTCCATTTCACATTTACAGCCTCCTAAACTGTCTACAAGCAGCTTATTTTGTGGACAGAGTAGACACCAGGAGGAAAGACTTAAACTAGACGAGGGGCACCTGGGTGGCTCAGTCAGTTAAGCACCAACATTAGCTCAGATCATGATCTCGCGGTTCGTGGGGTCGAGCCCCATGTGAGGCTCTGTGCTAACAGCTAGGAGCCTGGAGCCTGCTTTGGATTCTGTGTCTCCCTCTCTGTCTCTGCCCCTCTCCCACTTGTGGCTCTGTCTGTCTGTCTGTCTCTCTCTCTCTCTCTCAAAAATAAACATTAAGAAAAAAAAAGAAACTAGACGAGTTGAAAGAGATCTAGAAGAACTTCAGATAGGCCTCCCGTGTCTTTATGCAAAAAGTTTAGGACAAGACTCCCAATTGACTGTGATTTATTATGTGGCGTGTTGCCTTGTCTCCCCAGTGTGGTAAGTACTGTGTCGGCTGGGAGGCTGAATGTGCCAACAACAGTTTTTCAGCCAAAGGAAGGGTGTCTTCTGGAAATAAAACCCACAAATGAGCACCTTCGCTTTACCTTTGCCAATTCGCAGAGATGCATACAAATCGAACAGCCCGGAAGCGTACCTCTGCCGCTTGCTCTTGATGGGAGTGGGTGGGGAGGGCCTCCTTGCTGCACACGGGCCCAGAGTGGCATGCGGAGCCAGCAGGACTTGGACTAAAAGCAGATGTAGGGGCGCCTGGGCAGCTCAGTCGGTTAACCGGCCGACTCATGATCTCATTCATGATCATGACCGGCTCAGGTCATGATCTCGTGGTTCGTGAGTTCGAGCCCCGCGTCGGGCTCTGTGCTGACAGTTCAGAGCCTGGAGCCTGCTTTGGATTCTGTGTCTCCTCTCTTTGTCCTTTCCCTGCTCACACTCTGTCTCTCTGTCTCTAAAAAAAAAAATTAAATAAATAAAAATAAACAAACATTAAAAGCAGATGTAGCCCCGTGAACCTTCTGAGATGCATAGGTGGAACCGATTGTCCACTCGGCATCTCGTCCTTGTGTTCCAAGGTTGGCCTTGACCTGCGTTCTTAGGTCTCTTTAAAAGTAACATTGCTAAGAGGTGCCCAGGTGGCTCACTCGGTTAAGTTCCGACTCTTGACTTTGGCTCAGGTCATGATCTTGTGGTTCAAGTGTTCAGCCCCATGTTGGGCTCTTCATTGACAGTATGGAGCCTGCTTGGGATTCTCTCTCTCTCCCTCTGTCTCTGCCCCTCTCCCCCATAAATAAATAAACTTAAAAATTTTTAGGAAAAAATATCTGCCCTTGTTGCTTTTCACCTTAGGCAAAATGGGCACAGGATTAAGTAATTGACCCAAATGTGCATCCCCTACCCTCCAGAGCTAGCCCATGTTAGCTGGCGGGGTGAGCAGATGAATAGTCTGGAAGAGTTTCATTTTTAGAAATAATGATTATAAACATATGAATAAAAGTAATATTTTGGTGAATGCAGGAAAAAAATCACTTTTTTTCTCTTTTAAAATATTCCTTAAAAAATACATTTTAGGGGCGCCTGGGTGGCTCAGTCTGTTAAGCATCTGATTTCGGCCCAGGTCATGATCTTGCGGTTCGTGGGTTCGAGCCCTGCGTTGGGCTCTGTGCTGACTGCTAGCTCATAGCCTGGAGCCTGTCTTCCGATTCTGTGTCTCCCCCTTTCTCTGACCCTTCCCTGTTCACTCTTTCTCTCAAAAATAAATAAAACATTTAAAAAAACCAAAATATATTATATATATATATATATATATATATATATATATAGAGAGAGAGAGAGAGAGAGAGAGTGTTTCCTAATAGGCATCATACCTGTCCTTAATATGGTGAGCAGGTAAAGCTACATACACTTGTGTTTATCCGTCTTCTGATACTTCAGATTTCACTGGGGAATGCTCTTGTCACTTAAAAGTAATAGTCCCAAGGCAGCTATTACAAATGCCTCTAGGGCTCCAGGCACCCAAGGCTGTCAGGGAGACTGTGCAGCGTGACAGGGGACACATTTTAGAGCCCCGAAAAGGAAGCTGAGTGTTCCTGTGTTCAGGTCTGTCACCTCCGTGACTGCTTTTCTCTTTGCTCCAGGTGAGCTGAGCTCTGGTGGGCACGGTGGTCAGTTCAGCTCTGTCGCCCCCTGGTTGTTCATTAATTTTATTCTTGCCTCCCTCTGCTGGCTCCTGGCATCACAGGGCCACGCTTCACCAGCCCTGGCAGGATCCATTAGACCTCTGTGAGGGCATGCTCCCAGGAATCAAACTCTGGTCACTCCTGAGTAGGATTCTTGTGCCAGGCTTATGCCACAGGCACTGCCCATACCCTTCTTCAAGCTCCTTCCTTTGTTGGTTTCTCACCGTCCTCATTCGGTGGGTAACACAGCTGAGCTCTCAGTTCTGCAGGACATAAAGGTTCCAGTCCCACCCTTGACAGTAGGCTGTATGTTAATTCTTACCTTCCAGGGTGGACCCTATTTGTATTTTATTTGGGGCTGGGGGTGGGGGAATATTCTATTTAAACCTTCTCCTGTGGAGTTCAGAGGATAGTAGGGGCATTCCCAAACATTATCTCTGATGTTAGAGCAAAATTGGGTTATATATTCTCTCTTAGATATAGAAAGGGGTGACGTGTAGTACAGAGAAAGTGACTTTGACAGTTCATCCTTTTGGTTGGAGGTAGAGTTGGACCCGGGGGCGGGAAGATGGATGATGAAATGAATGTGTTTCTTGGGGCATTTCTGAAGGAAGAAACAGGGTGTATTGGTTCCCTGGGGCTCTGCTGAAACAAATTAATCATACACTGGGTGGCTCCCAACAACAGATTTATTTTCTGGCAGTCCTGGAGGCTGAAATCAAGGTGTCGGCAGGTGCACCCTTCTTCTGAGACTCTAGGTAGAACCCTTTCTCGCTTCTTTGTAGCTCCTGATGGTGGCCCTTGATCTTCGATGTTCCTTAGGTAGGCGCTGCACCCCTCTCCTATGCCTCTCACATGGCATTTTTCTTCTGTGTCTCTCTCCTCCTATTAGAAGGACACCATTCTTGTTGGATTAGAACCTACACTAATGTCCTCGTCTTTCCTTAACTACATTTGCTAAGACCTTGTTGCAAATAAGGTTACATTCACAGACATTAGGAATTAGGGCTTTTTGGGGGACACAATTCAGCCCATGATACCAGGGGGGGAATACAGAAAAGGACCCTAAAATGGTCTCATGGTACAAAGAAGAAGAAAAAAAAAGAAAAAGACACTCTTTGCCCTCTTTAAGGTTTTGGGTGGAGTAGAAAGCTTCTGGGATGTTGGTTGGTGTGTCATTCTTTGCAGACATGCTGCCCTGTGACAATCCTTGTTTCCTTTCTGAATAAGTAGGGGGATAACTATGTTTCTGTCTGTGGGGTGGTGGTTAGGCTGTGGGCGTGAGCCCAATTGCATTAATGAATAGCTTTGTACAAACCCTTTCCTGATTCTGGGCATAGCTGAGTGCAGGGAGTGGCTGGGATGAGTACAGCATCGGATTAAGGGAAATGCATGTAAAAAAAAAAAGCCTAGAAATACATGTGGGTGAGCATTATGTGTGTATATATTTAGAGTGTGTGTAGCATGGCTCTCCCGCGCCTTACACCCGGGACTCCTTAACAGGAACCAGGCCCAGTAAAATGTCCAGCTGGCCCTGTCCCCTCCCTGAAGCCCTGTCTGATTCAGTGAGACTGGAAGAGAATTTTATGGCTGTGACACCAGTCCCAGATTTGGCCAGGTGTATGTTACATTAGGACCCAACACCTGCCTTCTAATCTCATTCATCTCCAGGTTTTTTTTTTTTTTTTCTGGGGGTGGGAACTGTCTGATTCTTGGAGTTTTTCAGCATTGGCTCCTTTAAAAATTTTTCTTAATGTTTATTTTTGAGAGAGTGAGAGAGAGCAAGTGAGCGCACAAGTTGGGGAGGGGCAGAGAGACAGGGAGACACAGAATCCGAAGCAGGCTCCAGGCTCTGAGCTGTCAGCACAGAGCCCAGTGCAGGGCTCGAACCCACAAACTGTGAGATCATGACCTGAGCTGAAGACGGTCGCTTAACCGACTGAGCCACCCAGGCACCCCGGCATTGGCTCCTTTTAAAAGACTTCAGCTTGGTCTCTGCCAAACTGATGAACTTGGACAGCTTCTTGAAGTGCTGAGAGCAGCATCGACTTCAGTAAAGGCACCTTCTTGGCCCTCACGGAGTTTCTACATCCTAGTGGGAGGGAGGGCATGTTTATATTTTTTTTCACTAAGGGCTCCCTTCATGAGACTGCCCCAGGCCCCGGGCCAGGCTGCGGCCCTGAACTCCTGGAGCCTTGCAGCCGCTCCGGCTGCTGTATCCGTGGCCTACAGGACAGGATGGTCTTTGCCGTGGAAGACAAGTGTTGGGTCAAGGTGGGAGGTGATGTTGGAGATGGGCCTGGGGAGGGGAGTCGATGTCCAATAATTTTCTCAGCCCTGGTCAGGGTGGATCCAAGGGGAAGGAGACGTCAGGCTGGTGTTGCAGGAGTCTGGCTGGGGAAAGCCTTTGCAGGCGGGATGGGGGTGGGAAGCCTACGGTGGAGGAGAAAGGCAGGCTGGGAGCACAGGGCCGAAGCCACATGCAGGGGCATGTCGGGCCAGCCAGCATTGCGGGGGCAGTCGGCACCTCTCTTGGCAAGGCTTACATCCCTCCCCCCAGCTTTGAAGTGGTGCCCTAAAATGCTGCCACAGGCCTCTCTGCCGGCACGTGGAAGGCAGCCACATCAGGGCATCCTCAGACTTACCTAGAAGCCAGCATGGCCGCATCGCATGGTGTAGCCAAGGGGCCGAAGGACACCGCTTGTCCCAGTGCGCCGTGCTCACCGGGGTGCAGCCTGGGACATCCATACACAATGCCACCTCTGTATCCAACCTCTCTTTTGCCTTACCTTCAAATGAGATTTCTGTAAGATGAGCTAAAATGAGGAAAGGTCCTATCGTATTGGACTTCTTTTTCTTAAATTTTTTAATGTTTATTTTAGAGAGAGAGAGAGAGAGAGAGAGAGAGAGAGAGAGAGAGCATGAGTGGGGGAGGGGCAGAGATAGAGAGGGAGGCAGAGCAAGAGGGAGACAGAGAATCCAAAGCAGGCCCCAGCCTCCGAGCTGTCAGCACAGAGCTCGACAAGGGGCTCGAACCCACGAACTGTGAGATCATGACCTGAGCCGAAGTCAGATGCTTAACTGACTGAGCCACCCAGGCGCCCCTGGACTTCTTTTTTTTAAAAAAACACTTTAGCTCGGCCTCGGATATATCAGTTCTGGGTAACTTTAAAGCTGGTAACAGAACAAAGTGTGTTCACACACAGGAAATGTCTCCAAACAAAAAGTGGGCGTGCAGTTTACAGTTTAAAAATTGGATGGAGGCCATTCGAACTTCCCCTCCTGTTCTCCTCGAGAGGGACTTGGCAAGCTGCTGAGAGGGGGCATTCCTCCTTGGAATAGTCATGAGGGTCCAGAGAGAAGCTCCCTTCTGAGCAGAGCTCATCGGCGGCGGGGCTGAGGCCCCGGTGCTGTGGGGGCCAGGAGGCTGGTGGAGCGTTTACTGAGCTTGGTGCCCTTCAACTTCACATCCTGTGTAGAGGGGATGTGGAGTGTGGCCAGAATGCCTCTGGCCTATTGGCCCACACCTGTTGCCCACAGACGGCCGATCTAAAAACGCGGGCTGAGACAGCACAGGGACCTTGTGTGGCCTCATCACTTGGCTCTACCGTTAACTTGAACTTCAGGTTCATGCTTGTGGCATTTTTCTTAATATAGAGACCTTACCGTTTTACCTATTGCTCAAGGACCACGTGTGTTGAAGATTTGGAAAATATAGAGAAACATAGATATAATAATTAATAATAATAATAAGCATCATCCATATGCTTGGGTCTGGAGAGACACTGTCAACATTTTGGGGCCCGGGCTTTTCAATCTCTGGGACTACCTGTGTGTCTTTGTGACTGTGAGGACACAGTACAGATAACCCTCGAACGATGCAGGGGTGGGGGGAGTTAGGGGCATCAACACCCCCCCACTTCCCCCACAGTCAAATATCTGTGTATAACTTCTGACTCCCTCAAAACTTCACCACTAATAGCCTCCTCTTGCCTGGGAGCTTTACCAATACCATAGGCAGTTGGCTCACATATATTATGTATATGTGTTATATTCTGTATTCTTATAATCCAGTAAGATAGAGGAAAGAAAAGGGTATTAAGAAAACCATAAGGAAGAGGAAATACATTTAAAGTACTATACTTTATGGGGAAACAATCTGTGTATAAGTAGATCCGTGTAGTTCACATCTGTGTTGTTTAAACGCCAACGGTAATAGAGGATATTGGCTTTGTGAAGTCCCAGCCTGCTGTGGGTTAATCTTGTGTGGCTTTGGGAAAATGACTTTACCTCTCCATTTTATGTCTAAGATTGGCATGGTATTTTTACCCTATTTCATACTAAATGAGAGAATCCATTCAGAGTGCTTTACCCTGTGCCTATGTAGTATGATACTATTGTTAATATTATTATTTTATAATAAAATCAGGACACACTGCACATTCTCTTCAAGAACTTACTCTTTCCCCTAAACCATTGTGACTACTTAAAAACATTTTTTTAATGTTTTATTTTTTATTTTTGAAGAAGAGAGAGACAGAGCGTGAGTAGGGGAGGGGCAGAGAGAGAGAGGGAGACACAGAATCCGAAGCAGGTTCCAGGCTCTGAGCTGCCAGCACAGAGCCAATGCAGGGCTCGAACTCACAAACTGTGAGACCATGACCTGAACCAAAGTCGGACGCTTAACTGACTGAGCCACTCAGGTGCCCCCTGTGACTGCTTTTCTATAACATCGGATGTCTTTCTCCGGTGTCACTGTTTTAAAGAAAAATCACCTTTATTGTTTTTGTAAAAAACAATCCTTATTCATTATGAGGAATCTTAAAATGAACAAAAGTTCAGATAAAAAATATTTTAAGAAATTTCAGATCCTACTGGAATTCAGAAATAATCATGACTGATTTTGGTGTTTGAAGGGTGATAGTTATCTTTTCTCTGTTTCCCCTTGCTCCCATCAATTAATAATCAATAGTGGAGTAGATGTGATCAACAGCCGCAGGGATATAAAAATATCAGCTTGGAGTTTGTATGGAGAGATTTGGAGTTTGGGTTGCAAGAAACTCCATGTGTGGCCAGACCAGGCTTCAGACTATGTTGCTCCTGGTCAGAATGACGGGGTGTCTGTCTCTGCAGGGGTGCACCTGCTTAGGTAAAGCTTACCTCCTGGAGGAGCAAAGAGTGCATGCATCCTGAGGTCTGTTCATAGAAGGAGAGGAAAAGGAAGAGGTCAGGGCAAGGCTGTTAGACTTCCTTTCACGAATTTACAGACCAGATAAGTCTCCCTAGCCCTTTGGGGAGGACGGAGTGAGGAAGTCAGAAGAGCAGATAATTTTTCTTTGTTTCTTCTGGAAAGTTGAGTCTCCTCCTTCAGTATGGGTCAGGGTATGGTTTCTGGGAAGAGGAAGGAGTAACCCCCCTTATAAATCTTTAGCGGTGTATAGCATTTCAGAGTTCTTTCTGTTCTTCATGGAAAATCAGCTGGCTGGCTAGATATACTTCGTAAGATACATGTTCTTAAAATACAAAGTAGTAAATTTAACTTCACTCCAATTTCACAGAAGACTTAATTAAAACTTGGAAGAAGTCACTGCCTTCTACCCTTGGATATTGTTGTTGAAGAGGCCGAGGCCAGACTGCTTTGCTTCTCCTTTATAGACTACATGCTCATCGATAAGATGCTGGAGGAACTCTTGCTTAGTATCTGACATGTAACTTAATGAGTATGTCACTGCCACATGAGATGTGCCATATTTTTGTGGCACTTGGTGTGTTCTTTTAGTCGACAGATTCAATTGTTTACTAATAGTCTCAGGAGAATTTTCTTATATCGTCTCTTTGACTTTTCTTGATTCTGGGCAGCGAGTTCTCTGATAGAAGGACACTAGTTACCTGTATGTTGGATTGTCTTTGAACTCCATAGTTGTTTGTTTTTCTTTGATTACTTGGATCCCTTGTTTGTCTCGATAGTCACTGTGTTTAAAAAATTTTTTTTTTATTTTAGCTTTCCTGTAGTCAGTAAATTGATGTGAAGCCGTCTTTCTTTGGTTTGCTGTAGATTGTACTTTATAGATTGCTTTCTAATGTTTATTTGGTCCTCAATTTATTTCTTTAGGTCTACAATATCATTCTTTTTTTTTTTTTCTTTTCTTTCCTTTTTCTTTGAGGGGCGTGGTTAATGTTGCCTTTGAATTCTCGAATTTGCTACACTCATATTCATATTACCTTCTATGGCTCAAAGATCCTTCTAGGGGAATCCTCCTCTTCTTGCATTATGTTTTCTTGCAGGCTGAATTCTTTGTCTTTGATACAATGTTTCATTTGTCCTTTCCTCCAGGAGTCTGTGTTTGTAGAGACCAGGCCTTTTTGTTTGCTTTTTTCCACTCAGTTCTTGCCTGAGTGAGTGAGTCTATGCAGATCTTTGTTGTTCTGGATGCTGGGTGATTTCTTGATTTGAAGCCTCTCTTTTTTTTGTCCCCTTACTCTCCAGTTGAAGTTTGATGGCTAGATTTTTGTTTCTGTCCTCGCTTTCTGCGCCCTGAGGGCCTGCAGAGCCTCTGGGGCTGACTAGCAGGTGGTGTGCAGGGTGCCGACTTTTCATGGCCAGAGGATGTTTTAAAGGTTCTTTTAAGTGGGTCCAGTGTTCCTGTGGAGAGGCCCCCACTGCGTATCCTTGGGCAGCATTCTCTCTGGCTTTGGATCAGACCCCCATTTCACTGTGGACTCCTGGAACCTTCCCTTCATCCCAGCAGAGGTAGTCAGTACCATGGCTCATGGCTTCCCCTTCATCCCAGCAGAGGTAGTCAGTACCATGGCTCATGGCCTCCCCTTCCTCTTCTCCCCCGTGGATGTTGTCACTGTTCCCCAGTGAGAAAGGAGGAGCTATCGATACCTACTCAGGTTACTTTGCTCCAGATTTGGTGATATTCATGAAAACCCTCCGGATTTTTATTTAGTCACTGGTTCGTCTTCCTGCATGTGGTAGATGCTGGGTTTTGAGCCTTGCTATGCCATCATGTTCTGTTCTACAATCTTCCTTTACTCTTCTTGGCAGGGAGTATTTCAATTTTATGACATCGGGGTATATTCATTTTCTTGGATTTTTTTGGTTGTTGTTGTTTTTCCTGGTGATTTTTAAAAATATTCTGCTTCAGAATTTTTTTTTTTTTGGTTAAGTTTTGGAGGAGGGAGATTTTGTAAGAAGTTTGCACCATTTTTAAAAAATGTTTATTTTTGAGAGAGAGAGAGAGCACTAGCAGGGGAGGGACAGAGAGCAGACAGAGACAGAGGATCTGAAGTAAGCTCTGTGCTGACAGCAGCAAGTAGGATGCGGGGTCTTCAACTCATGAACTGTGAGATCATGACCTGAGCCAAAGTCGGATGTTTAATGGACTGAGCCCCCCAGGTGGCCCCAGGAGTTTCTATCATTTTAATTGAGGAGTACCTAGTATCACTTTAAAATTTGCATACCATCCCATTATATTTCATTCCCCTGTATCTGTTGATCTGTCACAACAAAGGAGAGGGGACTGACATTTTCAGAGGGTCTTCTGTGTGCCAGGGAGCATGTAAATAGCCTGAATCAATTCTCGCAGCAACCCTTGTGAGGTAAACGCCAGTATTTCTGTTTTACAGATAGAGACGAGGGCTTAGAGAAGTTGAATCCCTTGCCCAAGGGGACACAAGTCGTGTGGGATCCCGGTCTCTCTCTCAGCTCTACCTTGCTCTGAAATCCCTTCTCTTTCCTCGACCGCACCTCCTCAAGAAATCACAGCCTAAATGGAAGGCTTAAGCATGCTTGGTGTTTTGATATCATTTTAATACATTACGACTTGTAAGGAAACACTGTTCTTTTTCCTTTTCTTTCTTTTTAACTGGTAGCGAACATTGAACACAACTTCACTGGGGCCAGAGACCTGTGTTGTCTGTTTTTCCCTTTGCTGTGAGTACAAAATGGCATTTGCAGGAGATGTGAGCTCTGAAAATGAGCCTTTGAACATTCCATGCCCTGTCGCAGGGCCCCCGCTCTGGACATGTTGCTACCTGCGCGCTCAGCCCTCAGCTAGGTTCTCGCTCTCAACAGCCAGCCACTCAAAAACAAGGGCCATTATGTAATAATCTGGCCCTAGCAGCCCCCACAAAATTACACACTGCTCCATGCCAGTGTGAACAGACACTCTAATGAATGTTTACCTCTTCACCAAATGGCCATTTTTCAAAACCTTAGTACCAAATCACACGCCCCGTATTCGAAAAGTATTCCACAGGACTTAACTGAGAATTAACATTTTGCTATTAACTGAAAGACTCCTCAGTGGGATGTCATGTATTTATTTTGGTGTCTCAGGTTTATTGTCAACAATGAAAATGGGTACAATGCTGTCATACGTGTGTGGAATGTTTAAGGAGTTTCAAAGTGTTGTTATGTCGTTTTAGTTGTCTGGCAACCCAGGGAGATAGGTGGGGTATTTTTGACCCACTTTTACTTTTAACTCTGTATTATAAGTTCATGGAGAAGAGAAATGGAAATTACAGTGCAGTGAATACCCATGTACTTGCCACTTAGGACTGAACAGTTGAACAACATATTGAATTACACACATACACATGCAAATATATACGTATACTTTTTAAAAACCACCTTAAAGGAAATTATAGAAAGGAGGACATTTCACATCTAAACACTTCACTATGCTTCCATGTAACATATGATTCCTATCCTCATGAAACCACAACCCTTTTACCACTCCTAACAAGGTTACTATTCCCTAATTTCAACTAATACAAACCTGCCACGTATACAAATCTCTCCAGGTGTTCCCCAAATATCTCCATTGGCGATGCTGTTTACAACCATAGCTATATCCCTAGTTCCATCTCCAGAACGCTTTACTTATTTTTTAGACAGCCAAAAACCAGTTAAAGATCCTGCATTTCATTTGTTATGTGATTTTTAGTCTCCCTCTGTTTCGTTTTTATTTTTGATATTTTTTATTGCAGGAAAATACACATAATATGAAATTTACCCTCTTCAACATTTAAAAACATTTTTTTAATGTTTATTTATTTTTGAGAGAGAGAGACACACACAATGCAAGCAGAGGAGGGGCAGAGAGAGAGGGAGACACAGAATCCGAGGCAGGCTCCAGGCTCCAAGCTGTCAGCACAGAGCCCGATGCGGGGCTCAAACCCACAAACCATGAGATCATGACCTGAGCTGAAGTCGGATGCTTAACTGACTGAGCCACCCAGGTGCCCCTCCTCATCTTTAACATTGTTAAGTGTTGAGTTCACTGACATTAGGTACATTTATATTGTAGTGCCACCATCACCTAACCGTTTCTGGAACTCTTTCCATCTTGAAAAACTGAAACTCTGTGTCCATTAAATAATAACTCCATTCCCTTCTCCCCTCAGTCGCCTGGCAACCACCATTCTACTTTCCGACCCTCTGGATTTGACTCCTCTGTTCTCTTGTGTCTGGCTCATTTCACTGAGCATAATGTCTTCAAGGTTCCATCCATGTTGATGGGCACTGGGTTGCTTCCACATTTTAGCTGTTGTAAAGTAACTCTGCTGGGAATGTGACTCTATGGCTTTCCTCCTCTTTTAATCTTGACTAGTTTCTCCACTTTTTCCTACTATGCCAACTTTTTGAAGACGTCAGTCCAGTTGTCATTTTATAGAACAGCTACAGAATGTTCCTTGTTATGACTTTATCTCATTATTCCCCGATGGGTTCACTGGAAGTTAGTTTTGCCTTGACTGGATTTGTTTTGTTTGATCAAATTGGAGACCTGCGAAGCATCCTTTTAAGTTCTTCAGATTAAACGTCTGGTTCATCCCTGTTCGTGATGCTAAGGGTGACCGCGAGGTTGATATGGGTAGTGACTGCCAGACCCGTCCGTGTGAAAGGGGCATTTGCCTCCTTGAAGTTGGTGAGTGAATTTCTGCTGTCACCCTTTATTTATTAAAATTTTTTTGATGTTTATTTATTTTTGAGAGAGAGAGAGAGAGAGAGAGAGAGCGCAAGCACAGAGAGAAAGGGAGGTACAGAATCCGAAGCAGGCTCCAGGCTCTGAGCTGTCAGCATAGCGCCTGCCGCGGGGCTCGAACTCACCAACCGCGAGATCATGACCTGAGCCGAAGTTGGATGCTTAACTGACTGAGCCACCCAGGCGCCCCTTTGCTGTCACCCTTTAACATTTTTTTAATGTTAATTTGAGAGAGAGAGAGAGAGAGAGAGAGGAAAGGGGAGAGGCAGAGAGGGAGAGGGAGAAAGAATCTGAAGCAGGCTCCTTGCTGCCAGTGCAGAGCCCAATGCGGGGCTCGATCTCATGAATCCTGAGATCTTGACCTGAGCCGAAATCAAGAGTTGGATGCTTAACCAACTAAGCCACTCAGGTGCCCCTGTTGTTACCCTTTAAATAGATGAGGCTGTTGCCAAAATTCGGAGCAGTCGCTAACTTGCTTACCAATAATAGTCATCTCTCTTTATTGAGTGTTTGCTGTGTGCAGGGCACCAATGCAGACCTTGAGTCATATTATCTCATTTAGTCCTTCAGGACTGTCCCCATTTTGCAACTCAGTGTTGAGGACTCTACTTGCCCTTCTGTGATGAAGACACTTGTCCACTTTGTGGACCCCTCCCTCTCCTGCTTTGCTTTTTTCCTGTAATGCTCCCCGCCCATGGGGGGTCATGGCCTTACCCCCTCCTCTGCAGGCTGGCTAGTTTGATGTGGGCACTCTCTGTCCAGTTTATATTCCATGGAGTAAGGACTTGGCTTTGGAGCAAGGCAGGAGCAAGGCTACCTGCATTCCAACCCTGGGTTCAGCCTTCATGTGGGACTCTGGGTTGGTTCTGCACCTTCTGGACTTGAGTGTCTTCATCTGTAACTTGGGGATGATGACTGCCCACCTCAGAAGGTTCTCCTGAGTGGGAGGTACCATATGTGGAAGTCTTAGTGTCGTGCCTGGTCCGTAATAAATCTCAACCTCCTTGAGGTCACCGCTTCCATGGGTCCCTGGAGACAGTTCCTCACGCTTTTTGCCTTGAGGGTTTTGTTGTAATGCCCTATGGAGAAACACTGCAGATGGCCGAAAATCTGGAGGAGACACCAGAGTAGTGAGGATAGTTCTAGAACAGGGACTAGCCAACTGCAGCCCGAAGGCCAGATCCGCCTTGTAGGCTGTTTTTGTACATCAGGTTTTATTGGAACACGGCCATGCTGGTTCATTTACATATCATTGTTTCCGGCTACTTTGGCATTATAGCAGCGGAGTTGAGTAGTTGTGACAAGACCATATGGCCTGTGAAGCCGAAAATACTTACTGGCTGGTCTCCCATAGAAAACCCTGCAGACCCCTGCTCCGGAATCTTAAGGAGTTCTTAGAGTTGTGGTCTCTGACTGGGGGTCTTGGCCTCCCAGAGAAGATGCTATTTCCTGGTGAATTCCGGCTTTCGGCTTTCATTTCCAGGGGTACCAGTTGCCCATCTTTCTAGTCTTTTTACCCAGAGCCTAAGTAAGGCTGACGCCTTCCTCCGGGTAGGCTCCTCCTACTGATATTAGCTTGGCCACCTCTGTGCTCACAGCGTTCTCTCAGCTGGGTAACATCTTGGGGGCTTGGAAGGCCCCACATTGGAGGGTCCTGTACTTGGGGTCTTTCCTCCTAGGCAATCAGTCGAGTAGGCCTGCCTGTGTTTTTCAGGGCACCTTCTAGATGACCCCCAGGGAGCTCCTGTGCTCCCCGCCTCGGCCACCCTGAGTGGTTAGTCTGCGGTGGGGGGCGCGGCCTTCCCTCTAAGTCATCTTCTTCGCCCTCCAACACTGTAACATCTCACTGTGGATAGTTTACTTCTGCCAGTACGTTTGGGGTCCTGCTGTTTGACCCAAATGGAACTGATTCAGCCCCATTCAATGAGAAACCTCATTTCCATAAGTTACCTCTGCATTTGGCTGGCAACGCGCCACTTCCCCAAAGTCATTTTCTCTTGCGTGCAGCTTATATTACTAGATTTATTTCCTGGTCTTTAAGATAATTTTTATTGATCTGAGGCATTACATTTAATTCTGAGGTGGAAGATTCTCTTCCCTCATATTTTATGTCCTAACCTCTCAAATCATTATTTAACATTTTTAATTAATTTGGCATGGAGCCTCTAGAAGCAATGATGGCATTGGGTATATTTTTTTTATTTTTTGATACCAAGCCCTGCTCTCTTCTCCCTCGCGCTTGCCCTTAATAAAACATTTAAGATGTTCGTATTCTGGAACACCTCCCGAATTCATCAAGACTGGTTTATTGAGCCTCTGTGATTTGCCAGGCACTCTTCCAGGTTTGGGGGACAGAGCACTTATCAGAACACACAGAAATCTCTGCTCCGAGGGTGCTGACCTGATGGTCCTTTTCTCAAAACCTTTGCTAATGACGTCAGAGCAATGGCTGCAATTCTCGAAGGAGTGTGTGTGTGTGTGTGTGTGTGTGTGTGTGTGGCTGAATGTGAAAAGTCCCTTCCCATCTTCTGTGCATGAGGTGGCAGGGCCACACACACACTGTCCTCCTGTCTCAGGGTGTTACTGAAACACAGAAAACTGTACTGAGGAAACGGGGCAAAATCTTGCATCCCGGAAACGAAACCATCATACGTGAGATCTTAAGCAGGGTGTGGATTTGGGCATCTTCAGTCGGTTGTGAGACTCCCTAGTCCTTGGTGGGACCTAGAGGGCATCAGAAGGAAGTAGCCACAGGTGCCTGGGGGGCTCAGTCGGTTGAGTGTTGACTTCAGCCCAGGTCATGATCTCACGGTCCGTGAGTTCGAGCCCCGCTGTCAGCACAGAGTCCACTTTAGGACCCTCTGTCCTCGCTCTCTGCCCCTCCCCTACTCACACTCCCTTAAAAATGAATAAAATAAATCTTAAAAAAAAAAAAAGAAGAAAGGAGCTCGCTGGGTGTTTGCAGGACATGATCTTTTACATATTGGCTTCCACAGCACAGAGACTAAATGATGGAACTTGTTGAAGCTTCTGTTGAGGATGTTAAATGTGAAGTGTTAAGAGTGACATCTTGACAGGGACAGATCAAACACTTTGTTATGTTTTAAAACCAGACTCTCGTTTTGTTTCAAAGCATCCAGAATTGTCACCTCCTCACCGCCTTCCTTGCAGCTCAGAGCGTGGGCTTTTGTGTCCAGAAAGAACCTTCATTCACCAACGTCCAGACTCAGAAATACGTCCGGATGCTGAAAAAGTACCCACACTTCCTCAGCAGGACCTTATGCCTGTGGAGAGAAACGTGGCCTTTCCTGGAGATTTTGTCATTTGTTTTTCTTACCTTTTGGAAGTAAGAATTGAGGCTCTTTTCCTCTCTCTCCCTGTTCATTCCATTTCTCTGTGTTCTTTCTTTCTGGCACTGAAATAGTTCTGGAAGCTATTCTCAGGCACAATTATGGCATAACTGTAAAGCAGAATTCGGGTCTCTGTTTGCAAGATCTGCCTCTGATCTGTACCTGTGCTGTTGCACACACACTTTTACCCACATGCAGAGAATGGGGCGACCATGTTTCCAAAGGCAATTGTGTAATTCGATAAGCGCTATTATACAGAATAGCTGTTAGCATAAGGACTCTACTAAAATATTTATTGCTTGTCCCTGGGCTGGCGCCCATAATGCAGGTACTTTATGCATCACCACTTATACTGTGATATGCTTGGTTTCTATCACTTATTTTGTCTGCCTTTTTTTTTTTCCTTGAAAGTCACCATCTGCATTTTCCACTTTGAAGTCCATTAGTTCCTATGGAAACCGTGATGTCACTGGTGGGGGTGAGGGTTCGTAACATCCACAAGGACAGCACGAAATTGTTTTATTTAATGGTTTGAAATTTATACTACTCTTGGGGGAAATTATGGGTATGTTTGAGAGAATGGTATGCTTCTACGATCATAGCTAGCATGATGCATGCGCACGTAACAAAAGTCAACATTTGTGTGGTTTTTTTTTTAGGTTGCAGACAAAAACATGCCTGGAGATTAAGAGAAATATACAAAAGAAAGAAAAAGGAAGGCCAGGGGATTCATGTAATTGTTCCACCTACCCAGGGCTCATGATTAGAGCAGGTGCATAGAGTTCCCTCTATTGGTGTGGTGTATGTAAGTAATGGTGCATTTTTACCCATGTAAAAATGGGTAAACCATTCAGATTAGGTCTTTGGTTCTGTGAGTGACACTTGTGTTCCGGGCAGTGGTCGATCGATTCTGATGTGCAGCCGAACTCTTAACAAGATCCCTGAAAAGGTGCTGGTGGTCCCACAATCTTTTTTTGTGTGTGACAGGAGAGGAGGGGACATCTTGAGTCCCAGGAAGGGCACCTGGATCTTTTTAATAAGTACTCAGGCGCTATGCAGAGTGTCTGAATAAAGCTGGCCTGTGTTCTCCTTCAAAACTGCTCTCTCTCTTTTTCCTTTTAAACATAATTTTGAGGTAATTGTACATTCGCATGCATATGTAAGAAATACTACAGAAGGAGACCCAGTCTCAATGGTAGCATTTTGCATAACTGTAGTACATTGCCACAGTCAGGAAATTGGCTTGGATACAATCCACCCGCAGACTCCGCCAGTTGTCCGTACGTACGTTTGTATGTGTGCGTATTTAGTCTTAGCTGTTTCATCTTCCGGGTGCATTCATGCGATCGCCACCACAGTCAAGGTACGTATCCGTCCCCCCCAGGATTTCCTCCTGCTGCCTTGTATGGCCACGCCCTTCCCTGCCCCCTGACCTCAGGCAGTCACTGATCTGGCCTCCATCTTGGAAACGCTGTCATGTTAAGAATGTTACACACGGGGAATCATTCAGCATGTGATCTTTGAGGTTGGCTCTTTTTTTTCCACACTCAGCAGAGATCCCTGGAGATCTGTCCAAGGCGTTGCCTCTGTTAGTACTCTATCCACTTTTATTGCTGAGTAATATTCCCTAGTATGGGTGTATTACGTTTATTGAAACAATCACTCCTTCAAGGACATTAGGTTGTGCTTATTTTTTCAAACAGAAGTAGTTGGGAGAGAGTTTGATGGGGGCCCAACAGCACAGAATCAGGGAGCACTTTAAAAGGATCCAGTCTCTGTCTCCTGTTCACTTCTGGAATTTCCAGCAGGGTTCCCTCCAGAAGCAGTAAGGCCCAATTTATTTAGAAAGAAGGTAGGAAGGCAGTGGAGAGAACTCACTGAAGCCCGGGGGAGCTGACTAGCCAGCTGATGTGTCTCCTTTCAAGGGTGGGCCCGAGTATTGGGTGCATTTAGTTTATTTGCAGAGGGGAGCAGAGGCACTCTGTGCTCTGAGACCTGCATTCAAGCATCTGCATTTCTCTTCCAGGAGTTGATGGAAGAAGGTATTTTTTGTTTTTGATAAAAGGAGCCGTAGGGGCGCCTGGGTGGCTCAGTCGGTTGAGTGTCTGGCTCTGGGTTTCCGCTCAGGTGATGATCTCACGGTTTGTGGGTTCGAGACCACCTCAGGCACTGCGCTAACGTGCGGAGACTGGGATTCTCTCCCTCCCTCTCTGTGTGCCCCTCCTCTGCTTGCTCTCTTTCTCTCTCTTCGGAAAAAAAAATTAAAAAATTAAAAATAATTTTAAAAAGGAGCTGTAACAGCAACTGCTCAGCCTTCTTCATCCTTCCATTCCCATTTGGGGAAGATCACAACCTAAACTCTTGTTCTGGGACAGATCGTGGGTCTCACTGGTTGATTTTCATTTTGAAAAATGTTGTGCTTGGCCTTTTCAAAAAGTGTGTCCGGGGATTGTTTACCCAGTCACATGACAGAATTTTAACACCAAAATCATTCTCAGAGTGCCAGCTACTGGGCTGTGTTTCTGGTTTGAGGTTCATCGGAAGTGGCCCAAGCTGACCGACTCCATGACCTGATGTTGTGCGTTCCCGCTGGAAGACTTCTCTTCACCTTGTGTTTTATGCAACCAGCAGACTGTCCCCCAATCCTCTGCCATTCAGGGTACTGATGTAAAGAAAGGAAGGGATTTTAGCATTGGGACTGGACATTTACATTTTTCATGGTTGTTTATTTATTTTAAGAGAGAGAGAGAGAGAGAGAGAGAGAGAGAGAGAGAGAACAGGAGCAGGGGAGGGGCAGACAGAGAGGGAGAGAATCCCAAGCAGGCTCCGAACTCTCAGTGCAGAGCCCCGATGCTGTGCTGGAACCCACAAACCGTGAGGTCATGACTTGAGCTGAAATTAAGAGTCAGATACTCAACCGGCTGAGCTACCCAGGTGCCCCAGGACTAGTGGTTTAAAAGCCCCTCAGAGAAACATGCTGTGTTGGGTCACATGCTTCTACTTCCAACACTTGTTGGTCAGAGTCTGTGCTGGACTTTCTCTCTGAGCTGAGCAGTGGAGGATGCAAGTCCCCATGGGAAATACAGAGCACACGGAGGTGGGCCACAGGGGTAACAGACACATGTGCCTCTGGCCCAGACTTCAGGAGGTGGTCTTCTTAGCATAAGCAGTGAGATTTCTTTGCCTGGCAGTCTCCTCATCATCTTCTAGCACCAACCTGGGATGTCATGCTTGAGTAGGGTAGCCTTGTGCCCTCCCAGTCCTCACCTTCTCTGCCTCTCCCTGGCCCAGTCACTTGCCCTCTGGGGCCTCCTTTGCAGTTGACTCTCTTCTGACACTAAACCCTTAAGACCAGTGCCTTGAAGGATGGTTGCTTTTGACTGGGCAGCTTAGTTGTTTTTTTTTTTTTTTTTTTTTGATGTTTATTTTTGTGAGAGAGAAAGAGAGAGACAGAGTGTGAACAGGGAAGGGGCGGAGAGAGAGGGAGACACAGAATCTGAAGCAGGCTCCAGTCTCTGAGCTGTCAGCACAGAGCCCTGACGTGGGTTTTGAACCCACGAACTGTGAGATCATGACCCGAGCTGAAGCGCCCCTGGGCAGCTTGGTTCTAAAGTAGTCTGGGACACCAGCATTGTGTGTGGATGAGCTCTTCCCCAAGGACATTCCTCAGTTGCCTGGAAGGTAGGTAGTGCCTTCAGGGGTCCTGCTGTATGAGAAATGATTAGCCCAAAATCAGGCTTAGCCTTGGTGAGGCACGTGTACAAGGGGAGGGCACATGGGGATGGACGCTCAGTGAGAGGACAGAAAGTTCACGTCTCCGTTCTCAAGTGCACATTCAGGACCTGCCTTTAACCGAGTGGGATTGCGGATAAGCCATTCACACTTTCAAAGTAACATATTGTTGAAGGTGTGCGTTTGCTTGTTTCTGCGTTCATTCTCCCGGTTCCGGGTTGAGGCCATGGTAGGTATCTGGTAAATGTTTGTTGAATGAATGAATGAACCAACGAACCATCAAGCAGAGAGACAGGAGCTTTCATTCAATACAGGAGGGATGGGGGGGTTCGCACCCTTCTCTCCCACGGCCACCCATATATGACTTTTCTTTCAGCACTCCTCTGATTTCACCAAATATGTGCAAAAAGTAGAACTCCGTCAAAGCTAGTAAATTATGGCCTGGAAAGACGTGGAATTTTCTTTGAGGTCTGGTGTCTCCTGGTATCCCAGGGAGCTGTGGGATACACCTCTGTAAACAGGTGAGCGGCAAGGACCTGGGAGGGAGCCCTGTGCTCCCTCCGTTCTGATCCCAGGCCTGTCTCTGAGCGCATCTTAATCTTCAGGTTGCCAAGACGCTTTGAGGCTGGCTGGTAATAAAATGACTCCCTCCTCCTCCGCCCACCCCACCCACCCCCGGTTTTTTGTTGTCGTTCTTGTTAGTAGCAGGCAATAGTGGCCTGCGTTTCCCTTCCACCAGGTGCCAGGGATGCTTGCCTGGTGAAACTTGAGGATGGAAAGAGAAGCTTGGTGCCGAGGTGCGAGCATCCCCTCTTTCCGATTTGCCTTTCTGCTCCCATCAGCTGAGGGACCAGAGGGACGTTAAGAAAGCCCAGGCTTCCCAGTAGGAGAAGCACCTGTTGGGGAATCAGAGCATCTGTTCTCTGCCTGGCCCTCTTGCTCGGATGCTGGGGCTTGTGGAGGTCGGGCGGCCTCGCTCTGGCAGGCTGGGGGTGTTTAGAAACCACCACTTCTTCAACATTCTGCCCCTTTTCCTTTCCTTTCATTTAGCAGTCATTTCTGTAGGGATGTCCCCTCTTAGTTATTTGTAATTATCTTTTATGCCATTGTATACCCTTACAAGTGGCTGGTGGTTATAAATTCCAAGTTGTGATTTATATCTCTTCATAATTACGAAGGCGATCTTTTCACACATGATTCATAACCCTCCCAATGATGGCATGTGTCCTACCGGCTGGTATGTAGAACTGTTTGCTCCAGCTCTTTTTCAAGCAAAATCGTATCGGTACTATCTCTGGGAGCAGCGTCCTGAGCTGTCACCTCTGCGTATTCCGTCAGTCCTGCCTGCTGGGCCGGGAACTGTGTTACATGCAATTCATGCATCGCCCGCTTAACCCTCCCACTGACAGCGCACAGAAATGTTGCACAGAGCAGAAAGCTTGGCCACTGTAACATCACATCAAGTTACATCAATGGTCAAAATAGTTACAATGAATGATAAGAGTAGTGGTACTGTCTGTGACTGTTCTAAGGTTTTTACATGGGTGAATCTGTTGAATCATCTGAGAACCTTGTGTAATAAGTATGGCTTATTACCTTTATTTTATAGATGGAGATTCTGAGTTCTTGAGGGATCAGGAAATGTTGTCAGTGTCACCCGAACTGCTTGAATGGCAGGGCTGGGCACCAAAAGCAGGCCTTCCGATTCCAGAACCTTTTTTTTTTTTTTAATAAGTAATAAACAGATGTTTTAAAATCAAGAAGCCACTATTAATTTCTTCAACAGAGATGCTATGAATCACTAACATCAGAAATGATTACGAAATGTCTATTTTCCAGTATTAAATGGGGCTTAAGTGATTTCCACAATTTGCATCTTACTAGAAAGCCTTGAGACTTAGATTTGGGTTCTAATTATGACGTTTCCTTTTTTAAATCGTCATCGTGATTTGCTCACATTAAGCGCTTTTTGAAAACCCACTTTGTCCTGGGCCCTGTACTGTGGTGTGTCCCACACATCGCCTCATTTAACTCTTAAAATAGCATGATTCTTCGAGAGCTGAAGAAACTGAGCTCCTCATCAGAACCTCTCCCAATTCCTTGGGCTCAGCAGCTGGAGGCCTCCTGGCGATCCCACCTCACCTGAGTTCCAGGAGCATGGAGCCTAATGTCTTTCTCCAGTGCATCAGGAAAGCTTTCTGGGAGAAGGTACCAGTACGCAGGTTGTCTGATTCTTGCTCACTTAGTAGGAAAAAGCCTACCCATCCCAGGTGGGGGCCCAAGAAGGAAGTGGATGATGAGGGGCAGGGGCTGCTGAGCCTGCCTTTCTGCCCTGGGGCAGCTAGTAGGTGGGTCCTCACAGAACAGAGGCGATTTCCTTTGTCCCTTTGCATCATCACTGGACAGCGCCAGACCTGACTCTGCCTTTTCTGTCATCGCCTCCTTCTCCAGGGCTCTCTTCTCAGCTCTTACTCCTGAGGGCAGGAGAGCCATGCTGGCTTCTCCTTGAATGAGCTCAGAGGTCAAAAGCTTCTCAAGGGAAGACGCAGGACATCAGAGGCCGGAGTGCCCTTTTCAAAGCTGTCCTGGCTCCCGTGTCTCCGGTAGAAGGTGGGCAGACTCCACTTTCTTTTCGCAAACACCAGAGTGTCTGAAATCATATACAGGAAAAGGGAACCCTTCTCTGCTGGGCAGCTGGGTCAGGAACGCCCAGGGTCTTCTAATAATGCTGAGAACGGACCCTTGTTTAGTTTTTAGCTTTTGTAAGAAATCAACCCTTAAACTACGAAGATGACCCTTAAACAGGTGCATCAGTCTCTGTCCTTGATTCCATTCCACTATAGGCAGTTTGGGGTGGAGCCCCACTGTGAGAAGCCGTATGCTGCCTCAATTGATCCTAACCACCCCCCCCACCCTTTTTTATTTCACAACTAATATATGAGCTGCTAGAGAAGCCTCTCTGGGCAGGTGACATTTGAGTAGATTGGAAGGAATCAAATTACATAGTTATTCAGAGCATATGTTTCAGGCAGAGGGCGTAGGAAGTGCAAATGGCCTGAGGTTGAAGCATGTTTGTTGTGTATGATCAGAGAATAGGAAGGTTAGTGAGCCTGTAGCTGGGGGAAAGTGGTAAGAGATGGGAGCAGAGGTAGCTGGAAGCCCAGATCTGTAGGGCCCTATGAACCATCATATGGCTGAATTGATCCCTTTTCAGTACTTTTTCAGGCTGGCAGGAGTGATCAATTCATTTCTCCAGTGCCCCTATTAGCCTCTGCGTGTTTGCTTTTCCTCCAGTGTGTCCTGTGTTTCCTCTTGGTCTCTGTTAATGGTGACAATGAGAACATTTCCCCTACAGTAGTAATAGCGCAAACATCCATACAGGAAGCTTAGAGGATTGTGTCTTTTTCCGTGAGCTCTTATTAGCTGAAAAATGACATTAGAGCTCACCTCCTATGCTTCTCTTTTAATTAAGATCCGCCTCCCCTCTCCCCCCCCCCCCACCAAACACACAGTCCTGCCATTAGGGGAGATCTCCTATGAGCCCCTGATTCAGGTTGCTTTCCTCGTTTGTCTTCCTGTAGGGCGAGTGTCTGAAATCCCTCCCCTTCCCTGCGTGAGTATGAACGTGGACAAGAGCACTTTGCCTCTTTGTGCTTTGCCCTTCCAAAGCGAGTTATTATATCCCACATCAGTGTTGTTTGTACAGTGTGACCCTGTTTATATATTTACTGACTGCTGAGTCTCCAAGTGGCTTTGTTCTTAGGACCTCACACCGACTTCATCAATCTGAACAGCCTGGCTGAACTGCACATGAGCAGGGAGGGTGTGATGCGACAGTGCTTTGTTGATTCTCCGCGAACGTTGGGGAAATGAGGGATCATGGATATATAATGAGCCCCCGAAGATGGCAGGTGCGGACAAGGAGGGCCTTATGTCCTTCATTTCTAGTCCCGCAGTTTATATATTCTTGTTCAGAACTTGCAGCTTGCAGGTGAAGGATTTTGCTTGCAGCTGACATTGCAGTTGACCAGGAGAGGAGGCAGGAGTTTATTTCCCTCTCCTTCCTGCGTGCGTCTGTGTGGTGGCCAAGACTCACTTTCCCAGTGGAATCCCTGCCACCCTTTATGGCCCTTTGTGTGACGTGTGTGTCATTATCACCGTCAGGTGCCTCCTTACTCAGTGTGGGGTTGCGGATGAGCTTAGAAATGCCTTCGAATTCGGAGTTAATACAGAACGTGCTCGTGGACTGATGCTATTTTTGCTTTATTCTTCAATATTTTCCTGTTCTCATTCAGAATACTGTCAGCCCCTCTTCCCCTCTCCCTCCCCTCTACCATTTTCCTCTGAGTGTGGCCATTTCCGGACTCTGTCTGGCTGTCCAAGCAGCCCTGGCCTACCTAACACCCCCAAGAGCCACCCTGAAGATTTTTATGTTTTTAAAAATTTTTTAAGTTATTATTTAAAAAAAATTTTATGTTTATTTATTATTGATACAGAGAGAAACAGAGCATGAGTGGGGTTGGGGCAGAGAGAGACGGAGACACAGAATCTGAAGCAGGCTCCAGGCTCCGAGCTGTCAGCACAGAGCCTGACGCGGGGCTCGAACCCACAAACCATGAGATCATGACCTGAGCCGAAGTTGGATGCCTAACCGACTGAGCCACCCAGGTGCCCCTAAGTTATTTTTTTAAATATTTATTTTTGAGAAGAGAGAGAGAGCAAGTGGGGGAGGGACAGAGAGAGAGAGAGAGAGAGAGAGAGAGAGAGAGAGAGAGGGAGGGAGGGAGACACAGAATCTGAAGCAGGCTCCAGGCTCCAAGGTGTCAGCACAGAGCCCGACGTGGGGGCTCGAACCCACGAACCGTGAGATCGTGATCTGAGCCAAAGTCAGACGCTTAACTGACCGAGCCACACAGGTGCCCCACCCTGAAGGTTTTAATTTGGGTCTTGTTGGCCTGCAGGCTGAGATAGTGCGGCAGCAAAGCCTGTGCCCCTCACCCGCACCCCATCCTGTCGGGTGACATGTGACATGTCGGGTGACCTGTGGGCACAGGAGTCCCTCAGCAGCTGGTGCCAGCTCATCCTCATCTTGGCATCTCCGGACAGCCTGGCGGCTTCGGCTGTTTCGAGCCCAGCTGGAACCGGTGGGGTAGGGTGTGGTGCTGGGCTGCCCCGCGGAGGTGATTTGCCGCTTCGTACTAATAAACAGATTTCAATCCCAGGAACTTCTGAAGACCCACCGCGCTCGCCCTGTCTTCTGACTGACTTTGGGATGAAGGATGTTGGAGGTAGCCGCAAGGTTTAGTGAATCCAGGCTGGATGCACCGCTGAGGATTAAAATCTCCTTCTGCTGTGCTAGCTGTGTGCCCTGGACAAGTCACTTAAGCTCTCTGAACCTCTCCTCCTGGATCTAAATTGAAGTTAATAATACCTGCGCCACATAGTTCGCGCCAGGATTTAATGAGATCAGGCTCATAGAAGGCACCTCGTCCAGGTCTTGGCACACTGTCCGCGCTCGGTAGATAATTAACTTTTCTCCTCGCCTCAGCTAGGATCCCGCGTGGGAGAAGAAAAGGCCAAATGAGCTGCAAGACTTGCTGTTTTGCTCTCCGCAGTGATCTGGGCTTGGCAGGTTTCAGACACTTATCAACAAAAGTAAAAGAGCTTTAATTATGCGCTTGTTTGTGGTTTGGTTTGGTTGTGTCATTTTCCGAAGCGAGAAGACTGTGGCCGTCTTCGCTGCCGCCGAGTGAAGGGCTGGCCGGGAGTCAGGGTGGGGAGTCAGTACTTGGTCAGGGGACTCCCAGGACCCCCGTGCCTCGGACGTGGGTTGGTGGCATCATCCGAATGGGGTGTGTTCCCCGGGCCCGGTTTGCGGAGCCCCTGGGCGCTGCTGGACCTCCCATTACATCTTCAGGCTGTGTCTGGACCTCACAGATGCACTTGCTGTTCTTTGCTAGTGATTCATGCACTTAAGTTAATGCACTTCCACTCGTGCACAGGACCCGGGCATGGCTCTGGTGTGTGTCGGCGGGAGCGCTTCGCGTGCCTCGGGAGGCACACTGCCCGGCTTCCAGTTCACCACTCCCTGGATGGCCTTGGGCATCAGGAACCTCAGTTTCTTTGTCTGCAAAATGGAGTAGCGATTGCCCTTACCTCATAGGATTGCGTGAGGATTAGGAGGATTAATCCAGAAAAGAGCCTACTCCATAAGTGCCCAGGAAAGACTGCTTGTGTTGATACTGATCACAGGTAATATGTGGGCATTGATGATTACAGAATAAATAAATATATTCCAGGTACGTGGACATCGTTAGTTTTTTTGTACACCAAACGGTGTTATTCCTTGACTAAGGTTATAAGGTTGGAGGTACAAACTCCTTAGCTAAAAGTAAATTCTGTATTGTCACCGGGGCAGGAATGTGGGTGGCCACACTGAATCTGGGGTGTATTTTTCTTTCTTTCTTCTTTTAAGTTTATTTATTTATTTTTGGAGAGAGAGAGCCAGAGAGCAAGTGGGACAGAGGCAGAGAGAGGGAGAGAGAGAATCCTAAGCAGCCTCCTGCACTGCCAGTGCAGAGCCTGATGCGGGACTCAAACTCGCGAACCACGAGATCATGACCTGAGCCGAAGTCTGACACTCAGCCAGCCGAGCCACCCAGGTGCCCTGGGTGTGTATTTGTACCACTTTGTGGGCTTTGAGGTACCGTGTGCCTCTGATATCTTGCATTAAGCTGCAACTCATTGCTCAGCCTTTAATCCAGCGCCTAAGTTTCCCTGGGTTTCTGGTCCGAAGCTCACATTGTTTGTCCTTACACTTGTGGATGATCATGGCCGTTGGTGCTGGGGCAGCAGGACTTGTGCTTTAGTTCAGGCCTCCCCTGTCACACACAATGCGGGCTTGTTCTATGAATTTACTAGCCTGGAAACTCTGTAAGGTAGGCACATTTCCAATGTGATTGCTATTCACTTAGTGTCAAGTTCCACGTAATTATTGACACTTAGTATCTGCCCATCCTTAACTGTATAACAGTATGCTAAGCCTTGCTTTCTACGTGTTCATTTAGGCTGTTAGCCCGGGCAAATCAATATGGCAGTTAAGGCAAATGGAAGAGATTTGAATTGTGTTTCCTTCCTTTATAGGTTGAATGATTTCATTTGGCGTCATTCAGAATTGTTATTATTTTATGACATATAGTTCATAAATACCTTTTCCTCTGAGCATTTGTCTGTTACGGTTACGAATAAGTGATTGCTGATTTCTGCAGTCGAGGAAACTCTGCCATTCACTTCCTGCCACAACAAGGTACAAACCCAGACTGAGTATCTTTCCTTTTGTTTACAGGCCTAGTCCTCTGCTTACAGTTGTGTTTTATTTATTTATGGCTGTATGTGTGTGTATGTGTATATATACATACTGCCCCTATTCTGGGCATGTGGCCATGTGCTCTTTTTGCAGAAAATGTGTTTTACTTATTGGCTCTTCCTTGAGCCTTCCCTGGACCTCCCTCTGGACACCTACTTATGACTCGGCTAGAAGCCTTACCAACAGGAACAGAGTCCTCCCATCAGCCTCTCCCAGGGCTATGTCCCTCTTGGTGTGGCCTTAACAATTCTGATTCTTACTGTGCATTAAAAAAAATTTTTTTTTTAGTATTTATTTTTGAGAGGGAGACAGAGTGCGAGTGAGGGAGGGGCAGAGAGAGAGGGAGACACAGAATCTGAAGCAGGTTCCAGGCTCTGAGCTGTCAGCACAGAGCCCAATGCCGGGCTCATGACCTGAGCCAGAGTCGGACGCTTAACAGACTGAGCCACCCAGGTGCGCCTCTGAGTGTGCATTTTGAAGCAAGCATGTTCAAGATGCTCTCCATCTGCCTTTCTACTTTTCATGCAGAGAGACTTAACTAGACTCCCCAGAAAATACTATCTGCTTCCCATCCCTTAGCACTAGCCAGGTCAAGGCTCCCACAGATGCCAACTCCTGATTTAGCTTCAGGTTTCCCCTTTGGTTATTTTCCAACATTCTTTGGTCTGCACAGCCTCCCTTCCTCCTCCAGCTAGCCATCAGGCTGACCTTTGAGATGAAGCGGTCCACTACCGTCCTAACTTGCTGGGGCCCCAGTTCTGCCCTGGCTGGAATGTTCAGAAGGAATGTTGGAATGAAGGCCTTGCTGGTAGTAAACTTCCCATTCATTTTAAATAATGGCTTTCTCCATTGTGTTTATAATAATAATGCAATAATTTCCATTTAACATGTGCATTCTGTCAAAAAATAGTTTGGAAAAAGTGAAAAATGTGCCCCTCATATACTTATAGAGGGAATCTGAGTCAAATATATATTTTTTAAATCATTAATGGGAGAACCAGTAAGTTGGTAAACCTGGCTCAAAGAGCATTTGAGGAATTGGCTACTTATAGGCATTTTGAAGAGAATAGAAGAGATAGAAGAGAATAATTAGGTAAATGTGGGGGAAATGGTGAGGTACCATTCAGATCAGCCTTGAGGTGACCCAGCTTCTGGAAGTGTTGCCAGCAGAAAGCTTTGTAGTGGAGGAAGAAATTTTACTCCACCCTTCTAGGTTCTTTCGACTAGTCTGTTAATTGACATAAGACACATTAACAGGAGGAAAGCAAATTTAATTTCATATGTACTGGAGCCCCAGAGAGATCTCAGAGCTGAAAGATGGGCAATTGAGGCTTATTCGCCATCCTGAGCTAAGGAGAGGGCGGGGATCTAGGGTTTCAGTGAGAAAGGAGACAACTTAGAGGAAGACACGGGACGAGCAAATGTTTGGTAAACAAATGTTCGTTGTGTCATGAAGAGACCATGGGACACACACAGAGATTGAACAAATAGGCCCTGCGAGGTCCCCATCCCTTACCCCACCTGGCCCAGACTCTTTGTAGTTCCTTCTGGTGAGAACTTTCTTCCTATACTAGGACGTCTATCTAAATTCTTAGAGGTGGTTAAAGGGGAGGTTAAAAGCTCTTCTTGAGTCATTTGGACCTCGATTATTTTCAGCTTAAAATAATCCACCTGCCAAAGTGGTACATTTTGGGGAGTCTGGGGACTTGCTCTGAATCCTTTTAGCCTTTAGCTGTCACCTCCCTTCAGGGATTGCTCAGGCCGAAGAGAGCCACCTGATGGAAGACCTGCTCCCTCCCGGGGCAGTCTGCACCCGATGTCTGACCCATGAGGGGGAATGGAACAGGGACCTCTCACCCCCTGCATGATCTCTTGAGAGTCATCCTATATTCAGAACTGCCCTGTCACAACTGCATCCCGGCTTACCTTCTTTCTTTACTTAGTCCTACTTCCTTCCCTCCATTCTTTGGGGCTTGACCCCTAGAACACTCCTTCATAAACTTGTGGTTCCATAATGACTGTTCCAGAGTCTGTCCCCTGCAAATCCCAGTCTGTCACAGTTAGACACAAAATCCATGAACGTCCTACAGGGTGGTGTCACTGTAACTTTTGGGGTTATTTTTTCCATGGTGTAGAAGGCTACAACTTGATACGTAGCTTCATAGTGTCCAAGCCCCTGATATATAGGCAGTAACATAATCAAATCCAGGTTTGGCTCTAGATCCAGGTTTGGCTGACCAGTAGGTAAAGAGCCAGATAGTAAATGTCCTAAGCTCCACAGGCCCTGCACATCTCTGTTGCTTTCCCACAATCCTACAATCCTGCTGTTGGAACAGGAAGTAGTCTTGAGGGCATGGCCGTGTTCACAAAACAGGTGGAGGGTGGGATTTGGCCCAAGGGCCATGGTGTGCCGACCCTTGCCCTGGATGGTTAAGTCATCTGCAGGTCTCTTAAACAGTGTCCTGGATTGACACGGTAAAGACAGGCTGCCTGCCATCTTTGCCTCTTTGATGCTTGGAGGATTTAATTTCTAAATCCTGCCGCAGCCCACAAGGTGCTCATGTTTACCATTTTGTGAATGAGGTAACAGGATGAATGAGGTTCTCTGTTTTCTTAGTCCTTAAGTACTCGATGGTCCCTGGAAGTGAGCATGGTGGATCTAGCCCTCAGGCTTGCTCTTTCTCCCTCCATCAGTCTACCTCACTGAGTCATGGGAAACACAGGGATAAGGATCTGAGTCACTGTTGGGACAAAAGCACCCAAGAAACAGCTGACTGCAGATTTCATGGAGTCCAGAGTGTTTGACAAGGCCCTTCCCAGCACCACACTCTCTCTGTCATGTGTCCTGGAATTGTCACACAATGGGTGGGGCTGTACCTGTGAGCAGGGCAGTGTGAATGCAGGTAGCTCTTACCCATTCGAGTTTTAGAGGAATTTTCCAGCCTGGACCTCATTTCCTGGGCTGCATTCCTCTGACAGGAGTAGGAAGTCAGAACAGCTTACCCTGTAGCAGCCGGGCTCTTAACTGAGCTGTGCCAGATGCTTAACTGAGCAAGCCCCCTGGTCAGCTGGAGACTCTTGTCACCATTAAGAAATATGGAGGATCTTTCCTGTCTTTTCCTGCTCTGCCTTTGTAAAAAGCCATTTTATAAAATGTTTATTTATTTATTTTGAGAGAGAGAGAGAGAAAGAGAGAAACATGAGCAGGGGAGGGGAAGAGAGAGAGGAGAGAGAGAATCCCAAGCAGGAGAATCCCAGGCAGCACTGTCAATGTGAAATCAAGAGTTGGATGCTTAACCAACTGAGCCACCTGGGTGCCCCTATAAACAGCCATGTCATAGGGTCTGGATTTGAATTCTGACTCCTCACCTCACCAGCTGTGTGATCATGGGCAAGTTTCTTAAATCTCTTTTGTCTCTGTTTCCTTGTGTGCAAAATGAGGATAATAGTAGTACCTTTAATGTGGCTAATATGAAAATGAAATTAACTTGTAGAGTTTGTAGAATAATACCTGGTAATACATAGTAAGTACTATGAAAGTGTTTTCTGCTACTGTTTTTGTTATTATTACAATTACCATTATTTTTTAGCACTTAGTATGGTGTCTGGCTAGTAATAGGTGCTCAATTAGTGTACTTCAATGCATAAATGAGTCACATAAGAAATTAGATTCAAATAAAGTTCTAGAACAGTGCTTTCCAATAAAACTCTCTGGGATGATGGAAATACGCTGTACCAGTGCTGTCCAGTAGGATAGTGTAGGGGAGGAAAAATAAATTTCCCTCTACCCTTTTAGGTTCTTGATAGAGATGTCCCTTGTAATCAAAGAGAGGTTAACAGGAGAAAAACAAATTTAATTTTGTATGTACAGGGGCCCTAAAGATATGAGACCCAAAGAAGTAACCAAAGCTGATGGCTTTTATATCTTTTTGACAAGGAAACAATACATTTTTGAAGAATTGACAAGACAAAGAAGTCTGAGCTTGGGTAATAAATAAAAGGAAGCAACAAGGTTTGTTTACATAGTCTTCTGGGTTACAGATTCTCTATCTCTGGTGATAAGGATTTCTCCTTTCCTCCTGATTTGGGGAAGGTATCTTTCACATGGGAGATTCATTTCCTATTTTTAGAGAGACAAAGGATGGTCAGAGTGTCTTTGTATCAGCTTTTTCTTATGTAACTTTAATTCAGAATAATCAGAACGCCGGAGTGGCACATTCTGAGATTGTCTGCCCTGAACTCCCATCAGTTGTCACTAGCTGCATATCGCTAAGGAGCACTTGACATGGGGCTAGTACAATCAGGGAACTGCGTTTTAAATTTAATGTAATCTTAATTTCCACTTACAGCCACCTGTGGCTAGTGGCTATCATGTTGGACAGAACAAGTCTCTGAACAGAAGTGTTCAGTGGTTGTGATTCAGTTGGTCTGGTTTGGGCATTTTTGCAAACACCTGTGGGTGATTAACCTGCAGCCAGCATTGAGAACCATAGGACTGGAACTTTCAGGCCAGCACTTTTTCATCAACCCCCACATCCATCCATCCATCCATCCATCCATCCATCCATCCACCCATCCATCCTTCCATCCATCCAATTACTCTTCTTGGCCAGCAGTCAACAAGGAGATCTTGGCTCTCAAAGAGCTTGCCTGCTATGGAGGAAATAGATAATGTAAAGGCACACAGTATATGATGAGAACAAAAGAGAGCTTCGCAGTGGTGACTGGGTTGGAAGCGATGGTGGTGCTTGTTTAAGGAAAGCCTCTCTCAGGAGGGGACACCTGAGCTGGGACCTGTTTGGTGGGGAAACACCCTTGTCATGATCCGGGATAAGAGTGTTCCTAGCAGAGGGAGCAGCCAGTGGTAATGAAGTTGGGGCCCTCTTTGGCCTGTGTCCGAAACAGGAAGAAGGCCGTGTGACTGGGATGGTGAGCACAGAGGACTGTGGCCAGAGATGATCTCAGAGAAGAGGGCCAGGTGGGATTTTTCAGGACCTTGTGGGCCGGAGTCTGGAGTTCAGGATTTTTATTCTGCATGCCATGGGGAGCTGTCGGAAGGTACTGAGAAATGCCTCCTGTACCACATGTGTCTCTTAATTGCCATAGAGCGCATGGGTGATATGGGGAGGGGAGAGCGGTGGCTGGGGTACAGATGGCACAGTTGGGACAGAAGAGGTTACAGACGGGGATCTGTCAAGGTGGAGCCGACAGAACTTACTGATGGGTCGATTGCATATGTGAAGGTCACAGAGGATTTATATACCCTCCTTCCCAAGTATACTTGGACAGTGAGCGTGGATATTTTGAGTACCCACTGGCCAGATAAGCTTATCTTCCTTCCATCTTCAGGAGACTGCTTAAAAACTTTGTGATGCCATGAGTGTCGGTTAGGGGATTATAAAGTATGTAGCCTGGAGCAGTGTTTCCCTGACAGCGATGTGCAGATCAGCAGCGGATATTGCTAAAATGCAGAATCTGACTCCTTAGGTCTGGGGTCTGAGATCGTGCATTTCTGAAAGACTCTTTGGGGAGGTCCGTGCTACCTGTGTTTGAGCCCCACTTTACCTCGTTAACGGCTGACTCGACCCCCTATTGAATGTTCCTGCTACACAGAGCACAGAACAGTGACTCTCCAGACCCTGTGTGTCTTGGGAGCAGGTTGTAACAAGCCAGGAAGCACTCTCTCCAAGCTGAGTCTGTTCTTCCCAATCCACACAGGCATCTTGGATGGGTGGCCCTGAGCCTTCTCCAGACCCTCAGGGAATTTGCTTTGTGGACACAGAAGACCCTGTTCCTTTGTCCTTTGGGAACAAAGTTCCATAGCAATTATTTCACAGCCTGTAGCTGTGTACCCTCAGCTCTTCAGGTCCAATCTCTAGAGCGACATTTGAGGGGATGTATTTTACATGAAAAAGAAGGCTTTAAAACAAAATGACCCGTGGGCAAGAAGGCATGTGACTCTCTGTATTTAAGCAACCCTGTGTTATTAACACAATGCATTTACTTGGTGTCCCGGTGGGAGAAATGAGACGTGGTTACCAGAGATGTTAACAATGGGATGATCGGTTTCGGCAGAGAGAAAGTCCAGCAAGGTACCTCTAGCTCTCATTTCTTAACGAAATGGGTAAGGAAGTGTCCAGACATTTCATAGGGTGCGTCTCCCTGCAGAGCATTACAGTAAGTGAAAACAATTACCTGGCTGTAGGAGTTAGGGTTGTTTCGAAATGAATGTGCTCCCTTGTACCAGGGGCTAACTCAACCATATTGATCATCCGGGGCCGGCACAGAATGCTTTATTGAGGCAGGATTCCTTATGGAAGCTTTTTGTAAATGAAACTAACATTTGATTACCGGGAGAAAATTACTGTGACTTGTTATTTGGTTTCCCAGCTGATACTATTGATTCATGGTGCCTCCGGTAGTTCTTAATAATCTGTCCCATTTCATATTAGATGAGATACTGCAGCTATTTTCTGACTCCTAGTGCAAACATTTAGGGCTGCCGTACCAAGCTTGTATGCCAGCTTCCTCCCGTCTAATCTTTGGAGTTCCCAAGTGCTGTGGCATTTATCATCACAGGTTATTAAATTATTATGTGGTAGTTTGCATTTTTATTATGTTCTTCCCTTCCAATAAAGGCGAATCTCGCCTTTAGAGCCCGCAGAGATTTAACACGGCAGAGCGGGGGACACGGAACTGTCTTGACCCACGTCAGTCATAATGAGCCGTCCCCCTCTCTTGTTTCTGAGTGGGAAGCCATTCAGTAAAGTCACTCACTCTGTCTGTGATTTTACTCCTCCACAGAGGCCTGATTCCTCCAACTGCTGTTTAACCCATTTGTCTCTCTTCTCTTTATGGAATTACAGCTAACTCCAGGAGTAGGTGCTGGAAAGGAAGAAAACAGGCATGATTTAAGAGAGCCCTGAACGAAATGGTCTTTAGTCCATAATACGGCCCTAGAATTAAGGCAGGGGGCTTTTCCTGTGTGGATAGAAAGGTTCGCAGCATAAGCATATGCATCTCGGTCTGTACCCTGTACTCTGTAAACCGGCACGTTATTTCCCGGAGTCAGGGTGATGGCTCCTGTCGCAAAGCTGAAGACATGTAATCTGCCAACCAAATAAAAGTCCCATCCGTGGTGTGGCCACAGTTACTTCTCAGAGGTGGGACTCCAGGCAGAAGTGGCATGTGGACAGACTTCCCAGCGTGAATAAAGGTGAGCCTTACTTACATAAGATGTTTATCATCAGGACGTGTCGTGTCTTGTAAGAGGATGGTAAGAACTGTACTTAAAAAATGTCTCTGTGATGCCAGTTAAGATTCTGCCAAGAGGTATCACGGGTTTAGGAGCCAGACACAGTCCTGGGTTGAAATCTGTCCCTGCCACCTTCTAGCTGTGTGATCTTAGGAAAGATACAAAACTGTGCTGATCTTGAGTCTCCTCCAGCAAACAGAATAATGCCTTCTTGGCAGCCGGAAGGCTGAGAGAATTAACAATAAAGTATGGTAATTCCTACCACACCATTTGCCACTTTCTCTGCAGATGGTTGTCTTTAACACAAAACAAAACTAAAGTATTAGGTTGGGTGTTACAACTAGTCTCTAACGTAAAGACTATGTTTTCATGTTCTTTGGCTCAGAATAAGCCCACAGCCGTCTCCTGATTTCTGACCATTTCCTTCATCCTGGCTCCATAGACTGTCCCAGAACACACTGTGACAGGTGTCTCTGCTGAGGCAAATGCTAGGAGTATAATCTTGATAAAACTGTGTCCCGGGACACTGGTGGCTGAGTGGATGGGTTTGCTCCCGTGTGCCAAACTCCGTCCACCTCACAGCCCAGGCTCTGGCAGCAGTGTGCCAAGGAACAGCATGCCAGTGTTGGAACTGGGTGTCCAAGGCCACCAGCTGCAAGACCGTCTCCTCTGTTTTTCTGACCTGTTGCAGCCTTCAGTGACTAACCAATCCACCTGAGCCCTAACTATTGGGGCAAAGTCAGGTGAAGTTGAGTGAGAGAGGGAGTCTTTGCTCTAGAACATAGCGTTTTCTGAGTAGAAATTGAATGAGATGCAGAAAACACATGCTCGTGCTTTGTGTCTGGTGTTCTTCTTGGCTTACGTGAAGGTGTCTCTTTCAACCCATCTTATTTTCTAAGCATGAAGTCAAGGGGAGATAATGTGACCCAGTAAATATGATTGGGCTGCGGCAATCCCAGGGGATGTATCTGTTGCCATCTGTCACACGCAGGGCTGGCTCCCTGCTGGAGAACACAGCCATGGTCCCTGTCGCCAGTGCACATGGTCCCTGTCACCAGCTCTCTGGTCCGGAGTTGGGCACTTCTTACCAGGGTGAAGAATCTAATGCCCTGTAATGTCCAACTGGAGAGGCAAATGCCTTTTTTTGTTCTACAATCTGGAGATCATAGCTCTTCCAGAGAGTGCATTTTCTTTTCTTTTGTTTTTTATAAATTTTTTTAACGTTTATTTATTTTTGAGAGACAGAGACAGAGAGTGAGTGGGGTAGGGACAGAGAGAGAGGGGGACACAGAATCCGAAGCAGGCTCCAGGCTCTGAGCTGTCAGCACAGAGCCCAACGTGGGGCTTGAACCCATGAGCCATGAGATCATGACCTGATCCAAAGTCAGATACTTAACCAACTGAGCCACCCAGGTGCCCCAAGAGACTGCATTTTCTTTTACATTTGATAATACTCCTAATACTATCTTAGACCCGCTTATCTGTGTAGTTTCCCCAAGCTGTGTCTCTCCTGGCTTGTAGCTTTTATTAGATATAAACCATGTCATTTCTGTAATAGTTGTCCTTGTTGGGCCTGGGTCTATTATTCCCTGGCCTCTAGAGTCTTCGGGTCGTTTCTGGAGGGGCCAAGAAGGCTCTACATTCCTCATCTCCAGTTGGTTTAGAAAGATTCAGCTAAAGGAGTTTAACATGTTAGATGCCCAGGAGACTAGCATTAAACCCACCGTATTGGGGTTCCCCTGCCCCATCTCCATGAGATCCCAGAACATGCCTTCTTGATGGAGGTGAAATTGCTAGTGGAGGGGAAATTGCTTCGCGTGGGTGGGGAGGGGCACAAACACTACTTTTTTGTGTATAAAGTGTAGATTTACATACAGTATATAAACATGTACAGCATATCCGCGGTATTAACATTTCATGGGGGCCAATTAGGAAGAAATGTCTCGAAGGGCTCTTTGAGCATGATCGTGAAACAAAAAGGTTTGAAAACCCCTACTATAGGATTTTACTATAGATGCTTCTCCCTGTGTCCTGTTCACAAAAAGTAATGCCTGAAAGGAAACCCTTTGCTCTCTACTTGGGGTGAAGACATCACCGGGTATAGTTCTGGAAGAAAAGCTTATGTGTTTCCAGCTGAAGAGCTGCTTGGAGCTCTTTGGGGCAAGTGATCCCTGAGTTTTAAATAGCATCGGAGTCTCCCAGGGAGATTTCAAGAGGGCAACTCTTGGGCCCCACCTCAAATGTACCCCGGAATATTCTGGAGTTCTGGACATCACTTGGGTGATTCCTAAATAGCCAGACTGACACAAAGTCCATAACCAGTGTTCTAGAACAAGGAGAGAAAGTGGTTTAGATTGGAAGCTGACTGAGGGCCAGAAAGGAAGACCATCTTGTGGATCTCTCTCTCCTCACCTCTCCCAACCTCCCCCTACCACTATGCTTCGGCAAACCAGATGGTACATGGGTCACCAAACACGCCTCTCAGCCTTTCCCACCTACATTCATTTGCTTCTTAGATTCTCTTCACTCAGATTCCCTTTCTTTCCTCTTAACCTGTCCACTTTCTGCTTGTTCTACAAGACCTTGCTTCCGTGATCCTTCAGTGGAAAGCCTTTCCTGAACTTTCCCCGTGTTGTTACTTCACTTACACATTCTGCCTTAACTTTCTGGCTATTTGTACCTATTGTTTTCCTTTCTTCCCCCATTTTCTTGAGGCATAACTTAATATACCATAAAACCCATCCATTCTAAGTATACAATTAAGTGATTTTTTTTAGTTAAGCTATAAAATCATGCAATCAACACTGTAGTCCAGCTTGAAAATGTTTCCATCACTCCAAAAAGTTTGTTCATGCCTATTTGCAATCAAGCCCCATCCCATCCCAATTTGAGACAACCCTCTTTCCGCCTCCCCTCCCTCCCTCCCTCCCTCCCTCCCTTCCTCCCTTCCTTTCTTCCTCTCTCCCTTCGTCCCTTCCTGGACATTTCATATACATGGAATAATACAATATACAGCCTTTTATCTCTAGCTTCTTTCAATTAGTGTGATCTTTTTGTGGTTAATCTATTTCTTTAAGTTTGTTTATTTATTTTTGGGAGAGAAAAAGCACAAGTGGGCTGAGGGGCAGTGAGAGAGACAGAGAGACAGAGAACCCCAAGCAGGCTCCGTTCCGTGCTGTCAGTACAGATCCTGATGTGGGGCTCAAACTCATGAACTGTGAGATCATGACCTGAACCGAAATCAAGAATTGGATGCTTACCCAACTGAGCCACTTGGGCGCCCCTGAAGTTAATCTAGGCTGTAGCATGTATTGGTGGTTTGCTCCATTTCATTGCTAAAGACTATTCTTTGGTATTGGGATTTAGTAGATTGTATATTAACTGGATTGAATTAGTGTTTGCTTTAAGGCTATACCATGTTTTATTTATCTGCTGCCCACTGATGGACAACGTGGGTTGTTTCCAGTTTGGGACTATTATGAATACCACTATCGCAGTCTTTGTACAGACATGTGTTTTCAATCCTCTTGGGTTGATTGGGGGTGGAATTCTTGGGGCATGTAAATTCATATACAATTTTTTTTTTCATATACAAGTTTTTAAGAAAATCCCACCTGTTTTCCAAAAGTGGTTGTGACCATTTTATCTTTTAACCTCTTACCAGCAGCACAGAAGGCTTCCAGTACCTCCACATGCATGTGAACATGTAGTATTGTCTCTGTTTTCTGATTATACCCATTCTAGTGGGTGGGTAGTGGCACCTTTGAATTTCCCTAAAGAAGAATGATGCTGAGTGTCTTTTGAAGTGCTTATTGGACATTTACATGTTGTCTTTGGTGAAATTGTCTATTTAAATTACTTGCCTATTTTTAAAATTGAGTCCTTTGTCATTTCATTGCTGAGTTGTAAGATTAGAAGAAAGTGATGCTGAAATTATCTTTAACCTTGTTGATTTTCTGACTAGTTGTTTTATCAGTTAGAGAGGGTTATTAATGTCTCCAGTTGTTATCACTGAATTGTTTATTTCTCCTTTCACTTTGTCAATTTTTGCTTCATGTGTTTTGGGGCTCTTAAGGTTGGTGTAAGTTGGGTTTATATCTTCCATTTCACAATTTATTTGTCTCATGTCTTTTTTATTACTCTGTTCCTTCTTTATTGCCTTATTCTGTGTTAAATAGATATTTTCTTGAGTTTCATTTTAATTCCTTCTCCCCCCAAGTTTTGAATTATTTTCTTAGTGATTGCTTCTACAGTATGCATCTAAAATTATCACAATCTGTTTCAGATCAGTACTAACTTAATTCTTGTAAAATATGAAACCTTTGCTCCAGTAAAGATCCATTACTTTCCCTCATTTGTGCTATTATCATATATATAACATCTATAAGTGTTATGAATCTTAACAATGCAGTGTTATTGTTTTATGCAATCCTCTGCCCTTTAAAGACGTTAAGGTGGGGGAGCCTGGATGGCTCAGTCGGTTAAGCATCTGGCTCAGGTCATGATCTCACGGTTTGTGGGTTCAAGCCCCACATCGGGCTCTGTGCTGACAGCTTGGAGCCTGGAGCCTGCTTCAGATTCTGTCTCCCTCTCTCTCTGCTCCTCCCCTGCTCATGCTCTCTCTCTCTCAAAAATAAAAAATTTGAAGAAAATAAAGAAGTTAAGAGGGAAAATATATTTATATAGCCTTTTGTACACTTACCTCCATATTGAACATTTCTAGTACTCTTTATGTCTTTGTGTATATTTGTGTGTATATTTGAGTTACTATATGGTATTGTTTTCTTTCCATTTGAAGGATTCCTTTAGTATTACATGTAAGGAAGATCTGCTAGCAATGAATTCTCCCAGTCCTTGTTTATCTAGGAAATCTTTATTTTGCCTTCATTTTCAAATGATAGTTTTGCTGGATATGGAATTCTTATTTGACACTTTTTTCTTTCACGTCTCTAAATACACCATTCCACTGCTTTCTGACCTATGTTTTTTTCTGATGAAAAGTAAGCTGTTAATTTTATTGAGGATCTCTTGTGTGTTTTGTTTTTGTTTCTGTTTTTGCTGTGTTGAAGATTTTCTGTTGGTCTCCGCCTTTCAACATATATGTGAACAGACTATGTTTCTGGGTATCGAGCTCTTTGCTTTTGTCACACTTGGGGTTTGTTGAGATTCTTGAATCTATGAAGATTCTGTTCACTTTTCTTCTTGGTTCTTCAGATTGACAATAGTTACTAATTGATCTTCAAGTTCACTGATTTCTTTCATCTGACATCTCAAATCTGATATTGAGCCCCTCTGGTGAATTTTTCATTTCAATTACTATACTTTTAACTCTAGAATTTCCATTTGTTGTGTGTGTGTGTGTGTGTGTGAGAGAGAGAGAGAGAGAGAGAGAGAGAGGTCTGTCTTTATTCAGAGAATCTATTTCTTAGATTATTAATATAATACTGCTGTTTAATTATCTTTAATGTTTCGAACATATTTATAGTACATGCTTTGAGTGTTTTTCAGCTATGTCCAACATTGGGGGCCCATTTTCAGATGACTTTTATTTTATTTTAATTTTTTTTCTAATTAAGTGACTTCTACGCCCAATGTGGGGCTTGAACTCACAACCCTGAGATCAAGAGTTGTACATTCCTCTGAGCGAGTCAAGTGCCTCCGGATGACTCTTATTGACTGTTCTTTTCCTCCTGAGTAAGGAAGGGCTATGCTTTCCTGTTTGTTTTTGCATGACTCTGAACTTTTTGTTGAAAATTGAACATTTTGGATAATGTACAGTAGCAACACTGGTGTTTTTCTGTCCTTCCCCCAATGCCGCCCATTCCTACCTGTGGTTTGTTGTTAGTCTGTTTAATTACTTGTCTGAACTAAGGCTGTGATCTCTGCCTCTCCTGTGGTGTGTGGCCATTGGTGTATTTTGTTTTTAATTTTGGTTCCTTTTTTTCTTTGTGTGTTGTAAATTCTTGTTTTTATTTTAAAAGCTTTGTTTTATCATTTTTATTCATTTTTGAGAGGCAGGGAGAAACAGGGTGTGAGCAGGGGAGGGGCAGAGAGAGAGGGAGACACAGAATCCGAAGCAGACTCCAGGCTCCGAGCTGTCAACACAGAGCCTGACGTGGGGCTTGAACCCACAAACCATGAATTCATGACCTGAGCCGAAGTTGGACGCCAAACCGACTGAGTCACCCAGACGCCCCTTCTTTTTATTTTAAAGTCTGGCTTCCTAGGGGTTGCCTCTGTGTCTGCATAGTCAGTGATTGGTCAGAGTTCGTTTTCAAATGCCTCAGCACTAAGATTGCATTCAGAATTAAGGCAGTTTTAAAGTTTCCCCAGCTTTTACTTTCTTCTGGGTCCTTTTGCATCTCCTTTGTCTAAGCGCACACAGGCTCACAGTCAGCCAGGAAAGAGTAGAGCGCGTGAACTCTCTCTCATTTCTCCTTCACTTCTCCATGTCCTCTCAGTCAACCAGAGATCTATGGAGAGCTTATCAAAGACTCTCATGGCTGATCTTGCTGTTCAGTTTCTCTAGTCCACCAGTCTGTTGCTTGCCCCAACTAGCACCACAACCTCAGAGTAGCTGATGATTGCCATTCATTTGCCATCGGGATTGCTATTTTTACTGACAACGCCCCTGAGTGGGGTTTTTCATGTTCCACTTCAAATCAAGTGGACTCCTTCCAACTGCGAGGCTGCAGGTTTGCATGGCCAGCCCACGTGATAGAACATCTGGGCCAACCTACATGGGAAGGGCTCTGGAGGGAAAGAGCCCAGAGTCCCCATTTTCACCAGAGGTTCAGAAGTTTTCATGAACAAATATTCCTCAGTTTGTTGTATGTTCCTGTTGATTTTCAGAGTCTTGAAATGGTGTTTTTTGTTTTGTTTTGTTTTACAATTTTTGTCCAGGTTTATCATTGTTCTTTTTTTTAAATCTTTTTTAATGTTTACTTATTTTTGAAAGAGAGAGAGGGAGGGAGAGGGAGAGGCAGAGAGAGGGAGACACAGAATCTGAAGCAGGCTCCAGGCTCTGAGCCATCAGGGGCTTGAACTCACGAACTGCGAGATCGTGACCTGAGCTGATGTGGGACGCTTAATCGGCTGAGCTACTCAGGGGCCCCTTATCATTGTTCTTGAGAGAATTTGTCGTGTTTCTCACCATGCCGTCCCATCATCTGGAGAGCAAACATCACGTGGCAGTTAAATAGGATTGACTCAGACCCCAGATTGTCTGGGCTTAACTCTTGGCCCTGCTGTTTACTACCTATGAGATGCTTGGTCAGGTTACTTAGCTTCTGGGCCTCTGTGACGGCATCTGTAAAATGGGGATAATAATAGTACCTACCTGGGATGCCTGACTGGCTCAGTCGGGTGAGCATGTGACTCTTGATCTCAGGGTTATGAGTTTGAGCCCCATGCTGGGTGTCGAGATGACTTAAATTGTTTTTAATGTTTTATTTATTTTTGAGAGAGAGAGAGAGACAGAGAGAGAGAGAGAGAGACAGCATGAGCATGGGAGGGTCAGAGAGAGAGGGAGACACAGAATCTGAAGACAGGCTCCAGGCTCTGAGCTAGCTGTCAGCACAGAGTCTGATGTGGGGCTCGAACCCACAAACCGCAAGATCACGCCCTGAGCTGAACCTGGACGCTCAACGGACTGAGCCACCCAGGTGCTCCTCGAGAAGACTTAAAAAACTTATTATTAGTTCACTGAGGGAGGGACTGTATCTTATTTACTATCTTAGCTCCCATATTGTTTGGCCTGGGAGTCAGCTCATCTGACACTCAGATCATTTTTCCACATAGTCAGCTCATCTGACACTCAGATCATTTTTACTAATCTCTTTTTCTTATTCTTTTTTTTTAAGTTCATTTATTTTGAGAGAGAGAGAGAAAGCCTGCATGTGTGTGCGCGAGAGAGCCAGGGAGGCGCAGAGATGGTGTGGGGGGGTGGGGGTGGAGAGGGAGAATCCTAAGCAGGCTCTGCACTGTCACTGTGGAGCCCGGCGAGGAACTTGAACTCATAAACCATGAGATCATGTCCTGTGTGTGCCGAAACCAAGAGTCAAGATGCTTAACCGACAGAGCCACCCAGGCGCCCCTCATCTTTACTAATCTCGTTTACTGTCTTAGCCCCCATATCCTTGGCCTGGTACTTTGCACATAGTCCGTGCATCTGACCCTCAGATCATCTTTACTGAATGAGGCGGAAACGAGGGCAGCTCTTGGAGTAACTGTAGGCGTGAGGATGAAAGACTGCAGGGGACCCAAGGAACAGATGGCTGTGTGTCTCGTTGAGGCCAAATGTTGCTCAGTCTTTGTCTTGGGCTCCTGTGTTTTTCCTCGCAGCCCCAGGAACTGCCTGGAATGCCTGGTGCTGCTCACATACCATATTGAGTTTGAGCCCGGGTCTGCCCACTTGTGTTTGTTTCCAAGAACTTAATTAGCACAACTGCCACCATTTCCAAAGTTCCCTCGCATCCGGCACCTCCAGGAATGGATAGGGCAGCTTGGCCGAGATGCTGATGTAGGTACCTACGCAGAGCAGAGGGCCACCAGGGAGCTCTGGGAGAGCAGGGAACGTTCCATGTGTGCTCATCAACCCAGGCTCCTGCTCACCCATATGGAGCTGTTGCGCCAACAGGAAATCGGTGCTCCTTCCTCCAGTGTACACACCTGGGGGACCAGAGTATCCGCTGGATTCCGTGCTCACTCACTACCTCCACGGGACACCTTTGTGCAGGAAAGTGTACGTCTCGCACTGCTGTACGTGGTGACCTGCCTTAGCCACCGTGCGCTCTGCTCTGTGGGCTGCAGACATTAGACGGTCCTTGTCCCCAGGGAACGTGCGGCCTTCCGGAGGGACGCCAGGTGTACCAAAATCATGACTGCAGGGGAGTCAGTGTCAAGTACCGTGGTTGCAAGGGAGAAGGTGGAGGCGGGGGGATTCGAGGAGGAGGTGGACTGCTGGCTAAGCAGGGATCTCTGAAGTGAGTGGCGTGACCTGCGTGGTATTTTGGCCCCTTTGAAAATTTGAAAGCTGGGGGATGAGACAGATCCAGGCCAGTGCAGGAAGGTGTCGCTAGGGATTGCTGTAGTGGGGAGGGAGGGCAGCGGAATGTGGCCAGATGTTGGGGTCTGCTACCCCGAGGCAGAGGGGCTTGGGCTTTTCTGGTTGGCAGTGGGTGTCAACCAGGGTTTTAAGTAGAGAATTGACTGGGGATGGGATGGGCGGGGTGGGAGCCAGGGATGACTGTCAGGTTTCTGGGGCCTGGGACCTTGCAGATGTCAGGTAAATAACTGACGTTCATGGAGGGAGGGATCAGAAGGGCTGGGCATGCTGAGCCCAGGGCAGAGGTGTTGGAAGGGGTGGAGAGCGGAGTTCTGTGTTGGGACCTGTGGACGCTGGGTGCTGTGGTTATCCTCCAGAGGGGTCTGGGGCATGGAGGTGCTGTATGGCTGCAGGGAGAGCTGGGGTGCCAGTGGCATGCAGGAGACAGATGACGGAATGTGTGGATCCCCCCAGGAGGTTGTACAGTGACTCAGAAACAGTTGGATATGACCTTGCAGAATTCTGGCATAGAGAACAAGAGAAGAGAGGAGCAGGCGGTGGGGGTTGGAGGACAGCAAGTTGTTCATATCCCGTGTCAGAAATCAGAGAAACTGTGTGTGAGAAGGGCGGGGAATATAGCAATCACATTTAGGAAGTAGGAGCTCAGTGGGGACCTTTATCAAGGGCAGCGTCACATGACCATAGCACAGTAGGGAGGCCCAAACTCGTGGGGTTGACTCGAACATAGAAAACAGGGAAGTTTACCCTGCAAACGTGGACTTCCTTTATGCCTCTTTTTTTTTATGTTTATTTTTGAGAGAGAGAGAGATACAGAATGCGAGTGGGGGAGGGGCAGAGAAAGCGAGAGGGAGACAGAGAATCCGAAGCTGGCTCCAGGCTCTGAGCTGTCAGCACAGAGCACGACATGGGGCTCGACCCCACAAACCACGAGATCATGACTTGAGCCGAAGTCAGACGCTTAACCGACTGAGCCACCCAGGCGCCCCTCTTTTTGCCTCTTGATGGAAGGCCAGGAGAATGATGGTGACACGAATGTAAATTGATGCAGCCACTGTGGAAAACAGGATGGAGGTTCAGCAAATTAAAAATAGGATTACCAGATGATCCAGTAATTCCGCTACTGGGCATTTACCTCCCCAAAGGGAAAACACTAACTCGAAAAGGTCTATGCACGCCTGTGTTTATCACGGTGTCGTTTACAACAGCGGTGATCTAGAAGCCACCTGAAGCTTCCACTGATGGATGAATCAACAAAGAAAGGGGATCTTAAGTTGTTTCCTGTGGATGAGAATTGGGCATATCTGTGGACAGGGTAGAGAAGGAGCTTGGGAAAAGAAGGCAGAGAGGTGAAGGAGACAAGAAGGGTGGGTGGGCAGAAGGACCCATGGTGAGTGGGAGGGAGGGACAGAGGGAGACTCCTTCCCTGGCTGGAGGTGTCTTATGGCTGCATTCCCTCCCTTATCCTTCCTCTAAGCAGGATCCTGCCTCTGGCTTCTGCAGGAGGAGGCAGCGTTGTCACATCCCGCCCCAATGATCACCTCTCCACGACTTTATTCAATTACAGCTTTGGTACTTTTGGTACTTAGTTTGGCGTTTATTGGTATCGCATATTTAGCACCTTGGACAAGGTAACATGCATTTACCAAGTAGTCGACTGTTTTACTCACGGTAGAGTGAGACCAAGTAGTGTTAGGTTTGCTTTTATTTTAATATGGGAGGCTCAGAGCTGGGCTGGGCATCAGGAAACCTCTCTGCGACGTATGATCCTGGGCAAAAAACTTCGTTCCCCTGGGCTTCTGGTCCCTCCCAGTAAAGTGTGAGGAATGGGCGAGATCATTCTCAATATCCACTTTAAGAGTAACGTCCATTGTTCCTGTGATGAATCACTGCGTGTCTTAGGCGAACCTGAGGGTATTTTATGCCTGAGATGCCCCAGAAGGATGGACAGCGGAATCAGAGCAAGAAGCTGGTGTGAGCGGGCTGAGGAAGGTGAACTTGTACCGTGTTGGACTGTTGTCTTCAGCTATTCTGACACCAAACTTTCGGCTTTCTTATTCCAGCAGCTTTTTAGCGATGCACAGGAAACAGGCGTTGTTTTGTTCTGATCTGTGTTTATCTTACACCTGGATGCATAGGCTTTGGCGAACGTGTTATTTTCTTATCAGCTTATTTGTGGGGTTCATTTCTTTGAGAGGATATAATTAAGTGGAAGCAGATTATCTTGGTGCCTAAGATTATCTAATACCTAAGTCCTGATTAGGTAGTAGAACTTAAATACCTGTCTGGTGGGTTGCTCTTGAGGAATTTATATGTAATGGTTTTCTACCCTGTTCTGGTAGAAGCAATTTATATGTAGTATATTCCTGTGGAATTGCAAGTAGAATTGGAAGACCAGGGAGGAGATGAAATACTATGTGCAGCCCTGGCTTCCTGCTCCATTGCTCTAGGCTGGCTGCAGCCTTGCATCTGAGATTCCTGGTAAGCAAAGCAAAAAGAGAAATACAGCTATAACCATATACTGTTTAATAGCCTTTAGTTGAAGACAGTGAGGTTGGGAGAAGCCGTACAATTAGTTCCTAGGAGAAGCAGACATTTTTCTAGTACTTAATTAAAAACATTTCTCATATCAGCCTTAACTCCATATTTCTGAAAGTACATACATATTTTTGGATATAGCAGAGTATACCCAGGATATAGGAGGATATATTTTGGGGTGCCTGGGTGGCTCACTTGGTTAAAGATATGACTTCAGCTCGGGTCACGATCTCACGGTTCGTGAGTTTGAGCCCCACATTGGGATCTCTGCTGTCAGTGTGGAGCCTGCCTGGGATCCTCTGTTTCCTTCTTTCTCTCTCTGCCGTTCCCTCCCCTCAAAAATAAACATTAAAGGGGTGCCTGGGTGGCTTAGTTGGTTAAGCATCTGTCTTCGGCTCAGGTCATGATCTCATGGTTCGTAGGTTTGAGCCCCGCGTCCGGCTCTGTGATGACAGCTCGGAGCCTGGAGCCTGCTTTGGATTCTGTGTTTCCCTCTCTTTCTTCCCCTCCCTCACTCGCACTTGGTCTCTCTCTCAAAAGTAAATAAACAATTTAAAAAATTTTTAAAAACATTAAAAACATATTGTTTGATGATGAATAACAGTGAATGTTACCATTTGGAAATCTCTCAGTCTTAGAAACCTGTGTCTCTTTGTTCAACCTGGAGTTTCAAAATTATATATGGCTTCAAAGCTCTTTTCCTCCCCACATAACTTTTAACAATAATCAAGATTTTGACAAAAATTTAAACGTTCTTGTTCTTTTTACAGCACGTTTGATTGCCAGTTGCTTGGGGCTGACTCTGACCCATCCGCTTTCAGCCCGGGGGTGGGGAGACCCGCACTGAGGCAGGGAACTGAGTCCTCTGTTACTTGGGCATTGGGCCAGTGATTGGGCTTCAGTTCTGACTCCTTCCTCTGCTCACGAGCTGTGTGGCCATCAGCAGGACAGTCATTTTCTCCTGCATCCAGTTCCTTATCTGTAAAACTATGATGCAGTATCACCTACGTCATGAAATCATAGTGTAGAATAAATGTGTCATTCGACCTAAAGCCCTCGGTACTGTTTCTGGCATAAGTAATTAATAACTGTTTAGGGTGACTGTCATGAATATCACCCCTGTTCAGGAGTGTGCCCGGATGCCACGTCCCTTTTGAGTACTGGGTACTAACTACACTGTTTCTTTGGGTACTGACTGTGCTTCGAAACTTGTTCACCCTTTGTGAATATTGTCTGTTTTCATAGTTTCCATCTGCTTGATTCTGTGAGCTGGTCGAGGGCATCAGCAGCAGCTGGTTGAGGCCCTGGGATGGCACAGGAATTCAGGGCTGGGTGTTTCTACTCTGCTGACAGTAAGTCTGCACCCTTGAGCATGTAGAGAAGTTTAATTCAGTGAAAACAATTCTGCCCGGGGGAGTGTTTCTATGCCTGAGTTGTTAGTGTGTTAGAAATTTCTTCCTTAAGGCTGTGTCTGGTCCTGGGGCACCTGCATGGCTCAGTGGGTTGAGCGTCCAACCTCAGCTCAGGTCATGATCTCATAGTTTGTGGGTTCGTGCCCTGCATCGGGCTCTGTGCTGACAGCTCGGAGCCTGGAACCTGCTTCGGATTCTGTGTCTCCCTCTCTCTGTGCCCCACTCCACTTGCTCTCCTTTGCTCTCTCTCAAAAATAATTAAAAAAAGAAAAAAAGAAAAAGACTGTATCTGGTCCTCTAAACATTTTTGTTGAGTGCTGAGGAAATCATTGAACTCTTATTGTTCTTGAAGTTTTTCTAATAGAAGAGACCTGGCATCACGTACATTGTGAATTGAAAGCATGACTGAAGTTCTTGTATAAAAGGTGCTAAACACAAATTATTAATAATAGCCTGATGTGAACATTTCTGGTAATGACTTTAAAGGTCAGTAGCAGAGTGGAAGAACATTCTATTACCCAGCTGGGATGGAGAATCTTTGTTTTTTTCCATGACAGACCATGGAGCTATAGAGAAGAATCGATGATGAGATTTAGAAGCAGGAAGCCATTAAATTTAGAGATGCTGTTTAGAAGAGAATCATAAAATGTTATCCATTCTCATAGAATTAATTGAACAGAAGATTTTGCTAAATGTAAGGAGCAGTAAAAAGTATGTTTTCATTGTACTTTAGGGCTATTTAGGGAAGAGAGTTAGCAGGGGAGAGATAGAAGAGAGAAACTAAGTAATGGGATGTAGAGGGAAACATAGTCTGGGAAAGATGCAAATAATGAATAGAGAAGGGCACAGGGAATGGCAGAGACAGGCTTAGAGCAGAGACCAGGGAGGCCTCAGGAAAGCGGGGTGGCGACTCTCACTTGGGGTGATCAGAGGAAACACTGTTGCTCCACATAGAGAGAGAGTCTCCGGGCTCCCAGGATGCTGCTTCAAGGAAGAGGAGAGCCATGTTGCATATTTGCAACACCAGGCATCTGACAAAACACTTCCCCCACATTTGAACCTTGTGGCACTCTGTGAGGGCAGGGTTGCCCTCTCCACATCACAGGCGGGGAAAAGGAGTTGCAGGTGTGTTAAATTAAATGCTTTGCCTGTGGTTCCACGGGTAACATTGGCTCCCTAAACCTGTTGTGTTTTCTTCCTGCCCCCTCACACATACGGATGGCTTTGGTGTGGGCTGAAGGCCAGAGCTATGTGTAAATCAGAGATTTCTCTGTGTAATTCTTACTCTGCTTTCTGCGAAAAATGGTTGGAAGATGACAGCCATTTATTATGCGGTCATAATACAGGCTAAATCATCCACCAGAAAGAAAACAATATTGACTTCATGTCTCTCTTGCCTGGCTGACTTGTGGAGCAGACAGGCGACCTGTTTGCCACTGGGGCAATTACTGGAGGTGTCTAATGTTCCCCGGTTCTGCAAACCTCCTGTCCTGGAATTCACAAGTGAGTGCCTTGTGTGTAGCATTTCCCTTGTGCCCTAAATTAAGTGCTCCAAGCAGCTGCTATTCAGATGAAAAACAAACCCACCCAGGGTGCCTCATTCACCTGATGCATTCCTGCTGCAGCCTCAGCACAGGACAGTGTTGTCTGGCCTTAAGTGGTTAAGCCCCTTCCACATCACCCCGTCCTTACTGCAAGAAGGCGTGCCCTTGGCACATCAGACAAGAAATTGAAGCTGCCTTGCAAATTACTTTCACGGAATTAAAAAGCTTGCATTAAAAACTTGCCTCGATAGACTTTTCTGTGCCAGCAACAGGAGTGCTCCACAAACTTGTTATAAATGGCCAGTGTTTTTACTGCCAGACATAGGAATAATGTGATTTCCCAAACTGGATTGACCGAGAACGGTAGAGCAAGGAGTTGGGGGAAATTTGTGGCCTGTGGCCAAATCCAGCCCATGGCTTTGTTAATAAAGTTTTATTGGAACACAGCCACATCCATTGTTTACATAGTGCCTATGGATGCTGCTTTTGTGCCAAGATGGGAGAGTGAGTAGTTGCTACAGGGACTGTGTGGCCCGGGAGCTTAGGATGTTTACTATGTGGCCCTTTACAGAAAAAGTGTGCTGGGCGCCTGGGTGGCTCAGTTGGTTGAGCATCCGACTTCAGCCCAGTCATGATCTCATGGTTCATGCGTTCGAGCCCTGCGTCCAGCTCTCTGCTCTCGGCACAGAGCCTGCTTCAGATCCTCTGTCTCCCTGCCCCCAGCTCCCAAATAAATAAACATTTTTTAAAAAGATGTGCTGATCCCTGTTCAGGATTCCCTGCACGGGGACCACATGTCCTTTACGTGACTGCAGTTCAGTGTGAGCATGACATGTCCTGGATTGTTGCTGCCTCTGCTCCCCGACATGGGCCCGGCTGCTGGGCACCACGTTCAAGGGCGAAGCTTCCTGCACATTCCCTGGGGCAGCCTGCTGTGCTCTGTCACACCCCAAGCCCCTCAGACAGAAGTGCTTTGAGATGTGGGTTCTCCACACTCACGGGCTCCTTCCAGCTCTCTCGGCCCTCATATGGCTCTGGATGGGGCCACAGGAGACTCCCCCAAGCTCCTTTTGCCGTATCTTCCTTGCTCCAGGCCCCCTCAGCTGCCTGCTCTCCCCTGTTTCCGTTCTCCTGCACCTGACGTTCTGCCAGCACGACCCTGCTGAAGCCTCATTACCCACCTGCACTGCTGAGATAGCTGCCTCGGCAGTTTCTCCTCATTCCATGCTATGCCTCACTGCCTGGATAATGTTGCTCCCACTCAGGAACCTCCCTTGGCTCCCCATTGACTTCCAAGTCAAGGGCAGACCCTCAGCCTGGACTTCAAGGTTGTTTTATTTCTGATTATTCCTCACAGTGCTCTGAGGCCAAAAGGTCTCCCCCCCTACTACCTTTCGCCAGGGTGGTCTGGACTGTACCCCTGACCCCCCGATCTTTGCTCTTGGAATGTTGTAACCCCCCTCCCCACCCCCTGTTCATCCTTATTGCATCCTAGAATCCTACATATATTTTCCTTCTCGTGCAACCAAACACCGGCTCTCACTCTCTCGAACCCTCTGCCACTCGGTCCCCCTGTATGGTGGGCTGTGTTGTTATTTGGGGGTGGGCTGCTTTCTTCTCTCCCCAGATTATCAAATCCCACAGGGTAGGGATCATCTCTCAATCATAGTTCTATTTCTTGCACCTGCCACGGAACCGAGCGTGCACACCAGCAACGAGGGCAGCAACTTTATGTGCACCTACTGTGTGCCAGCTGCTCTGATGCAGGATCTCATAACACTCGCTCAAGCAGGCATCGTTACCCACACGCCACTGATGGGCGGACAGGCTCAGCAGGTGCCGTCCAAGGCAGACATGACCTCGAGGCTTCCCTGAGCCCGTGCCGCACCCAGACGACCACGTTGCGGGTTGTAAAGATCCGTGCAGGCACAACACCCGTGCTGCGTCCATACAGCGTGTCTACGCACCCAAAGACCCCTGCCTGCCTATGTCTGAGAATCACCTGGGAGCTTTGAAAATAGGAATGCCAGCGCCCGGCTCTCACACTTGTATTAGAGTCCTGGGGGTGGGGGCGAGGCAGGCGCTGGTGTTTTCAAAAGCTCCCCCAGGTGATTCCAGGCCAGGCCCCACGCCCTAAGCAAGTAAGAAAACCAACAGACCTCTGGGAAGGGTCCTAGGAGCAGTCCTGGGAGCTGCTGCTCCTAAGAGCCTCTCATTCAGTGAGTTCCTGACAACTTCGGCATTTTTGAAGGTGAGGAGGGGCTCATCTGTCCGTGGCCGTGGTTTCTGGGTACCTCCCGTCTGAGGGCATTTATGACAGCATGGACTGAAGGTCTCCCTTTTGGGCTGGGCCCCCCCTCACTGCAGTTGGCCTGAGTGTGCCTCGGGTTCCCTAAAGAGGTGAGCCTCCCAGAAATGCAACCCCAGTTTTCCCACGCGAGCACGTCTCTAATGAACTGAAAATGAGAGTGCTTGTGATTTGTATTCAGTTTAACAAAGAAACTCTTCAGTCTTGAGCAGGGCAGGTTTGGTGAGGATAGAGCAGTGGTTCTCAAAGCGTGGTCCCCGGAGCACCATCAGCACCACCTGGGAGCCGCTTAGAGCTTGAAATTCCCACCAGCCCCACCCCAGACCCGCTGCATCAGAAGCTCTGAGGTTGGAATCTGCCAGTGATACCCTCCCGGGGATTTTACTGCCCCTGAGGTTGAGAAGCGCAGCTCGGGATTGATGGTGAGGATGTGAGTGGACCCCTGGCATGTCGCTGGTTTTCTGCCCCAGCTGGGCATCTGAGACCCCCCGGAGTCTTAGAAAATCTCGAGCTCCTGGGTCTCCTCTCAGGGTGTGGGAAGCTGTATTTTGAACACATGCTCCCGGAGATTCTGAAATGCAAGCGTTCTTTTTTTTTTCTTTTTTTAAATCATGGTTGTAGAGACCTGATAAATATTGTATTCTTTTAATAATAACTTCACATTCCACTTGGCACAGGGTAAGGACTTGCTGCTGAAATTACGGCTCCTTCGTCTCTAATTACCAAGACGTTTTCCATCAGTCCTGTTACCCATTAAGTAAAGACAGTTGTTCCCTTTAGCACGCATCTTTCTCATTGCCGGATTGTTCACTGCCACATAAAAGCCACAAGTGGGTTTTATGGCCTCATGCATACTTAATTAGTCCATCTTCTCAAAATTGTGTTTTAAGTGAGTGAAAGCATTCGCCTCTGATCTAATTGATCCACAAAACACCTTTTCAGAGTGTTTGCATGGATGAACGCTTGGTCCAGAGGGCTTCTTGAGGCTAGTGAGGGGCCACAGGTCAAGGAGGCAGAGACCCTACTACTTCCTGTCATCCCTGTGGGCGGCTCTGCAAAGAGCAGGTTCGAAGCAGGACAGGAGCTGCAGGCACAGACGTCCGCTCTCTCTGGGAGAGCTGATTAGTTTTTGTTTTGCCCACAGCTGTCTCTCGCCCCACCAGCCTTATCTGTCATCAGAAATGTCCGCACCTGCGTGTGATGCTTTATGACGGGGCACACCTGGTGGAACAGAGCCGTTGTCACGTTTGAGATCTGCCGCCTAATATGTGTGTCATTTAGCCTCATGGCCGGGATGATAAACGGCTTCTGTGCCAGCCTTCCCACCTGCCCACCCTCTTGCTTATGCTGTCCTTTCCTCCCATGGTGGAGGTCAACAGGCTCCAGAGCCACCAGGCTGCTTGAGATGACTCTAGTGCGCCCACGGGACCCTTCCTGCATGTGTTCCTCCAACATTTCTGGGCATCTCTCAAGACTCAGTACGAAGGCCTGGGTGAAGCCCCCACACCCAGGCCGGTAGATAGGCTGTCATCTTCTGCACCCCCACGTGGCATCACAAGCAAGGCTAGAGCTCATACTCTATCATGCGTGTTTGTGTTACAAAGCAAAGGAGTGAATAAATGAAGCCTTTGTTTTTCCTACCCAGACCTTCCAGGAAGAACTTCTTTGGCAGGATTTGAAAGCCAGTTTAAGGAGACCAGACTTGCTAATACATTTCTTTTCTTGACACTTGCAAACACTTGATGTTTGGAAAATAATCTAGCTGCGTAACTAGGGCTGACAGAGTTGCAAGCTGGCTTTGACGTGGCTAGAAAGTGCAGTAGAAACAGGAATCTGAATTGGAATGTGGGCAACAGAGCGGATGCTCAGCTGTCCTGTCACAGTACCAATGTTAGAACACGGCTCTGCAGGGCTTGCCCCCAGGGCCCGTGCTGGAGGAAAGACCACAGTCGTGGGTGCCATTGCATTAGTGCTGTGCGGCTCACCCTGGACCGAGCCATCTGGGGACTGTAACAAAATCTCAGGGCCCAGGCTGTCCCCGAGACCAGCTGAGTCAGAAACCTGGAGAGGGACCAGGCATCTGAAATCCGTTCCCAGGTGCTTCCAGTCTAAAGGCAGCATTGAGAACCACTGGGTTAAAGGAGGATGTTTCAACGTGTAGGGTTGAAAAGGAGGGAAGGAGGAATCACCTGGTTCTTCTGTTCTTTTTCATAAGGCAAATAGAGGCATGCTGATCCTTCTAGGTACAGCTGTGTGCGCGTATGGTGAGGGGCTGTGGATGCGTGGACATTGATAATGGTGCATCCGTTGGCAACGGTACATTGTCGACGTGGACATTGACGATGTTTGGAGGCGGGCTGGAGCCACATGACTCTCCTCATTTCTTAGCAGCACACAGTCCAGCGTCTCCAGAGAGAGAATTCTGCCCTTACAAGCTTCTCAAGTTCTCCTGCCCATTTCTCTTGCCACTGTACAGACTCAGGCCTTTCCTTCTCTCTCTTCCCATTATGAGTTTGCTGTCATTCCTTTCTGTACTATTCCACCATCCATTCGCCACACCGTGGCCACACCTGGCATCTCTTCTACTGTAAAAACCTTTGATGTTCCCCGATGTCCACAGATAAAGGACAGTGGTTATGGATCACCCTTCCCAGCTTTTATACCTGTAGGGAGTTTATTCCTGACATCAGCCCTAAGAGGTAGCACTCTTCTCTCCATTTTATAGACAGGAAAGTGAAGGCATCAGGTAAACTGCCCAAGGTCACAGGATGGACCCACCCATTCTGAACCCGGAGTCCTCGTTCTGGACCCCTCTGCTTTGCTTCCTCTCCCTACGCTCTCCTGCTCGGTAGGGAAAGACTGCTCTGTGCTAAGAGACCTTTTGTTATTTCCGATCTTTATGTACGTCCTGCTCGGTTGATGTTACTATTTCGGTTTCACAGAATTGAAGGCTTAGACAGGTTAAGCAACTTGACCGAAATCATAGAGCTAATTAAGGGAGTAAGAGCTGGGGTTCAAACCAGGTGTTCCCTTCTCTGTGCTCTGCATTTTTCCCACCATTCTGCACCAGATTGTCTCATCTCCTTAGGCGGGCATCTGTGACTCTTTAGAATCTGTCGCCAATGCACCTTTCCAACTGCTTTCCGTCCCGTTATTAAATCTTGCCACCCAACTTTTGCTTACACTTTTCCTTTTGCCTGGAGTGTTCTTTCCTGCCCAGCTAGGGCTATGAGACCTCCCACGACAGGGACTCTTGTCTTGTTGGTAATACCCTGTGTAGAGGCCATTTGCATTTTCTCTCTACCTCACAAGCCCTGAAATAATGCATCTGCTCTTGCCACCCCACCCCAGTCATGTGATTGTTGCAGCCTGAACGTAATATCTAGTCACTTTGTGTTTTAGTTGTGCATGTCTGCTTTTCTGCTAGGTGGCATCTTGAGGCCAGGCATCCTCTCTTCCTCCCCCTCTCCCCCTCTCCCCCTCTCCCCCTCTCCCCCCCTCTGTCTAGGGCATTGCCAAGTCACCAAGAGAGGTTACTAAATATTTGTTAAACAGATGAAGGGCAGAAAGAATACAGAGGTGGGGAAAGCCTTTAAAATCTTCCATCCACAGGGCCTCAGAGGGGCTGCATAGAAGAGTGAGGGATGTATTTACTTGAAGGCCTTTAGGGAAATGTATGTTGGAAAGTTCCAGAAGGAGACAGAGCTAACGATTATCCCAATGAGCTACTCTAGCATATCCATTTTGCCAGCTAGGTTTTTGTTTCATTTTATTTTCTTCTGATAGGCTTTGCTAGCCTAGTAAAAAGCTCCTGGCCTCTGTGCTCTAAATAGGATGTAGCTGGGAGTGTGTGAAAATGGACTTCAGGGCTTTGACGGGACTCGTGAGCCTGACTACATGGTGGTGGGTGTTGGGAAGGGAAAGTGTTGCTTCCCCAATACAGGCGGAACCTTTCAGGATGGGAACAGGTGCCAAGAAAGAACTTCCTTTGCCATTGGGAAAGTTGGGAAAGTTAATTCTTTTAACCCTTGATTGGGGCTGTCCTATCAAGTAAACATTTTTAGGACTCTTCAGGTTGAAGTCGATTAAGTCACTTTTGCATCCCATCTAAACCGCCCAGCTTCAGGGGGCCGGCCCGGCAGGTGCACTGTGAGGCCGCAGGGGGCTTCTGCTTGGGTGGCGTCCATTAGCATTGGCCTTGAGATTTCGTTTTGCACCCCGCAGGTGAGTGTCCTGACCACCCTGGAGCGGAGGTTCAACCTGCAGAGCGCCGACGTGGGCGTGATCGCCAGCAGCTTCGAGATCGGGAACCTGGCTCTCATCCTCTTTGTGAGTTACTTCGGGGCGCGTGGGCACCGGCCGCGCCTCATCGGCTGCGGCGGCATCGTCATGGCCTTGGGCGCACTGCTGTCGGCGCTGCCCGAGTTCCTGACCCACCAGTACAAGTACGAGGCGGGCGAGATCCGCTGGGGCGCCGAGGGCCGCGACGTCTGCGCGGCCAATGGCTCCGGCAGTGACCAGGGCCCCGACCCGGACCTCATCTGCCGCAGCCGGACCGCCACCAACATGATGTACTTGCTGCTCATTGGGGCCCAGGTTCTCCTGGGCATCGGTGCTACCCCCGTGCAGCCCCTGGGCGTCTCCTACATCGACGACCACGTGCGGAGGAAGGACTCCTCGCTCTACATAGGTAGGAGCAGCCCCGGTGCCGGGCACACTTCCCTGTGGTCCATGCTCTGTTAGTAGTGGGGGCGCCTTGACTAGAGGAAGGCAAGGTGGGCCCCATGAACTTTTTACGGTTCTCAGGCATGGCTGCACATCTGCAGGGGGTGGGATTGAAAAACGGGGATGCCTGAGTTGCACCCCCAGAAAATCTGGTGTAGTTGGTCTGCAGTGCCACAGGGTGGGGCACGGACTCGCCAGGTCATTTCCGTGTGCAGCAGATTTTGAGGTCCTGCTTTGCTAGAGCATTAAGAAGCTAGAAGTGGGAAGACGTGGTCAGGAGGGATTCAACATGTACTAATGTGCCATGTGTATGAAGACTTTGAGCCGTCTGGCATTAGCCGTCAAGGTCTCTGTGGAGTCTACACCTTGGAAACCCCAGTTTTTAATAATCAACATGATCTTCTGGTCATTGTCCTGTTGAAGTTCAAAGGGAGCAATGATTGCATCCCTCCCCCACCCCGGCATTTGGTATCATTCAGAGTTGGTGACTTCTAGTAACGCTGCATTGGGGGCGTGTGCAGGAACTGGGTATTTAGGAAGAAATCAGGTATGCGTGAGTTTTAAATTTCACACTATCATAGCTTCTGTCCTGGGAAGGTGGAAGCCCTTCACAAGTTACAGAGTTAAGAAACCTCTACGTGTGAGTTGTTCTTGCAACAAACAGGGTCCTCAGTCCCTGCTTTTGGGCACTGTGGCAAGGTCATTTGCAGTGTGAGGGCCTGGTGAGCGTCTCCGTCCCTTGTTGACTAAGTGGATTATTAAGACCCATCTCCACTCACCACTCACTGAGTGCTAAGCTTTGGCAGAATGACTTCTACCTGTGGAAACTTTTTTGTGTCCTAAAGCACTGTGCTTTGAAGTATTAAGTTAATGATCACATAAAGGTTAGGTTAAAATAGAACTTGAACAGAATTTGACATAAAGCTTTCCACCCATGCAGCTTCCTCCATCCACTGCCCAAGGCGAATGAGCTGGGAGGGTTTGGAACCCCCTTACACAGCTCAATGCCGAGTTTCCTCTGTGACTTTCCGTCCCAGCTCTGGAGTAAATGCTTTTGTTGAAAACCTATGTTGCAAATGCACATGTTCACGGTTCTCTGTGAACGGGGTCAGGGTATGAAAGGTGGATGGAAAGTGTATGCCTCTCCATCCAGGGCTGGAGCACCTGGGCCCTGAAAATGACTTCACTGTGGAACTCGACGAGGGAGAGGAGACTTCCCAGGCGGATGATGGCCAGACCCTCTCCCCCTGTGGTTAGGGTGGGTATTGAGGATGTCATTTACATTTTGTTACTTCTAAAGTTGAGTGACAACCACCCCAAGTGAGTCTGTTGCAGACTAGGACATGGGCCACAGCATGTAGCCAGATAGCTTCCTGAGGTCCAGCCAGATTGTTGGTCTAGGACTTGACTGATGGCATCCCGAGACCCTGGGAGAGATGTTTTCCGGTAGCAGTTAACAGTAGAGAAATCAGAGCTCAGAACAGGAAATGGGGGAATGAAAAGTGGAGTTCTTGTCTCTGATGATAGAATCAAGCAGAAAAATTGCTCCAGAATCCTTCCCCCTAGAGGCCTAGAACCCTCTTCTGCAAGTCTCCCTGCTGAGTTAGGCTGTGATCTTTCCCTGCACTGGGTGGGGCCTGGTTTGTGTGTGCAAAGCGTTAGAATGAAGAGGCACTTTGGTTTTGTGTGGGGGAGGTGGGGGCATGGGTGGTGGGGTTGACCATTCGAGGCAAAGGGCCATCTCCAGTTCTGAGGCAGTGTCTATGGGATTTGCCTTGAGTCTTTGTTAGGAAGAATGTTTCAGGCATTAAGAAATTTTGGGCAAATTTCTACTTGGGCACCATTTTCTTCTGTGATAGCTAGAGTTGGCAGTATCCATTTGGTGCTTGGACATCTTGGTGGCACTGGTCCATCTGGCAAACTCCAAAGCATAACAGCATGTAGCCATTGAGATGGGCTGTCTGAGTGCCTCTGAACTGATTTTATGGGTCTGTATTTCGAGGGAGCAGGAAAGAGTAAGGCTTTACTCTGAGACTGGCCTCAGTGGATGGCCTTATTATCCCATGCAAGCTTTGGATTATTCCAGGAACAGTTTAGGAAGACCACAGCACATGCAGAGTGTAACTGGTTTGTTCACGTATTGTGCAGGACATAAGGAAGTGTTCGCGACCATGAGGATATTTTAGCATTTATCTCCTCTAATGGGGAGCTAGTTCCTGAAGCCACTGAAAGCTTCAGGAGATATTTGGGGGAACCTACTGAGAGGGACTGATGAATTACGGCCTTGTATGCTGCCTGGAGAAACGGGAGTCTGAGGGCACCGGGACTGTGGGTATGGATGCACACGCTTGGGGTGGAATAGCACGTGTGTCCCCTGCTCCCAGCTCCCGCAGAGCTGGTTAAGAGCGTGGGCCCCACGGCTGGCCATCTGGTCCTATGCCTAATAATGTGAGCATGGACTGGAGATGGAAAGGATTATAAAGACTTCCATTTGTAAAACACAGACTTATTCACGGCTGAGCCTTTCCCGTGGGTGTCAGTGGGGAAGGGGATGATGACCATGTAGTCTCAGCCACAGGCCACTGGTGACCAGGCCTGCCTCTGGGTTGCACGGCGCCGGTCAGTGCCATGTGCCCATGTATGGCCATGCCTGGGACCTCTTCATGCGGGGGAGATGGGAGCGTTCTGTCTTGAGGCCAGCAGAGCCTGTCCACTGGAATGACTGTTCTGGACTCCTGTGGCTGGGCCACTGCCAGGCTCCTGGGTTCCTCGAAGGGCCATTCACAAGGGGCTTCTCTCTGGCTGGCACCAATCCGTGGCTGCCCCTTTCCAGCATGAGGAAAGGGAGCCAAGGGAGCTCATTACCAGGGGACAAAACCCTGTGAATGGGAATACGACTCTCCGCTGGCAGGCTTTTCACTAACGCCCGGTGTGGAGCCAAGCCTCACGGAGCTAGACAATGACCTGTGGGTGGCACGTGGCACTCTTTCTTCTTAGATGGACTGAAGGGCCAGAGGGGTAGTGGAAACCATTCAATGTGGGGCATGATGAGGGTCCAAGAATAGACCCTTTGGTAGTCTCCTCAGTGAGCCTTCAGCCCATGGCGTGACCCTCCATTAGCCCAGTTTTCTTAGCTGGTTCTGTTTTTTTCCAAGTTCAAAACCTGGCAAGACGTACTGCAGGCAGGAATAAGTAGGATAATGTAATGGACTCATGGTGTCCTTTCATTAGGTTGCTATGGCAACTGGTTGCAACCTTGTCCTCTTTGAGGAAGGAAAAGGTGACCAGAGAGTGGTAGAGATTTTTTAAATAACTTTATTCCTAGTTAAAAAGTATAACGTGTTCATTGTTGACAACTTTGGAAGTATGGAGAAAAAATAAAGAATCTTCACTCTTCGGATGCCTGGGTGGCTCAGTTGGTTGAGCATCCTACCCTTGATCTTGGCTCAGGTCATGATCTCATGGTTCATGGGTTCGAGCCCCGAGTCAGGCTCCGTGCTGACAGTGCAGAGCCTGCTTGGGATTCTCTCTCCCTTCCTTGCTGGCACACACATGCGCGTGCGCGCTCGCTCTCTCTCTCTTTCTCTCCCCCAAAATAAATAAATAAACCTAAAAGAATAATTTCTCATAGCTTTATGATTACAGAGGTCTTTTCCTGCATTGGTATGCTCTTCTACCAAAAATGTGTTCATAATAAATGCCTTCCTCTAAATATTTGATGCACATTGCCCCGTGTTACTAAATAATCTTTTGTGATGTTACTACTGCATGCCTAACATTCCCTGGGGGTTCTGTACTGTAATATTTAATGCCCTCTATTGTTGGACATGGTTTTTGTTTTTGTTTTTTAAACATTTGCTGTTGTCATTAAGGCAGATGCGACCCCGTGATTCTGAGCAGTTAGATGATTTGCCTAACATAACATAGCTGAACGGAGCTGGACTTGGGGTTCTGAGGGTGGGGGTATTTCCATGTATGTCTGGGATGTATCCCAACATGGGGGTTGGGGGGGAGAGGGCTGGTGGGTAGTCCAGGGGGTCAGGTACAAGTCAGGGCCTGCCACTCAGGAGCCAGCAAGAAGGGAAGAGAGCGATGTGCCTCAAAGCTGAGGGGGGAGGTGCGATCGGAAGGGAGAGTGGGTGGCACAGCCCGAGGTGTGGGAACTCGAGGGAGAGCAGAGGGTGGTCCTGGCTCATGGTCCTGGACCGGGGTGTGGAGCCGCTGCTGCTTTGAGTAGAGATGGGTGCAGGTTAGAGCCCGCCCTTCTCAGCCAGGGGCGGCTCGTGTATTCCGCCTTCTGCTTCCCTCTCTCCAGAGATGGCACAGGCCCTCTCCTCACGTCGCTGTTGATTCCCTTTTTGAATCATGATAGCCATTAGGTAATTGTACTTCCGTTGTGTTAGAAATCTCTCTCCTTACAGCTTCCCACATGCCGTTACTGGCTCTGCCCCATGGGTTCCCCACCGGAAGACTTGCAGTCTCTCGTGTGTGTGTGTGTGTGTGTGTGTGTGTGTGTGTGTGTGTGTTTTAATAGTCATTTCTAATGTTTTATTTATTTTTGAGAGCGAGAATGTGAGCAGGGGAGGGGCGCAGAGCGAGGGGACAGAGGATTAGAAGTGGGCTCTGCACTGGCAGCCGAGAGCCCGATGCGGGGCTCAAACTCAGAAACTGAGATTATGACCTGGGCCGAAGTCGGATGCTCAACTGACTGAGCCACCCGGGGGCCCCTCTCTTCTATGTTTTGATAATTCACCAGATGTCTGAGCACCAGCCTTGCAGGGGAAGGGAAGGAGTTACCTGCGACTTAGCTCGTCTGTGCTAGGACCTTTGCTCCTTACTTGACTTGGTTTTCCTGCCACACTTGAGCCACCATTTTCCTGGTGGAGATGGATGCTGTGGGGGCTCATTACCAGGGGACAAACCAGATGAC
>CM053560.1:127238571-127295375 GCA_028646485.1 Cryptoprocta ferox | reverse complement strand
CTCCCTCTCTCTCTCTCTTTCTCTCTCAAAAATAAAACATTCGGGGCGCTGGGGTGGCTCAGTTGGTTAAGCGTCTGGCTTCGGCTCAGGTCATGATCTCACGGTTCGTGGGTTCAAGCCCCACATTGGGCTTTGTGCTGACAGCTAGCTCAGAGCCTGGAGCCTGCTTCAGATTCTGTATCTCCCTCTCTCTCTGACCCTCCCCTGCTCGCGCTGTCTCTCTCTGTCTCTCAAAAATAAATAAAAAACATAAAAAAACATTTAAAAATAAATAAAACATTTAAAAAAAACCCTTTGGGGCACCTGGGTGGCTTAGCCGATTGAGCGTCCAACTTCGGCTCAGGTCATGATCTCACAGTCTGAGTTCGAGCCCCATGTCAGGCTCTGTGCTGACAGCTCAGAACTTGCAACTACTTTGGATTCTGTGTCTCCCTCTCTCTCTGCCCCTCCCCTGCTCGTGCTCTGTCTCTCTCTTGCTTTCAAAAAATAAACATTAAAAAATAAAAATAAGAAAAACCTTTTTACTTTGAGATCATTCTAGAATCACAAGTTGTTGCAAAGTACAGGAAGTCCTCCATACTCTTCACCCAGGTTCCCCCAGTGGTAACATGGCATATGATAGTAGCACAGTGTCAAAACTGTGGAGTTTATGCAGATTTTACCACTTTTATGTGCATTCATTTGTGTGTGTGTGTCTCTATAGTTCTGGGCAATTTTATTATAAGTGCACGATGTGTTCAAAATGCAGAATGAGATAGGGGTGAAACCAGATCGTTTTGAGCTGTGTGAGCATGTTTGGCAAGTATATGCTCATGGGACACTGATACACGCATGCCTGTGCATACACACCCACGGTGGGAGGATACTGAGACCGAAGTCTTACGTGGAATGGAGGCTGGCCAGAGGAAAGGGATTCTTCAAGAAGCCTTCCCGTGGGAGCCTGCTGAATTCCCAGGAAGAAGGGGGCCCTTGCAGACTGCCTGAATCCACAGAGCAATTGCTCTGCGTTGGGTGGCACACGTATTAGACACAAATGTGTCATGTGTTTCTATCACTTTTATATTGAGACCCAGTGGAGTCTACTGTGTTCCAGTTGATGCAAAGAGAATTATTCTCAGATTTCATCTGCCAAGTGTTTGTTCAGCACAAAGGTCACTGTGATACCAGCCGGCGTCCAGAGAGAACCAAACTTCTCCTCGGAGCCCTGAGAGCCCAGAGTTCTTTTGCTTCTGATGAGTTTTTATTTTAACTTGACATTGGGTAAAATGTGTTTTAACTCTCCAAAGAGTGTGGGTCGGGTATGGATCAAATACACTGTGACTGCAGTTCATCTGAAAAAATAATTAAAAAGCTCTCCCTCGTGGGAGCAAGCCTAACTCGTTATATTCTTCCAACTTCATTGATATTGAAGTTTCCCTCATTAATTTCTTTTTCTAAAATAAATGACACTGTAACACTGGTCAGTTTGTTTTGGCTGTGTGCCACCCCCTCTCCCCAGCTGCTGGTCACATGCCATTTTCAGTGTGTGTTAGCAACGTGCTAGGAAACGTGCATGGGGCTCTTATCTAGTACTTGCATATTGCCTGGGCTGCTAGGTGCTTCTTCATTTTCAGCTGCTCATAATTCATGCCCCGTGGTTCATGGAATCACTTCTGTGCTCACTGCCTGGGTGACCTTGGACAAGACTCTCAGCGTGGGCTCTGGAGTCCCGACAGTTTTGAGATTCAAATCCTGGCTCCCCTTCAGACCTGCCACCAGGATTTTGGACACCTTTCCAGTTGACCTCAGCCTGTTTCCTTAGCGGCAAAAGGAGGCCAGGATCTCTACCTTGCAGGGCTCTGCCTTGCTATCATTTGCATCAGGTACCCTGTCCATGGTGGAGATCAATTGATGAACGCTGTCCTGTTCGTCTTTATGGTCCTGTCCTCTCCATTTCCAGATGTGAAAGTGAGGCGCGAGATAAGTGACTGACTTATTGAAACACACAGGCAGGTCTTTTGACAAGAGCAGTTGGATCCTGATTTTCAGCTTGGGACATAATCCACTTAGTAGATCTAAGAATAGCAACCTCTTCAGTCCTGCATTAAATGAGCAGGGCTCTTCGTTGCCTGCAGACCCCTTCCTGTGGCTCATCTCAAAGTACATGAAGAGCTAGCACGGCCCCAGGCAGCATGCGATCTGGTTCATATGAAGTCAGAGGCGCCCTAGAGTATGGCCATTGCCACCACATGATATATTGGTTAGCTTTCTGGGTTTTGACACATTACTTCCTAATGTGCTTCTTAATATTGGCTCAGTTTTTCAGAAGAATATATTCTCACTTTAGTAAAATTTGGGAAAACCTAAAATATAATAAAAAAACATAAATAATTTCTAATCCAGTTACCCATAGAAAGTTATTGTCAATATTTAGGTATATTTCATTCTAGCCTTTTTCTTTATTTTAGTTAAGACCATACTATATATGTAAACCTACTTTTAATGGACCTGTTGTAAAGTTCTCAGTATATCAATTGTATGTGAAATGATTGTATTATGAAGACAACTGCAGGGTATTAATCTTGAAATGCTGGAATGTGCTCGTTGGTCATTTGAACGATGAACATCTCTGTGGTTTGAGCCACATCCCTCCACATCTGCTGACGACTTAAAAGCTTGGGTTAGTGCAGATGATCCAGTGTGAACTGGAAGGCAGCCGTTTGGCCTCGCTGTGATGTTTTCCTAGAAGATGAGTAAGTGAGGCACACGTGTGTCATGAAAAGATGCTGGCCAGGAGTGTGGATGCTCTTGTTGTCGGCCCCAGGCCACAGCTGCTGCTCAGGGTAGAAATCTTAGGTGTCACAGGGACTCAGCCAGCAAATGAGAAAAGAAGACTATATGTGGAGGCTGAAGAACTGAGGGTTCTTGCCTCATCCTCGCCATTTGTTTTCCTGCGGGAACACAAAGTCGGTCTGGCCAAATCTTCTGGTTTTTAAGAGTGATCAGAAATCCATAGTTTTCAGGGCACCTGGGTGGCTCAGTCAGTTAAGCTTCCGACTTTGGCTCAGGTCATGATCTCATGGTTCGGGCCCCGCATCGGGCTGTGTGCTGACAGCTAGCTCAGAGCCTGGAGCCTGTCTTTGGATTCTGTATCTCCCTCTCTCTGAGACCCTCCCCTGCTCATGCTGTATCTCTCCCTCCCTCCCTCTCTCTCTCTCTCTCTCTCTCTCAAAAATAAATAACATTAAAAAAAATCCATAGTTTCCAAGTGGACTGAATCGCCAACTCGTTGACCTCCTCTCCAAGTCCTCCGTGGGTCAACAACGCAGAAGCCAGCTCGAATACATTGGTGGCTTTTCATTTTGGACTCTTTGCTCTACACCATCTATTTCAAATTGCATTTGCCTTTCGAATAGCAAATAAATAAAACAAGAAAGGAAGCCAGGTGGTAAGGAAAGCAGTTGCACATCACGGACACCACAGCCAGAATAAATAGTGTTATCTACTGTGATCACAGGTGATCTGGGTGTTGAGTTGGGAATGGGGTTGGGGGGGGCTCTTGCACAAACACAGGACACAGTGTGGAAGAGAGGAAGGAGCTAGGACCTTTGCTGAGCTCAGGATGCTATTCTGGCTGAGGCTTTGCCTTTTTCCCCATAAGGGTGGGAATCACAGAATGGAAAAGAAAGTCAACCATTTTCCCCAGCTAAGCATATCTGGATGAAGAAAACTGTTTCTCAAGAGTGTCCTGAAGGGAGGGTTAGAGTAGAAACCAGTACCATTTGGGGCTGGTTGGGGCCTGTGGATGTTTCCTGTGTGTGTGAGAGCATCTTTGCTGAGAGATTTTAGAACATAGCATTCAGGTGTTTGATGACTCGATGTAAAACCAGAGAGGCCCAGACTGACCTAGAGAAGAATTACTGGGAAGGTGAAGGTGCACGGGACAGGGTCGGGATGGGTTCCTTCCTTCAGAACCTCAAAGGCACGTTGTTTCTAGACCACCAACCTCTTACTGCACCTGCCCCGTGAAAGAAGATTCATTTCATTTTTCCTTTCAACAGTAACACGGGCATTGTTCTTAAATATAAAAGGTTTGGAGCTATTTTCCTGAATAACCTGCGTATTCCTTTTCTTTAGTTTATTTGCAGACTACTCCTTCTTTCTGACATAGAATAATCTCGGCTTTATCTCCTTTTTCCCCCTTTCACCTGCAAGAGGCATTCAGTGAGAGCAGCTGTGTGAAGGGTTTGGTTTCTGTAAAGGGTTGTGATTTTGCTGTTGTTAACACCAGCATTAGAGGTTAATGGCCTTCCTCTTTAGGGCGAAGTGAGTTCTTCATTGCTAGAGGATTCTTGTGTTAAAATGCCTCATGTAAGCATCTTTGTTGTGGCTTTTTGCCTGTCTAGCACCTTGTTTTTGTGCTAGAATGCTGCCTTTCCCCAAAGACGGCTGCAGACATGATCATGTGGTCCAGGCGTGGCTGGCCATGACCCAGAGAAGGGCTTTCATGTACAAGGATTGGCCCAAGGATTGCAACGATCAAAGTCTACTGTGAGGTTTGACAAATGGACTCAGAGTGAGAGAGACAGACAGAGGCCATTTTCTTTTCTAGGCCTGCTAGCTGTAAAAACTTAATGTCAGGAGATTCTGATGTCTGTCATTGCTGCCACATGCAGGGAAGGTGACCTAGGAGTGAAGACCTCCTAAAGGAAGGTAGATGAGTGGGGAGAGAAGGCAAGAGGACTCCCTGGATCCAGCTCTGCCTGAAGTGAACCTCTAGCCTTTGGAATCCCAGTTCCTTGAACACAGAAATGATCCCGTACGTTTGCAGGTCACAGGCTTGAATGCCCGGTCACGTCACGGTAAGAGTTGAGCTGGATCGCTTTCCTCTTAAGATTTGACCACACACCTTCCGACGGGGATAGCGTTTCTGTGGAGGAAACCCATGTGAGATAGTTGTGCTCTGATCAGAGAGCTAGCTCTTTTATGATCCCACGATGTTCACCCGTGGTACCTAAAGACCTGAACAACACCTAACCGCACTCGTTCAGTGGACAGGGTTAGGTTGGAAGTTCGATTCAGTTTTTTATTTCATTATTTCATAGCCTTTAAGTTGCAGGAAAGAGACCTAGAAATCGAAAGGAATGCCCCCTCCAGTTTCTCCCTGACCACTCCAAACAAACAAAGTGTTTAAAAATAACCCATTGGCAGGCAGGCTTTGTGTTTAATATCAAATTGCTTACAGGGACAGGACAGTGTCCAGCACATTGGCTTATTACTTGGTGGTGCTCTAGATTGAATGGAAGAAAGCTAACCTATCCTGGCTCCTTTACATGACTGTGATCGCCAGAGCTGCCTTCACTCCCAGCAATGGCTTGATATCTTCAGGGGCAAGGAGGCTAAATGAGCGTCCGCATTTGGGACCTGGCTTTGCTATTTCATTCCTGCCAAGCTGTGTGCCTGTGCATGTGCTTATTTTTGCTCCCAACAGACAAACATCTGAACCTACCAAAGTGTGAGGTGGACGATGGGCACTCACAAAAAATGTAGGTGTAGACCTGAGAGCTGGGGCTCTCAGGAGCTTTCCTTATGAGTGTGAAGAGAAATTGGGGGCTACGTAACGGGGCTGCTTCAAACTAACGTTTCTTGGATGTACTTTAGGGGAGGGATCCAGGACCTTCTGGATTTATTTGGAGATGTGTGCGCGCTCTCGTGGGGAAGCTTTGACTGGCTTCTCTAAGAGGTTCCGGATCCCAGAAAGGTTAGAATCACAGAAAGTCTTTACTTTGGGCAGGCTATGAGGGTGGACGACTTGGGGTAAGATAAAGAGGTGATGGGCTGTGCAGAGTGACAGATGGAATGTTGTGCACTGTTCAGCTGTCAGCTTGATTTGCTCTCCGGGGAGCCCTGTACCTCCAACAGGAAACATCTAAGCGTCACTCGGGCAACTGTGGGTGAGAAGTCAGAGTGTGTTCCAGCCCTGGAGACACCCTCCCAGGCCCCCCTCCTACTGCGCTGCCCCTTCCACCGCCCAAAAAAAAAAAAATTCCTTTGGGGCTAAAATTTTCCATCTCTTCTTTCAGCCTAACTGTGGGTGTTTTGGGTAATATTCAGCAAAATTTTCTGTGCTGGTTTGCACTGATGCACAGATAGGAAAATCAACTTTTTTTTTTTTTTGCTCTAAAAGCAAAAGCATTTTAAAAATGCAGTGGTTCATAATGGCCTCTGAACTCTCGAAGTCAAAACTTTCCATGTGTTCCTACTAAGAAAAATTTGGGCAATTAAACAAGTAGGCAGAAAGTCGTGAGGGACCCCAGAAAATCATCAGGGGACACGAATGAACTTGGCAAAGTTAGTATGGGCAAAACTTTTTATCCCACACTTTTTGGGACTGTCGCTGCATTTAAGAAACCCCCTTGCTGTCTTTGCCAATGCCCATGGTGGCCTAGTTCAGGTATGAAGTTGAAGGGGGGCAGGGTTTGGGGATGGACATGTCCTAATCTCTCTCCAAGAAGAGTTGTTTTTCTCCCTTTATCTCTAATGGTCTAAGCATGTGGCACAAGTGGATGGGATTTGCCAGTGCCTCCTTTTCTGCCCAAGGCATTATTCCCATAAGAACATTCACATTTGCCCACCTGCAAATGGAGGCAATGGAGTTTACAAAGAGAATTTGGATTCCCAGCAAGAGACCTCCTTAGCACAGCAAGGGTCTGATAGATTCTAAAATTGTGTATGGACCCTTGGAACCTTTAGAAACCCAGTGGTGTCTATTATTAGATATGAATTATTTCACCTACCCCAGCCTCGGTCCGTCCGTTTGTATCACGGGGCAGAGAACCTTGCCTTGATCCAGGCGGATCAGCTGGACTGGCTTATGCGCGCCTTAACACCTGTGATTCTGGGGCTGAAGTTGCAAGACTCCGAAGCCGTGGGGCGGCATAAAGAGCAAAATGTCTCCTGCATGGGTGCTTTTCTTTTACTTTTTAATAAAATGAAACCACCTTGTTACTGGTTGTGAGCAAGTGTTTAATTTTAGGAATGATTGTGGTCACAAAGAGAATTTAACAGCTGTCTGCTTATTTGGACAAGTGCGTCAAGCACGTGTGGGTTTGAATAATGCTACGAAAACACTGGATACGCCAGTTCTCCTTTATGGTGTCCTTGCTACCCAACAGAGAATGGGGTGCTCTGCCTGTGCTGTCTCGTGCCTTTCTAAAGCCCAGGGAGACAGGGGTTGCTGTTCTCATTGTACAGATGAGGAAACTGAGGCAGAGGGAGGTCTCTCTCTCTCCCCCCCCCCCACTAAATACCTGGAATTGTTCCTGATTTTAGCAGTAGAGTATGAAACGGTGAGGAATGTCTCAGCTGGGAGAGGTTGATGGCCGTAGGGTGCTCAGGGCCTGGCTTCTCCATAGGAATTGTTAAAACTCTCATCAGATAAAGCTTTGTTCCTACGAGAAAACCACGTGAGTTGTTTTCACAATCTCCCTGTAGTAAAGTGACAGACACTCACCAGACGGTTTTGTTGACATTTCGGGCCCCACAGCCTTTAATTGGTATACAGTCACTGCTCTTACACAACTTGGACTTGGGTGTTTTTTTGGTTTGGTTTTGTTTTGTTTTTCTCACTCCCAGGCTTGGCCAAACTGGCTTGCTTTGCTCCGCAAGTCAGGAGTGAGTGTATGTATACCTCACTCGGCCACGGCTGGGACAAAAATGGTAAGAAGGGAAAATAAAAAGGCTTCGTGGATCATAGAGGAACAGGTGAGGAAGAAAGATTAAAGAACAGGCAGAGACCAGTGAGCTGAAATATTGTAATTCCCAAGGCCTTTGAACATGAGCAGATAATCAGCAGCCTGATTGTCCAGACAGGTGGTGTTCTGAAGCCCTTCTGGAGTAGGATGGCCATGGCAATGAACTGGGAACAGGAGAAGGGGGGACCTGATGGGTTGGAGGGTGGTAGAGACCTCGTGCTATCCCAAAGGGCATCATGGCCAGGTAGCTACATGCTCTCCCCAGAATATGTTCATCCACACTGTCCTACCAGCTCCCTGGTGGCCTGCAGACAAATGACCATCTCCTACTGGCCCCACCTGGGAGAGTGAAAGGTGGGTTCAGAGGTCATAGAGTGGGTATGAGCCCTCAAGTTAGTGCAGAAGGGGAAGTTGGGAGTGCCTCTGACTCATGACTCCAGATTCATTTTTCTAGCTTTTTTATTTTTTTAATGTTTATTTTTGAGAGAGACAGAGCGTGAGTAGGGGAGGGGCAGAGAGAGGGAGACGCAGAATCGGAAGCAGACTCTAGGCTCCGAGCTGTCCGCACAGAGCCCAATGCGGGGCTTGAACTCATGAACTACGAGACAATGACCTGAGCCAAAGTCGGATGTGTAACCAAGTGAACCACCCAGGCACCCCAAGCTTTTTTTTTTTTAATTTTTGAATTGTAAAAGAAAATAATAACCTAAAATTCACCATCTTACCCATTTAAAAAAATGTACATTTCAGTAGTGTTAACTGTATGCACATTGTTGTGCAGCATTTCTCCAGAACTTTCGTCTTGCAGAACTGACACTCTGCGCCCAGGAAACAGCCCCCAGCAACCACCAGTCTGCTTTCTGGCATTACGGGGTCCGACGACTCTAGTTAACTCTTCTAAGTGGAGTCCTACAGTATTTATCTTGTCACTGGCTTGTTTCATTTAGCAGAATGTTCTCAAGTTTCATCCAAGGCTGGAGCCTGTGTCCGAACTTCCTTTCTTTTTAAAAGCTGAATAATGTCCTTTGGTGTTTATATACCACATTTTGATTATCTGTTTATTCTTCAGTGGGCATTTGGATTGCTTCTACCGCTTGGCGATGGTGACTAGTGCTGTATGAACATCTGTGTGCAATGTATTTCTGGCTTGTTAAAAGTCAGCTCTCGGGGTGCCAGGGTGGCTCATTCGATTAAGCGTCTGACTTCGGCTCAGGTTATGATCTTCCAGTTGGTGAGTTTGAGACCTGCATCGGGCTTGCTGCTGTCAGTGCAGAACCTGCTTTGGATCCTCAGCCTCCTCTCTCTCTCTCTGCCCCCTCCCCTACTCACTCATGTGCTCTCTCTCTCTCTCTCTCTCTCTCTCTCTCTCTCTCAAAAAAAAAAAAAATCATCTCTCTAATTGGGTATCCTAAGGTGGCGTTGAGCTCACTAAGTCCAAAATTCACGTCCTTAAATTTTCTTCCAAATTTGCTTTGTCGTTGTTTCACCCTGGCCTTTTCCTCCCATCCCTTGCATTTTAAAGCCACCGCCTCTTACTGATCATGGTTTCTGAAGGTCTCTGGTGTCTGGCCTCTGTCCCCTCTTCATTTACTTCAGTCATTTCAGGCCAGGCCCTTAGCACCTCTCACCTGGATGAGTGCATCTACCTTTGATGAGTCTCACTGAGCCCAGTGTGGCCTGTGTCCAGGCTGTCCAGCACCTTGCTGAAGCTCCAAGGCATGCTCTGAACATTTATGAACCTGAAAAGATGCATTGTTCTGGAACCTCTGTTACAGAAGTTCCAAGGCATCTGCATGGAATTGAACTGAATTTCATTATATGCCCAGTGAATAATGACAATACGGTTATGTCTATTAAAATAATGCATATGTTTAGGATAATACTATATATTTTTAAGAGATTTAAAGTCACTTGACTCCTTTTTAAAAAAAAAAATTTTTTTTAGTGTTTATTTTGGAGACAAGAGACAGAGCATGAGTGGGGGAGGGGCAGAGAGAGAGGGAGACACAGAATCAGAAGCAGGCTCCAGGCCCTGAGCTGGCAGCACAGAGCCCGACGCGGGGTTTGAACTCACAAACTGCGAGATCATGACCTGAGCTGAAGTGGGATGCCTAACCACCTGGGCCACCCAGGCACGCCCCCACTTGACTCCTTTTTAACAAATAAGAGACAGGTTAAATTTAATTGTCTCCATTTCATTCATGCACTGATTTAACAGATATTAATTGTGAGCTTACCATATGTCAGGCCCAGTGCAAGGTTGGGGGGGGGTACATGGATGGGTGAGACCTAGCATCAGACTGTGAGTGTAATAACATCAGGCATTTATGAAGCACATTCTGTGGGCCAGAGACTGGGCAAAGTTCTCTATGTATATTATCCCTGTGATTCTTGAAAAAAATCCTTTAGGTTTTATTGTCTGCATTTTATGGAAGGAAGTCGGGACATAGAGATCGGTAACCTGCCCGACAGTATGGGGACTCGAGCCAGGAGAGCTCTTTCTCCAAGGGATGTGTTCCCCTGCGTCCCAGCAAACTCTACCAGCAACTGTCATAAAAACCAAGAGCTTGAAACACAGGGCAGGTTGAAGCACCAGGCTTATAGGAATCTGCACATGCATTTGTATATGCAGAGTTGGAAAATATTCACCAAATGTGCTCAGGAACATTTTACAAGTGTGAGTAATGACTCAGCCTTGCAAAGAGACACACTGTCTTCCAGACCATAGCTGCTGTTGGAGAAAAGACACAACGTGCTGCATGTTCTCAAAGTAGGAACTTGTGTAAACTTCATTTTTCATCGGTGTCAAGTGCCGATCCCTGATGTGATGCGTTATCTGGTCAAGGAAGTGACTTGACAAAGCCTGTCGCCCAAGCTCAGAGAGGAAGGCGAGGTCTCTGAACTGGCTGGCTGGATGTCTGGGGAAAGCGTGTTTAAAACTGGTGAGCGTTCGCAGCTGGGGAGACGGTGTTTTACCTTCCTGTGAATCACTTAGGGCCAGTCTGACAGAGGCCACCTAGCTCTGTGTGTGTGTGTGTGTGTGTGTGTGTGTGTAAATGGTGGAATTTGCTATTCATCACACAGAACATGAGCATATTCTTTTAAGAATATCACTTCTGCTGGAGACGATTAAATACATAATCCACGAGCGCACTGGACGGGTCTTTAACTTAAAGTCGGGGGGAAGATTTGGTTCTGTAGTTGCTGCCTGCTGGGACGTTGCCTTAGAAAGCTGTGGGCGGTGGGAAGCCTCCACTGGGAGAGTGCATACCACGTGCCGGGCAGTCAGAAATGAGTTTCTCCTTTCCTCTGCATCCTGGCCATTTTACAGAATAGAAGACTGGGGCTCAGCAGAATGAAGTTACTTGTCTCAAGTCTATATCCCTTAGTAAGTAAGTGATCAGAATTGAATATAATGTCCACTGATTGTGGCTGGCCCAAGGCTGAGATTTTGTAGAATAACTGATTTTTTATTAGGGGAAATATGAAATGTATACAAAGATAGGCTAGTTGAATAGATCTCAGCGCGCTCATTATTATTACCAACTCGTGGCCCGCCTTGTTTCATCTGTACCTGCACCCAGTTTCTCTTCTCTTTGGTTGTATCAGATGCATGGTTTCAGAAATTTTAGATTGATCATTCTGTATGTAAATACTTAGTATTTATTTCTGGAAGATAAGGACTCTATAAAAAACATAATTACAATATTACTCTCATGCTATACGCTCTAATCATTATTTGTTAATGTTAACACATGTACTCAATGTTCAAATTTCTCCAATTGGCTCTTTAAAAACACATACACTTTATTAGATCTAAAGAGCTCTATGCTTTGCAATTAATTGCCTTGTATCTTAGGTCCCCTTTAATCCATAGGGCTTCCCCCCACCCCCTTCCTGCCTGGTTAAATAAGTTGAATAATCTGTCCTGCGGTTTTGTACAGGATGGTGCTTTTTAGAATGTTCTTCTGTCCCCCACCTGTAATTTTTATAAATTGGTTCTTAGCTCTAGAGCACTGATCAGATTCAGGTTTGAGGTTTTTTTTTTTTTTTTTTTTTTTTGTTTGTTTTTTTGGCAAGAAATACTTCAGAGGTAATGATGTGTATTTCTGTTAATGAGACACGTAAGGTCTGGCTTTCTCTTTCTGTGGCATTGACAGCCATTGATGGTCATGGCTTCTACATAGTGGCGATGTTCAAATTCTGTCCTTCTTTTTTAAAGAAATTTTATTAAGAGAAAGTTCTTCAACTCTTTTATTATTTTGAGGTAGAATTTGATTAAGAAACGCAGGAAAAGTGGCTATATGATTGCCAAAAACAATTTAAGATGTTTTTTGTAATTTACTTTGTCCTTAAGGTATATCCTTCTAGGGATATATAAATTAGTATGTTTAAATATCATTGAAAAAAATGTCTTCTCTCTGTGTGGTTTGGACTCTAATTCAATGAACAATTAAACACGTTCCATTTTGTTTTTGATTTTTATAGATCACTTCTTAAGATAGAATTTTGTTTGATAATTATGTAAACTATTTACATGCTGTCAAAGTCACATCTACAGAACAGGAATGTTCTGAGAATTCTGGCTTCCAAGCCTATCACTGGTATTCCCTCCCACACCTTAGGCATACCCATTTTTCTTTCAGTTTTTGGTTTTTCTCTGTATGAAAATTTTAACCAAATATATTTATATCTGAGCATCTCCCTTTGTAAAATGTAACTAATTATATGCATTTTTTTTCCACCTGACTTTTTCACTGAATGGTATATCCTATAAAGGAAGATTGCATTATAAAGAATTAGGATAATTCGTGTTGTAGAAAGACTGAGGGAATTATTGAATTTTTAGAGCTGGTGGTAATGATAGCAAATATTCACGTGGCATTTACCATGTTCTGTGGACTGTGCATAAATTCAGTAATTCTCATAATGGTAACCCTGTGGTGTATGTATTATTATTGTCACCATTCTATAGATGAGGAAACTGAGGCACGAGGTGGTTAGTTAGGTGACTTGCCCAGAGTCTCAGACCCAGTGAGTGGCGGGTCTGGGATTTGGCTTCAGGTATCTGCTCTCATATACCATATTATATTGCTTTAGAATTTCCAGAGTTTGATTTTCTGGTTTTTATGAGTAAGGAAGTTCTAGCCCATGGGCAGTTACGTTGAAGATGTCACTACCCACATGCCCTGTCCCTAGCTTTATCACTTTTTCAGATGATCACCAGCTTGCTGTGCAGCTTCTTGTCAAGTTCTAGAATTTGATCTTAACTTACCGTAGAGTTAACCACTCAGCCTGTTGTCAGTGATGAGACTGGCGGGTCAGTTAAAGGACTTTATGGCTCTTGACGCCCTCATCAGGTTGTGACTATCCCCTTTGCCTTTGAAGTATGACAGAGGTGATGCTGAAGATGCAGGTGGATGTCGGCTGTGCAGGAAGTCCTGTTACAGGAGAGGAACGCTGAACTTGGAGGATCCACTGCTTTTATAGCAAGCAGTAGGCAGCCCTACCCTTTGTCCCAGAGGGAAAAGTTATCTCATTCCTTACGGTTGCTCATTGAGAAATGGGTGGGTTCTGAATCTTGCCCACCTTCTGTTAGCTACTGAACGGGCACTGTTTACTTCCGCTAGCCTGACATTAGAAGTCTAATAAGCCTGCTAGATGGAGGGTAAGCCTCAGCCTTTTCTCTTTGTGTTCTTGGCACATGTAGCAATATGCGTGGGATTGTGGAGACCCTCAGAGGACTTCTTCTCCCAACGTTTCTCTGCACCTTTCTTGTTTGTTTGAGAATAAAGAGTCAGGTGGGTCCCCATACCACATCTTTGACACATTACAGTGTTTACACATATTTGCCAATATTCCCTGACGTATTTATGGTAAGTTTTATATTTCTCAGACTCTTAACTATAGCAAAACCGAAATCCAAGTGAGATGTGTTTTGAAGGCCACCCTTAACACATCTTAAACACTCATCATGTTGCAAACTTCTGGATTTTCTTTATTTGCGATGGGTAACATTTTGAAACCAGCCGGAGGGATGAGGTTGACAAGCGTCGATAGTCTCTTGACTACGTAATAGAAGGTTTCATTTTGATCTCCTTTTATTTTCTTTTTCCTGACTGAAACTCCTTTCAATGTTAAGTCCAGTTTTTCTTGCCAGTGATTTTTTTTATATAATTCTGTAAATTACTGCCCTAAGATGCTGATTGTAACTTTAGCTTTTCATAGCAACACGTGGGGCTTTGAATGGGAACACTCTCTTGGAAGGCAGCCCTCCCTAGCAGTTTGGCATCCTCAGTGACTCTCCTGATCGGGTTTCCTGTGTTGAATAAGAACTGTTAAGGGTCCAAGCCATGTCTGTTTGAGGCAAGACATGCTCCTTTAAGTTATGAGAGGAAAGGGCAACATAATAAGCTTCTGTAAATGTGGTCTAGCTGATCCATCGAGGAAAACCAGGAGCCTCGGTCAGAGGGATGGAAAGGGGACAGAAACCGGTCCTAGGTTAGGAGAGGAAAGTCAGGCTAATGAGGGCAAAGGTCATCCTTGCCCCCTGGTCCCCCTTACCTTAAAGTCTGGCCCATGCCTGTTAGCCACAGGATGGGCCCTGTTTACTTCCACTAGCCTGATATTAAAAGTCTAATGTGTCTGCTAGATGGGGGTAAGCCTCTGCCTTTTCTCTCATGAATTTTAATGGAAGGCTTTGGTAGCTTGGAGCCCCAGAAGGGCATCTTTCTTTTTTTGTAAGTTAATTTATTTTGAGAGAGAGACAAAAAGAGTGAGCGGGGGAAGGGCAGAGAGAGGAGAGCAAGAATCCCAAGCAGGCTCTGCACTGTTAACATAGAGCTTAATGCGGGGCTTGAACTCACGAACCGTGAGATCATGACCTGAGCCGAAACCAAGAGTCAAACACTGAACCTACTGAGGCACCCAGGCGCCCCTCCCAAATGGGCATCTTTCAGGTGTTGCCGGTGTTTGGAAAGAGCGAGACGTCTGGGCACTTCCTTCCCGACGAATCCTGAGGGAAGGCTTCACACGAGTGTGCCCCGAGCAGTGCCTGCACACCCTTGTAGTCCCTTTGAAACTTCTCGTTGGACCTCTTCCCAGAAGGACTTTATGTTTAAAATCAGGCCCCATAGGATCTTTCAGGACCTTAAAAATGTTTCAGGGATGGTCCCACAGCAGTTAGCCGGGAACGTGAGAGGGAGCATAGCCCTAATTATTAAAGTGATCACAGGTGTGATGGAGAGAATACACCCTTGTTACACGCACAGACCACTGAGCAAGGAATGCCACCAGGCCCCCATCGCTTACTGAGCTTTGTGACTCTGTTTCTTCATAGGTACGGTGGCAATAGTGACAGCACTTCTCTTATTAGAGATGATGTGATGATTATAGGAGGTGACGTGAAAAGGGCCATCGCTAGCACGTAGCGAGTGCTCAGTACGTTATTAAGTAGAGGACAGCATGTCGGCACGGGCCGGGTCTACTAACTGACGTGGTTTCTAGGTGTCTGTCTGTCTGAACGTGGCCTAGAGCCGCGCTGACCAGTAGGGCGCCCGCTGGCCGCAGGTGCTATTTAAATGACTTCAAGCCAAATGAAATCAAGAAACACAGTTGCTCCATCGCACTGGCTAAATTTCAAGAGTCAAGAGCCACGTGTGGCTGTTGGCTACCGTTTTGGAGTGTGTGGATTACAGAACATTTCTGTCGTGCAGAAAGTTCTTTTGGCCAGTTCTGTTCTGGAGGGTTTTGCCCCCGAGGGATTCGAGGGCATCATAATGATGGACTGTTTAATTTTGGCACTTTTTTTCCTGGTGCCCTCCGCTTTCCGCATCCTTTCTACAAATAGAGAAGAGTGTGTAGGGCCAATATGGCAACGTGTGCATATTCCAGAGGCTTCTGGAATAACAAAGCCCTTGCAGATGAGGCCGAGGCTGGCCTGCAAGGCGGCTGGGGGCCACTGAGTGTCTTTCAGCCTCCCCCCTCCCCCCCGCCCTCCGCTGACCCTCTCAGTCATGAAGGCTACCACTTACTCTTTTGCTCCTGTCCTGGGGACAGTCTCAAGTTCTAATATTCCTTTCTGTTTTCCTCACAGGCACCATGTGTCCTAATTTATGTCCTTAAACTGTGGTCACCGTGATTATGGGACACTAAGGCCCTTCATTCACTTGCTGAGTACGGGTAGTTAATAATACTGTCCTGGCTGTGCTCCCGGAATCTGCAAAGAAGGGGAGTCCATCCCTCAGGGGCTGGAGGGTCAGGGCACCTGTGCCTCACTTTCCTTTGGGTTTTAGCTCTGTGAGAAGGGCATGAGCTTTATTTTGTAGCTAAGTACTGTCTCCCCAGTGGGCCATGTAAAAAGGAAAGCAGCCACTTGCATTAAAATGTGTTTTTGCTGTGAGCTCTTGGGGGCTCATTAGAGATGGCCTGAATAAGAACTCCGGGGGTCAGGTGCTCTCTCTGCACCCTACCTGTGGAGCCCGGAGCAGGAGGAAGGCACCCTCTGGGTGCCAGGCCCTTGGGGAGCAAGGGCCAGGAGGTAAAGCTGTGACTTCTCACCGCCCTTGGAGCAAGTTGCATCTCTGGAGAAGCAGCCTGGTGGAAGGGGTTTCTGAACTGTGTTTCAAAGAGGAGGGGAGGAGGGGGGTGCCTGGCGGTTCAGTTGGTTAAGTGTCCGACTCTTGGATTTGGCTCACGTCTTGATCTTATGGTTTTGTGAGTTCGAGCCCTACATCAAGCTCCAAGCTGACAGTGCAGAGCCTGCTTGGGATTCTCTGTCTCCCTCTCTCTCTCTGCCCTTCCCCCACTTGCGCTGTCTCTGTCTCTCTCAAAATAAATAAACTTAAAAATGTTTTATAAAGCGGGAAGGAGTGGACCTGGTAAGTTGAGGGAGAAGGGAAGGGGGAGTTCCAGGAAAGAAAAACTCTACAAAGACGTTTTCATTGAAACCATGAACGGCTTATGAGAACATCACCACCACTTCTGAGTCATGCATTCTTGGGTAGATTGCTTAACCTTGGCTTTCACATCTGTAAAATGGGAGTAGTCCCAGTAGCCACCTCACAGGGCTGAGACCCAGGTAGGGGAAGGGGCATGGGGTGGAACGACATTTGAGGAGAGCGAGTCCGGCAGCTACGTGGGGATGGCTTACGCTCATGTGCTGCACTGCAACTGAACTAGAGAAGTCACACACTTTCTGGTATCTAGATGTTTGTGCCCCATAGTTCCATTACGGCTTCTTGTGTGGCTACAGTAGCTCTCTCTGTGGGCCAAGCTGCTCTAGATGTTTGAGGTGTATTTAACCCTCAAGAAAGCCATAGGAAGTGGGACTACTATTCCCATTCTACAGATGAAGACATTGAGGCATAGAAAAAATGAGTGACTCGCTCGCGATCACCTAGCTAGCGTGTGGCGGTGTCGGCATTTGAACCCAGGCCCGTGGACCTCAGAATCTATGTCTTCACCTCCGTGATTGACAGTTAGGGATTGGATGGGGGACTGCAATGTACATTTAGCACTTCTGTGTTATACATGTATCATGAAGCATCACAGAGGTGTAGACAGGAGGGTTAGTGGAGAAAGAAAGCATAGGTTAACCTCGTCCAGAGAATTTGGGTGGGGAAGGGCAGGCCCTGATTTTCTAAACTTAGGCCACCGTGCTGCCCCTCCCCACTCTCCGGGCTAGCGCTGGTCTAAGCTCTTAGCACAGAGAGGCCAAGTCACTTGCTGAGGGTCATACATCAGGAGAGTAGCTGAGTCGGGCGTAGAACCCTGGGAGTCTGGCTCAGAAGCCCATGTTTCCCCACTCCTGCCTCCCTCCCTTTTGTACTACATGGTCTCACTCCACACTCAGGCCAACGCCCTTTGCTTAAATGCTTCCTCTTGGGGACCTTCTTCCTTCCCCTCCTCTCCCTGTTCCCTGTCTTGTGCCTTCTAACTTGCTCTCCCTCCATGAGCCACGCTTGGTGACAGCATTTACCCCCGTGGTGGGAACCATTCAGGTCTCTGCACCTCTCTGGGCCCAGCCTCAGATCAGCCTCCTCTCCATTTCCAGCGCTTTCCAGAGGGGGCCTGACCACTTTCAGCTCTCAGGAAAAAGTGACAGTAGAGGATGATATCTACCGAGCCCAAGTCCATGCTGGCATCCTGCAGAGGAACCCCAACAAGTCTAGGTTTTAGAGAAGAGGCCCGGGGAGGCTGGCAGAGTGGGGTTGAACCTGGGCTGACCCGCTCCAGGCCTGGTGGCCTCTCATGCAGACTGAAATAAAGCCAATGAAATAGTAAATTTCAAATTGTTTATTTTTGAGAGAGAGAGAGAGAGAGAGAGAGAGAGAGAGAGAACACGCGTGCAAGCAGGGGAGGGGCAGAGAGAGAGAGGAGACACAGAATCCAAAGCAGGCTCCAGGCTCTGAGCTGTCAGCACAGAGCACAATGCGGGTCTTGAACTCACAAACCATAGATCATGACCTCAGCTGAAGTCAGAGCTTAACCAGCTGGGCCACCCAGGCGCCCCTCAAATAGGTATTTAAACAGGGCACTTTCCATGGTCTGGGGAATTGTAGCTGAGTGATCTTAGAGCATCACTGTGGGACTCTATCTCGTCACAAAACTACCCCTCACACACACACACACACACACACACACACACACACACAATCAGTCAATCTCCCCCACCCCCCGCGAACACACCTGGTGTTCATCAGTGTCTGTGCACCCATGGATATTGATCATGGCTCAGGGGCTCCTTGGCAACCCCGTAGAGCCTCCTGTGCTTACGGCTCCAGCCACAGGCACTGGGACAGCAGGTGTTCCCAGGTGAGTGTGTTTCCTCCTCTCTGGAGAGATCTGCGTGGCTGCCCTACATCCTGACCACCGCCTCCCCCAGTCACTTTCACCACTTTCTGACCACCCTAGGGCGTTCCCCTGAGTCCTTAGGACCATCCTGGGCAGGTGATATTAAATGTTAATAAGGCATCTAGCCAGGGCTGGGCCCCCTTGACCCCTGGCCCTGGGCTTTGCCACTCTGCCATTTTAGGTGAGTGATTTATTGAAAGGGAGGCAGAGGTGGACAGTGGGAAGGAAATCGCCCTTTTAAATTTATGGCTGGTTTTGCCCACGTTAATGTGTAAGCCTCCAGCTATGCAATTAGAGGTCGTTAGGCAGCTACAATGCGAAATTAATTCTGCCAGTACCCCCCTGCTCATTGTGGGTGAAACTGCTCCAGGGCAGGGAGAGAGCAAGCTTGTTGCTGGGGGTGGGAGGTTGTGCTATTCTGGGAAGGGACTGAGAGCTTGCTGGTGAGTGTGTGTGTGTGTCATTGAACAAGGACTTAGCCCAAGACCCTGAAAGTCCCTGGGAGGCCTCATGGGGTGGCTGGATCACACTGTGAGCGGGACCTCCTCCTTCTGGCCTTGGGAAAGGCTGGATCTCCACTTTGATAGTTAAGTCTGGGTGACCTTGGCCAAGTTACTTAGCTTCTCTGAGTCTCCCTTTCCTTCTCCATAGAAGGAAGGCACTGGAAATCAGAATCTGGAGGTGTGTTTAACCCTGTAAAGGATTTTTTTTTCCTCTCCCTTCATCCTGCAAGGTATGAAGCTTCTAATCTCTGATAGGTCTATGTTGTTAAAATAAATTCAGCTCAGTAAATTTGAAGATCAAATTGGTTTTATTCACTGACTCTTAAATTGGGCAGTGTCCCATGTAGCAAAAAGAAGTATGTTCCAAAGACCTACAGAAAAGGAAAGGTTTTAAAGGCAGTGAGCGGCAGAAAAAGAAAGTTTATTAGCAAAGAGTGGATTGTTTCAGGTTAGGCAATCTACCCGTGAGGGATAGAATGGGTCTTGGGGGATTACCTCACTAGTGCAGACCAGGTAACCAGGTTGGCTGCTTAAAGGTTACATTTCTGGGAGAGGCTGAAACTATCATTAGGTTAGGTATTAAGTGTTGGCTTGCTGATGCAGGGCTTAGCACAAGTACCTCCATTTTGAGTCTGTTTTTTTCTTTTTTTTTTTTTTAATGTTTATTTTTTGAGAGAGAGAGAGACACACACACACACACAGAGCGTGTGTGGGCAAGGAGCAGAGAGAGAGAGGGAGACATGGAATCTGAAGCAGGCTCCAGGCTCTGAGCTGTCAGCACAGAGCCCGACACAGGGCTTGAACCCATGAACCATGAGATCATGACCTGAGCTGCAATCGGATGCTTAACTGACTGAGCCACCCAGGCGCCCCAGAAATTTTAAGTGGCACTCCAAATGTCACAGAGAGAAAGCACAATTGCTCTGAGTGTGTGGGGCCCAGGGCCCAGCTCCTTGGCCTCCCCACTGCTGTCCTCTCCCCCTTGAAGGCATTTCTGTGTTGCTGCAATCTAAGAACTCCACAGAACATCATGAAAACCTGAGGTCTAGTCTGATTTTACCATTTTTTGTTTGTTTAAAATTGTGGTAAAACACACCTGGGGCACCTGGGTGGCCCAGTCAGGTGAGCATCCGACTCTTATTGTAAGCTCAGCTCATGATTTCTTGGTTCATGGGTTCGAGCCTGCATCGGGCTCTGCACCGTCAGTGCGGAGCCTGCCTGGGATCCTCTCTCTCCCTCCCTCTCTCTGTGCCTCTCCCCTGTGTGCTCTCAAAACAAAACAAAACAAAAAATACATAACAGGGGCACTTGGGTGGCTCAGGCAGTTGAGCCGCCAGCTTTAGCTCAGGTCATGATCTCACAGTTCAGGAGTTTGAGTCCCACACTGGGCTATGTGCTCACAGCTCAGAGCCTGGAGCTTGCTTCCAATTCTGTGTCTCCCTCTCCCCCTCTCTCTCCATCTCCTGCTTGTGCTCTGTCTCTCAAAAATAAACAAACATTGAAAAATGTTAAAAAGCCCACCCAACATGAAATTCGCCATCTTCAACCATTTTTAAGTGTACAGTTCAGCAGTGTCTGTACTGACATCGTTCATGAAATGGATCTCCAGAGCCTTTTCATGTTGTAGTTCTGGAACTTCGTACCCATTAAACAACTCCCCATATTCCCCCCTCCCTCGGATAACCACCCTTCTACTTTCTGTGCACTTGAAACTCACTTGAGGTACCTCATGGAAGTGGGGTCGTAAAGTACTCAGTCTATTTGGGACTGGCTTATTTTGCGTGATGACCTCCGGGTCCATCCTTCTTATGACATGTGTCACAGTTGCCTTCTTCTGAGGCTGAGTTATCCCGTGTTGCACGCGTGTCCCACAGTTTTGCTCCCCCGCTCCTCCATCAATGGACACTTGGGTTGTTTCCACCTCTTGGCTGTTGTGGATAATGCTGCGATGAACATGGATGTGTTTTCCACTCTTTTGGGCCTCTCCCCAGAGGTGGGATTGTCGGGTCATGTGGTAATTGTGTTTAATTTGTTTTTGAGGAGCTGTCTACTGGTTTCCATTGGGGCTGTGTAATTTCCCCAGTTTATTGGTGATGGAATGAAGGCCCACATGGAGGCTCCTACGAGACTCAGATGAGAGAGGGAGGGCTGGGAACCTGGTGCACCCACTCCCTCCATCCCTGCTGGGCCTTGGCTTTGCCGTGGCTTTGCCGTGGCTGCTTTTCTCTCCCTAGGCCAGGTCTTGCTGGGTTCCAATGACATCGATCCCTCTTGTTTCTTTAGGCCCAAGGGTTGGTGACTCTCTGTCACCGTGACTCATCCTGGGTTTCTTAGTGTCCTTTGATGGGTCCCTCAGCCCTGCCCTGCCATCTGTAAGTAGACCTTCCTTAGGTGGCCCTGCGTGGAAACTTTTGAGTGGACTATTTGGTGCCTGCACATCTTGACTGACACAACCACTTAGCAGAGGAGGGGGGGAGGTTGCACACCCTCACTGTACCTCAGTTTCTCTCATCCATAAAATGCCTTCTTAGGGTTGTTGATAAGTGTTGATATTGTGTAAAGGGCTTTTAGAACAGCCACTGGCACATAGGAAGGCCTGTGTAAGCGTTTGCTCTTATTTCGATGATTTCCGTATTCCTTGTGCAAGGCCCCACTTCTGACTTGACAGCTGGCTTCAGCCTCCAGGGCTCCGGCATTAGAGCGGGAGCCCCTCAGGGATTCAGCAGCTCCTGATTTCTGAGCTGAGAGGCAAGAAGGATGAGGCCAACAAGAGGAAACCGTATTATCAAGGATGCGTTAGACTTGCTGGGCAAGCGGACTCCCCGCCTTGGGCCAGGCCCTCCCCCGCTACAGCTTAGCAAAGCAGCCAGCAGCGGTGAGGTCAGGCTCCAAGCGGTTTCGGCTTCTGTGCCTCCCTTGGCTGATGAACTTGTCACAGGTCCTGCCTGTTCCCCTTGGAGCCTGGTCACTGTGCTCAGCCAGTGGCAAGCAGCCGGCTGGTAGAGCTATGACACAGCGAATCCCGGAGGGTGTGGATCTCTGAGCTGGAGGACTTGGTGATCGTCCCCCATTTACCCAGACATGCGTTTCAGGAGGAAGCCTGCCTTGACAGCTGACTGCCTACTTGTGACGGGATGTGGGAGTGGAGGGCACTGTCCTGCCAAGCAGAACTGGTGATGGCCATCGTGAGGAGGAGAGGGGGCAGCAAACACATGCACACACAGGCATACACATGCATGAATGCACAGCCACACACATGGACACGTACAGGCACACACATGGACACACATGAACACACAGGCACACACATGCACGCACAGGTGCACACGTGGACACACATGCACACAGGCATACATAGACATGCACAGGCACACACACGCGCATAGGCACACGCACAGGTGCACATAGGCATGCACAGACACACATGGACACACACATGCACACAGGCATGCACAGGCACATACAGGCATGCACAGGTACACACATGCACACACAGGCACACACATGGACACACATGCACATACAGACACATGCACACACAGGTACACACATGCACACACAGACACACACACAGGCATGCACAGGCACATACAAGCATGCACAGGTACACACATGCACACAAATGCACACACAGACACACAGGTGCACACACAGGCACATACAGGCATGCACAGGCGCACACATGCATGCACAGGCACATACACATGCACGCACAAACATACATGCACACACATACAGGCACGCACAGGCGCACACATGCACTCACAGGCATACATACACAGGCATACACACACATGCTCACGCACACACGCACATGTACAGTCTTCAGGTGCAGCGGGAAGCATTACTCTCCCCGAAAACTTCCTCGAGTGCACATTAAGATCCCCCTCTCACATCTAGATTTTAATCTTTCTCCTGTATTTCCTATTAAAGTGAGCAACTCAGGCCCTAATGGAATTCTCTTTGGACAGTTAATATTCTGAGCTGTGGATGCTGTGGATTGTGGACTTAATTTATTCATTCAGCAGCAGTGTTTATTGTCTTCTTTGTGGCTGGCCCCAGGCTGGGTACTGGGAATATGGTGATAGATAAAAGAGACCAGGGTCCTGGCCTCATGCACTTGACATTCTAGTAGAGAAGACAGCCAAAAATGAATGAATGAATGAATGTGTGAGTAAGTAAACAAACACCATAGTTACATGATGTAATGCATGCTGGGAAAAGGAGCCCTGCAGGTGCAGGGAATAGCATGTGCAAAGACCCTGAGGCAGAAGAAAGTTACTATATAGGAAGAATCACAATAAAAGCCATAAGGCAGAGTGAGCAGGAGGGAGACGGAGAGCTGGGGTTGAGAGTTGGCTTTACTGGTCCTGCAGGGCCCTGCCAGTCACAGAAGGGCTTTGGTGTGTTTCTGTCTATGTGATAGGAACCATTTTTGGGGTTTTAGGTAGGAGTTATTTGATGTGTTGATGCTTCACTGCTGTGCGAACGGGTGAAGGGTGAACAGTAGGAGGCTGTTGTCACAGTTTGGGTGACGGTGATACCAGCCTGGACCGAGTGGGTGCAGTGACTGATAGAAGCTATGATAGGAGTTCCAGATGGGTTGGTGTGGGGGTAAAGGGGAGGGATGGGAGGGCGTAGAGGGAGAAAGGGACAAATCCAGGGTAACTTCTAGAGTTTCTGGCTTTCTCAAATGCTGTCTTGTTCCCCTCTTAGCTTGGTTAAGAGTCACCTAACACGGTCTCTGAACAGATGCGTATCAGCTGGTGACAGCAAAGGAACAGCATAAGGCAGTGCATGTGTGAGTGTGTGATCACGGATCCAGTGCGGACTTCTTTCCCCAGGAACAAGGTCACGGGTCACCTTGGGTCCTTGGTCCGTGAGGGCGGTTTCTCATAATCTGAGCACTGAGAAGGTTTAAAGAAGTTCAGCTTCTCTGTGGAGTTGAGTAACTTGTCCGGCGTCACACAGCTGGTCAGTGGTGGGAACCAGGCTGCAGTGTCGCCCTCTGGGCATCCAATGGGACCTGGTGACGTCCCTGCCTGGCAATTCCCAGATACCCCCGGATGCCGGGCAGTGCCAGAGGACCGTGGACCGTGCTCAAGGCCGCAGTGGACAGAAACGCCCTTTGGAATTCATGGCAGATGGGAGGCACTTGGGAGCCCTTGGCGCAGGGTGACTCACTCCAGCATGTTCATCTCTACCAAGGTCTGAAGGAAAGGAGTCTTAAGATGTGTTCATACATGGACACTTTGAGGCATGATTTGCCGTCTGTGGAGGCAAGAGTAAGGCCTGATCTCAGAGTCTGCACTTTCCCCTCTGTGGTCTTCCTCTGATGAGGATCGGCTTCCCTCAAAAGCATTGAAAGAATCTCTTAGAAAATACAGTTAACCCTTGAATAATGCAGGGGTTATGGGCGCCAACCCCCCCATGCAGTTGAAAATTCACTGTCATTTTTGACTCCTCCATAACTTAACTAATAGTTTACTGTTGACCAGAAGCCTTACCAGTAGCATCGGCAGTATTAACACGTATTTTGTATGTTACATATATTATACACTGTATTCTTATAATCAGGTAAGCTTGAGAAAATATGTTATTAAGAAGATCATAAGGATGAGAAAATTTGCGGCACTAGACCATATTTGTTGAAAAAAAATCTGCACGTAAGTGGACCCACGTGGTTCTAACTCGTGTTGTTCAAGGGGTCAGCTTACCTGGTAAGCCTATTAGAGAAAAAGAAATCTTATAAATAAGGTCCTTTTAAAAGAAAGGCTGGAAAGACAGAGAGTGGCCTGTGTTTACACAGACAGAGAAGGGTCACACATATTCGGGACCCCAAGTTCCTTTACCCCAAGAGAACATTTCGGATGGTCCTGACATGCAAAAGCAAAGGTATGAACTTAACATTCGTACCAAGAACAGAGAAGACCTCCTGTAGGTCCTGTCAATTATGATATTTGAAAATGATGGGCTGTTTTACACTTATTAAAGGTAATAGGAGGCACCTGGGTGACTCAGTTGCTTAAGCATCCAACTCTTGATTTTGGCTCAGGTCATGATCTCAGTCATGAGATCGAGCTCTGCTTTGGGCTCTGTATTGAATGTGGAGCCTTCTTGGGATTCTCTCTCTCTCTTTCTCTGCCCTTCCCCTGCTCGAACTCTCTCTCACAAAACAAATAAATAAACATTTAAAAAAAGATAACAGTTAGTGGAATAATATTCTGTTACTTTGGAATGCATAGAATAGAGAACCGAGGGAAAAAACAGACTCTGAAACCGTAGTACGGTTTGGGTGTTTGGTGCACGTAAGGAAAAGGACTTGGACGAATTATGCTATTTCTTCCTCAAAATGGCTCTCCTCTGGTTTTCTCACATGTTAAAAAGAACCCAGCCAGAACCCATTTTCCCAGTTTAGTGGTAATGTTTGAAGGCCAAGGTGGGAGAGCAGATGACCTGAGTCAGCAAAATCCCCACCCGAAGGAGGACAGGTGTGCAATCTTCTGGGACCGTGGAGCCAGTGGACACCCGGCAGTGGACGGACAGAGGTGAGGACCACTGGCCGGGTTTCCAGAGGCAGCAGGTGTTCACAGAGCACTCTTCCGTGTCCCCAGCGTGGCGCCATGTAAAGCGACATAGAGCAAGCCTGCACCCTGAGAGACGGGGTGACCACAGGATGGGTGTGGAGATGAGGCTGTGTGCCTTGGCGCTATGGTCTTGTGCATTTCCTACTAGGATCTACTTGCCCCATTGAGGGCAGAGTGACACAGGAGGGCACAGGAAGCATGGTCTGAAATAACCATGCTCCCCCCTTCTGGTGGGACCTCCCCCCCTTCCGGTGGGACCCCCCCCCCCGGTGCACCTGCGAAGACAAGACCTCTCCTGGCCAGGCCCAGCTTCTGCAGAGTACCCTGTGGGAAACAGTCACACTGCCTCATGCAGGAAGATCATCTTGTCTCCTCCCTGGAAGTCCACCTTGGGCAACAGGCCCTTCTGGGAAGTGTTGAGAATCTCGGCTTGGTCTTTCCTGAGCAGACACACGTGCCCTTGTCTGGGCGCCGCTGGCAGATTTATTTAGCCTCTTAGGGCTTCTCGCTCAGGGGGCACCGTGTTGCCTGGGTAGATGGCACCTCCTCTTCCCTCTCTTTTCTGCTCCCGGGGTTTTCGTGGGAGCCCTTGCGGGCCCTTTCAGGTGCTCGGACAGTGACACGAGGAGCCTGGTTATCGTGGGCAGGTAATGGGCTCCATCAAGTGCCCCTTATCCTCTGCACCAGAGACCAGCAGACCTTCGGCCTTTAGTAATTCTGTGGTTCATTGAACCCGCTTTGGTGTTGATCAGAAACATGAGCTATGATTAGAAACATGAGTTGTTTCACGACATCAGCTCTGGATTTGGGCTTCCCTACCCTCAGGGCCAACGTGGCTGAACTGTGGAGCTGCTGCACACAAGACAGGAGCCCTTGTCTCCATTTGCCTGGCTCCCACCCGCCCCGCGTTCCTTGGGTGTGCCCCTTGCTGGCCCTGGTAGGCAGGTGACTCCGGGACCCGGGGCCCTGGGTGCTGCTCCCATTTGCCACCCAGGCGGGCAACTTCAGAACTTTCCAGTTACACGTGAGGTGGTTTATGCTTCCCACTAGCTGTTCCAGTAGGGCTGTGGGAGCAGCGGCAGAATATAGACGGCAGACCTACTGCCAAGGAGAGAGAGATTACTCCTACGTTCCATGCTTGACTTTCCACACCCTGATACCAGCGTGAGCCAGCAGGTGGGTGTGGGGCCAGGCCTGCCCATGGTCTCTGTACCCTCCTCTGGGAAGCTTGCTCTGCCCCTGCTTGGCCTGTGCACGTCCTGACCAGCTGTCCACAGTGGACCCAAATATGACCCTGTGTCCTGTTCCTAGGAGGTGTCGTTGGCGTGCAGGGTTTTGAGAGCATGAGCTTAGTCAAGTTTAGAGAAGAGGGTGTGATGTCAGCCCCACACCCTGTTTCTGCAAAAGTGCTATCACACATGGCCCTACGGGAGTGGGGACAGCTGGAGTCACAGGTTACAAGTGTGGGGATTTCTCCGTGCAAACTTCAGTGTTCTCCCAAGGGGGAGTGCTCGCCAGAAGGGCCAAGGGCAGACTGGGGTGTAGGAACCATGCCTCCTTGTACTTTAGCGTAGTTGCTGATAAGACAGGGAGTTTGTCCCCAAGGCTGAAAAGCTTTCCAGACAGGGTGGGGAATTGTGTCAGGGCTGTCCCGTGTGTGCCGCACCGGTGCCCTGTGCTCACAGATCCCAGGGACTGGGTTTTCCGAGAACAGGATGATACCACAGAGTAGGGGAGGCCTAGCTGATGAAATGCACACTTAGTCCGGGGACGTGTGTAAAGTTGAAGATCAGAGTCAGATCCTGGGGTTCTGTATCTTGACTAATGCCTCTGAAGGACCCAGGAGACCCCACCTCCTCACTTCCTGTAAGAACCTGGGAACCTGACGTCCATAAAGGAATCAATACTGTAGAAAAGGCTTTTTTTGGCTTCTTCCTGCTTATGTCATCCCTTATGGGAACGATTCCCTCCATCTTCACCCCTGGTGTCTACTCCTCGGTTGACATTGTGAAAATGGTCACCGTTGCCTGTAAACATCTTTATGCAGGCCTATGACACACTCATTGACTGCTTATCCTCTGGCCATGCGTGTCTGGATGTGAGTGGGGTTAGTGCCAGAAAAAGGGGTGTGAAAACTATCAATAAAAGGCTGAGCAGGGTTTGGGGGGGGTAGTTGGACAGGTGCTTCTGTACTCGAGTGACTCTGATACACACACAGATAAACTTAGGAGGTGGACAGCACCAGGAGGCCCGGGTTCGCGTCCCAGTCCTACCATTTCCTGGCTGTGGGACCTTGCACCACTTTCCTCCCCAGTAGGCAGGGGATAAGAGTGGTGCCCACCTCCGAGGGTGGTTGTTAGGAATGAAAGAGTAACTTGATGAGAAGTTAAGTTAGTCATGGCAGTGCCTGGCGGCTGGGAGGCCCCATCAGTGATGTGTGTTGCCACTGTGGATGGTATACCACATTGGAGATTGTACCAGAGAGAGAGATGCCAGGCTGCAGGGATGGAGAGCAGGGAAAATCCGCTCTGGCTGGAAGGCTTTTAGGAGAATGGGAACTTGTAACAGGCACCAGGGTAGCAGCTGGGACACTCTTCCTGCAGGTGCAGGGCCCGTGGACTCAGGTAACATGGGGCCACTTCCGTGGCCAGAATTTAGGGTGTGTACATAGAGGAGGGGACGACAGGAGGCTGGGGAAACATCAACCTAGGAGCGGAGGTGGAGCCTGGCCCAGGTAGGGAAAGAGAGCCAGAAATGCCCAGGGAGAGTCCAGCCCTGGCACTGGCTCTTGGTCCTGAGCCTTGACCAAGCAGGGTCTCTGATCCCTGACTGTGGCGCATTGGGTGCAGGGAAGGGCAGATGAGCTGTGTCCGGCAGGGGACCCTTGTGCGTTAGCAGATGGGATGCGCTCAGGTGCGTGCTCCCCTAGCGTTTTGCCGTGAGCTTCATCGTCTGGTCAGGTTCTCTCAAGTCTACAGACGTTCCCAGCACTTCCCTTGTCTCCCGTGGATTTCCCGTGTACCACAGCTTCCCACCGTTTCTCCCTCTGCGACAAATTTAGATTTTGTCCACCTTCATTTCTTTCCTGAATCTCACGGCCAGCAGTCCTGCTTTCGGGGGTGAGGGGCCGCTGACCGTGCAGTGCAGGGTCTTTGGTGATGCTGAATTTTATGGTATGTGGGACGCTGATTCTGCCTTTAGTAATCTGATGACAAAGATGTCTTGGGAAATACAGCCAGGGAGCCACCCTCTGTGACTCTACCAACAGGTAGCTAATATTCTGATACTTCTGTGGCTTTCATTGCATTTCACAGGGGAGCTTAAACTATTGTGCATATTTTCACGCTTAAGTTCCCCTGGGGGCGATGTGGCTTTGAGCGATTTGCTGCACCTCACTGCCTTTATTCACACCCTTAAATATACATCATTTGATTGAGTTGATAATTTACATACCATAAAATTCACCGTTTTGACACATAGAATCCTGTGGGTTTTAGTGTATTCAGGAGGCTGTACACCATTCACCGTGATCTCATTCCAGAACATTTCCATCATCCCCCAAAGAAATCCCCTTAGTAATCACCTTTCATCCTGGGCCCTTGGCAACCACTCATCGACTTTCTGTCTCTATAGATTTAACTATTCTGGACATCTCCTATAAACGGAATCTTATAATCTGTGGCCTTTTGTGTCTGGCTTCTTTCGCTTAGCATGATATTTTCACTGTTCATCCACATTTTAACATGCATCTGAACTTTATTCCTTTTAATGGCCCAATAATATTCCATGGCAGGGATATAGCAGATCTGATACATTCATCAGTCAGCAGGCATTTAGGTGGTTTCTACTCTTTGGCTTTATGAATAACGCTACTCTGAAATCCATGTGTAGTTTTCCGCGCAGACATAAGTTTTGACCTCTCTTGGGTATATACCCAGGCAAGAAACTGCTAGGTCATATGGTAACTGTGTGTAACGTTTTGGGCAACTGTCAAACTGTCTTCCAAAGAGACACCTCCATTTACATTTCCACTAGTCACGTAGGAGGGTTCTAGTTTCTTACAACCTTGCCAACAGTCATTTTTGTCTGTCTCTTCCCCCAAGCCACGCTAGTGGATGTGAAGGGGTTTTGATGTGCATTTCCCCGATGGCAGAGGATGTGGAACATCATTTCGTGTGCTTATTGACCGTTCATATATATTCTTTGGAGAAACGTCCATTCAAATGGTTTGTGCCCGTTTTTAAATTAAGAGTCTTTTAACTGTTGAGTCGTAAGGGTTCTTTCTGTTTTCTGGAGACTAGACCCTTATCAGATGTATAATTTGGAAGTATTTCCTCCCATTCTGCGGTTGTCTTAAGTTCACCTTTGAACAAGTGTGTTTCACTGGAATGTTGAGCCACTGGGAGCCACAGAGGCTGGTGCTCAGGCTTCACCAGGGGACAGTGACCTCTTGTCTCACCAGTGTCACCGGCACCTACCAAGCACCAGTGATGTTGACTAAATAAATGGCCTTCCTTTGTCACTTTCCAAGGGTAAAAAGGGAGGATCTGGGTAAAGTAAGTGGAAGTAGGTGATAAATTGCTGAGCGAAACCCCAGAGGCGAGAGGTGCAGAAATGCACGCAGAGGCGTCTTGGATCTCAATCTGCTTTCAAGATCAATGAAGGGAAAGAGAGTACAGAGCCGGGCTTGCACCTGTGCTTCGGACGCAGTAAATACACTTTTCCGGAATCAATAGGGTGGCTCTGCAGAGAGCTGTAAATGTGGTGTAATTACCTTGCCCCAAATTACAGTTGTCACCTATCGATTTCTGTCCTCTTGGCAAGTATTGGCACATTTCCTCCTGTCCCCCATGCCACCCTGCCGAAATCAAATCCTCATCGACTCCCCCCGCCCCAAACTGCCTGGCCCAGGAGGAGAAGAGGGGGTGAAATCCAGGGAGGGAAGTGCCAGCCGCATCATTATCGTCACCCTGGTCAGGGAAGAGGCAGCTGGGAGGGGCTCGGATTTAGCAACAAGGTGGACCGGTCCCACTCTGAGAAGTGGGATCGAAGAATCCAAAGAAATCAATGGACATCACCTCAGTGGAGGCTGCTTCCTTGGGAAATCACCTGGACGGAGGAGGATTTCTTCTTCTGCAGACATGACCAGGGACAGTCCTGGAAAGCAGTCCCGGGTCATTCCTGTAGAGGAAGACGTCTATTTATAAAGTGGGTAATGTCAGATAAACCATCATCTTAGAAAGTGTAAGTCACCAACTCCTTCACTCACTCGCGCCTTCTTTCGTCCGTGGAAGACACACGTGGTGGGTTCACGGTGTCATGGTGAGCCCCTGGACGGGCCTGGGGGAGGGCTGCGGAAATGGAGCTGGGCCTGGAGGCAGAGGCGTGCAGGGAGGAACTGGACATGGTGCATGGGAGGGGGTCAGGCCTAGGAGGGCCCGCTCTCACCCCGCATTGGGAGGCATGGAGCCTGCAGGGAGGAACAAGTGTTTATCAGGTAGGCTGGGTGGGCCCCACCCATGAAACCACAGGGCGTGGATGGGAACTGCAGGGAGCCTGCTGTGAGAGCGGTCACCAGAAATAAGGGAGGGGAGAACGAGATGGGCGGTGTTCCTCTCTGCTTTGTGGGGGTAGGGAAGTGGCCTGAGATTTGCCCAGGAAGCTGCCTGCAGGCCTGGTCTCGGAGTGGAGTGGCAGCATCCTGCCCACGCTCTGCCAAGGGTCTGAGTGCTTGTCCTGCCCCTTGTCTCGGGAACACCCGATCTCGGCTCTCTCTGTGCATCTTTATGTCTACGTTTCCTCGGTGGTGGGGTTGGACTGGACAGAGTAGAGCAGTGAGCAGTTCTCAAACTTGTTCTCAGGACTCTTAATACTCCACAAATCACCGAGGAGGACCCCAGCGATCTTGTGGTTACAGGGGTTATGTCTGTGGGTATTTAATTAGAAACGAAAACCAAGAACACGCAGGTGCATGTTGCATTAGCCATTAGTGACGGCTAGAAACCCCCACTGCGCGCTTGTGGGCAAAATGAGAGTGGAAAAAGGCAAAGAAGGTCTTTGTGCTATTAGGTAAATAGTTTTGACCTCACGGGGCCCCTATAAGCGTGGATTCCTTTGCATCAGAAGCTTTATTTGCACCTTCATAGTAAACCATCGGCCGACTCAGTGGGCAGGACTTGAATGCTGTTTGGGTCTGGGCTCTGTGTTGGGGAGGTAGGGATACCCCACACGGAGTGAGTAACTCCACCCTGTGAATTCACAGCGGCCCAGAATTCATTCTCGAGTTACAGAAGTTAGTATTTATATTGCAACCATGATAAGGCTGGGAAGCGGATGTTCCAGGGGCCGAGCCTAATCAGGAGCCCTCACGCTTCCCAGAGGAAGTGAATCTAAGCTTCCAGCTTATGAGGAAGTGGAAGGTGGACAGATGAAGAGAGTGGCCCTGTATGGTTTTATCAGGACAGAGGCCCATATGGTGGGAGTGCAGTGCGTGGGGGTTACAGAGGCCACATTGCAGGGGGAGGGATGGGCTGCAGAGCACCCTCTGCTCTGCCCTTCCCTGCTCTACCTTTCTTTCTCCTTCCCTCTTCCCCCATCTTCTCCCTCCCCCTCCCCTCTTCTGCCCTCCCCCTTCCCTCTGCCTTCCCCTCCCCATTTCCCCCTCCCCATCTCTCCCTTCCTCTCCCCCAACATCTCCCCCTTCCCCTCCCCATCCCAATCTTGGTAGAAGGAATCCACGGGCAGCCTGGACACTGCACTCTGAACCAGCCTTCATGGGGCCCTGCAGGTGTCCCTTGCTCTCCAAGGTCTGTGCAGGGCTGAGCATGATCACGCCAGCCTTTCCCGTGTCTGTGTCTTGAGCCGCATTCTTCCATCTGCCTGTGCACCCTGGTCTGATGCATCTTGTTCCCCGCCCCCCGTCCGCCATGCCTTAGTTGCCTGATCCACTTGTGGTCCCTATTGTATCTTTCATAAAAATCCCAGCTGCTCATACTCCTCCTGTGGGCTGCTGCTCTGAGCGCTGTACAAACATGTCCCTTCAGTCTTTGCCACAACCCTGTGGCCTAGGTCTCCTATCCCCATCTTCCAGATGAGGACACTGAGGCCCAGAGAGGTTAAGTCCGTTGCATAAGGCTGCATAGTGCCAGAGCGGTGGGACTCAGATTTGAACCCATGCAGTCTGGCTCTAGTCTGTACTGTTAACCACGGCACTGGCTACTTTTAATTCTGTGTTGTTTTCTTTCCAGCTCTGGAACCACGTGTTTGTATCTCAGGTCTAGCACATAGTAGGTGCTCATCAGAGGTTTGATAAATGAATTTCATCTTCGTATTCTGCTTGCCTGGGTGTCCTGCCCTGTGCACAGGCCGCTGCTGACACAAGGACTGATGAGCAGCGCAAAGAACAGATGAGTCCCACTGTGAACGTGTTTGGAAGCTGTCATCACCAGTGGTTTTCCAGGCAGAGGTGCAAGTTCAAAATGGCTTGATCAATAGGTTCTAAAGCCATCCCAGCCACTGGTGGATGTGCTCCTGAAATGACTCTGTGCGCTGTAAAGTCCCTTGCCAACAGGAGGTATTGTTTTCGCTGTTACCAACAGCAAAAGTCTCTTGGGGTGTGTACTTTCCAAGTCCTGGGCTGGGGCTCTTGGTTCAAAGCAAGGTCAAGAGGAGGAGAGAACAAGTGACTCCCAAGGCAGGTGGTGAGAAGGCCCGTCCCAGGGGTACACACTGGGGTCAGAGACCAGCTTTTGGAGAATGAAAATGAGCTAGAGTCTGCCCATTGTAATCCCTTATCTCTGACTTCCTGCTGGGGGCTGGCTGGTTTCTGAGCAGCACAGAAGTCTGGAGGCCTCTCTGCAGGGGGTCTGAGATCCAGGTCCTACCCACAGGTCAGTGAGCAAAGGATCCAGAGGGTCTTGATGCAGCGTGGGCCCCTGGTGTTGGGGATGGAAATTGGATGCCGGTTGCTATCATTTTTCCCCACATCTGGGCAGCCCCAGTTCCCTTAGTTCTGTGGTTTTTTTCCTTCCAGCTCTGCAGAGATATGCTGGCGTATTTGTTTGTAAGTGGAGTAAGCGGAATTTTTCAAAAGGAAGCAGTTTGCAAAAGATGAAAATAAAACAACTTGGGATAAATGGCTCATCTGGCAGTGGGAGATCGCCTCGGGCATTGGGAGATCTTTAACCTTGTATGAACATGCAGTTTGGCTCCTGCCTCATAGAGAAACTTGCTGTCTCCCTGCTAAGGCTAGATCCTGGGGAGAAGCAGCCTGAAAGCCAGCCTGGCACTACCTGGGAACTTGATGGGTAGATGTGTATTTTTCCTGCCCAGTATCTTCTGGGCTTCCTCCTGCATAAGACCTTCTGTCCCCTGGACGGATTGCTGCAGGTTTTCACTGGTCTCCTCTTTTCTGCGCCAGCACACTTTTATTCTCTGCTGCAGACTGCAGCCCTCACTATGGTCTCCCCCAAATACACAGGCTGATCTGCTATACCTGTGAGCGAGGCCTTGCTGAAAGTTTGCCTTACCACGGGCCACGTGGTTCCATGTGACCATGGCCTCTCTGCTTTTCTGACCTCATTTCCTGCTTAGTCTTCTCAGCGGGGCCATACTGGCCTCTTTGCTCTTCCTTACACATATAGCAAGCTTATTGCTACCCCAGGGCCCTTGAATTCACTGTTTCCCCTACCAGGCTCCCTCCACAAATCCTTGCTTGGGGCTCTCCTTCTCTGGCTTCAAGGCTCTGCTCCGATACTATTAGAGAAGCCCTCCATCTCGGCATTATGTAAAGAAATGCCCCTGTTCTCTCTCACCCTTGGATTCCCCTGGCATCCATTCTCATAGTAATTGGTCCCACTGGCCGTAGTACTTATTTATGTATTTAGTTTCTGTCCCGCGACACCAAAATGTAAGATCCACAGAGACCAGGACTTTGTTTCATTCCATGCTGTATGCCCAGCACGTAGTAGGGCAATGTTGGCACAGAACAGGTGCTTACCAAGGCTTGCGGTACAAATGATAGTGACTGAGCCTCTCACGAGTCCAGACCACCACACTTACCCAGCTTGCTTGCTTACTTGCTTTTTTTGTTTTTAATGTTTGTTTATTTTTGAGAGAGAGAGCGAGACAGGCAGAGAGAGGGAGACACAGAATCCGAAGCAGGCTCCAGGCTCTGAGCTGTCAGCACAGAGCCCGACACGGGGCTCCAACTCAGGAACTGCGAGATCTTGACCTGAGCTGAAGTTGGACATTCAACTGATGGAGCGACCCAGGCGCCCCTGGAGATGCCTTCTTTGAGAGGTGTTCACACCTTGAGCCACATCCCATACCCCGCAGTAGCTCCTAAATGCATTTCTTTCAGATTATCCTATTCTTAGCGATTTTGTTCATTCTAGCAGACATTCTTTTGTGACAGGACCGATTTCTCGTGACTTGTTCACTTATTTACATGACCAGCTGGTGATCCGTTTGATTTTGCCACGTGTGTGACCCTTCTTGGCTGGTAGCAGTCATCTTGACGTCTGTCCTTGGCCGAGCTGTGCTCAGCCACACGGCTTTAGTGCAATCCGTCCTCAGAACCGACTGCATTTGCCTCCTCCCTCCAGCGGCCCTTGGCTGAATGAAATTTGCCATTCTGCTTCGAGCACCCTTGACTTGACAAAGCAGACTTGTCTGAAAATGTGATCTTTGAGTTTTTTCGTTCATCTCATTTCCAGTGAATTTCTCTATCTCCTAATTGCATTACACACGACCCCAGTAGAATTACAGAAAAGCACTTCCAGAAGATTCATTAAGACTCGGCTGCTGGCGAGGGTGTGATAACAAAGGCACGCGGACCTCTTTGCCAAGTGCTAGTGCTTGAATGTGTCCGTCTTCCTCTTCTTCTTTGCTTAAGGGAAGTCCTGAATCCTTCTCTGAAGGGCATCTCCGGGCAGTGGTGGATCTTCTTACAGGGGGAGGATGGCGGTGCAGGAGAGCGGCCCTCTGTGGGGAAAGGAAGGCAGATAACACCAGACTGTGTCAGGCATGAAGGTTTGTTGAGACATTTCGGTCCAAAGTGTGTGGGATTCCAGAGACCAATCATGTCTCGCGTTTTTAGAGCCCTTTGCTGTGCATTTTCCTGTATGCGATGTAATGCTTCGTACTTCATTGCCTTTGCACTTGCTGTTCCACGTTACTCTGGCCTCTGCTCATCTGTCACCCCATCAGAAAGGTTGTCCCTCAACACCCATCTTCCACTGACCCCCACCTTCACTCTTGAGCCCCTTACTTGACTTTCTTTTTCTTCCTAGTACTTACCTCCACTTGGCATGTTATATAGTTATTTATTTGTTGTTCCTTGTCAGAGCACAGGCCCTGTGAGAGCACATCATTCTCTGTTAGATCTTCAGAGTTTAAAATGGTTCTTAGAACACAGAAGGGATGCAGTAAATACATGTCGAATTGATGCGTGTAGTTTTATAAAAATCTGGGGCGGGGGCACCTGAGTGGCTCAGTTGGTCGAGCTTCCGACTCATGACTTCAGCTCAGGTCATGATCTCACGGTTTGTGAGTTCAAGCCCCGCATTCGGGCTCTGCTCTCATTGTGTGGAGCCTGCTTCGGATCCTCTGTCTCCCCTTTTCTGGCCCTCTTCTGCTCACGCACACACTCTCTCAGAAAGAAAGAAAAGTTAAAAAAAATTAAAGAACAAAAACCTGGGGCAAAGGCGTCATTACTGCCATCATGTCGGGGAAGAAAGTCCCCAGTGCTTGAGGTGATCACTCCAGGTCCTGAGGTGGGCTGTGGTTGAACCAGGAGTTGAGCTCAGGTCTTTGAGGTCCCAGTGAAGCCCATGTCCCAGGCTTACTGGGCCTGAGAACGTCCTCTGTAGGTCATTTGGGAATTCTCAGAAAAGGTCACAGGCTATAGCAGGAAGTGGAACGCGAGGTCCTTACTGGAGTGGAAAAATTTTTTAAATATTTACTTATTTTGGGGAGACTGCAAGTGGGGAAGGGGTAGACAGAGGGGGGACAGAGGATCCGAAGTGGGCTCTGAGCTGACAGCAGTGAGCCTGATGTGGCACTCGATCCCGTGAACCACAAGATCATGACCTGAGCTGAAGTTGGACGCTCAACCGACTGAGCCACCCAGGTGCCCCCGGAGTGGAAATTTTATGAGGCAGGGAACAAGAATTTCCTGTGACCCCAGAGGAAAACCGGGCAATGACAGACACCTGGGAAAACAGCAGTGGACGAAGGACTGGGGGCAGGGAGAGACTGAAACATGGTCCCTGTGGAAGATTGTAAACCCAGTGTGGGGGAAGACTATAAACCAGTCCATGCATTCTCTGGCTGTCCAGTGGAGCCCACCCCCATCCTGTACCCAACGGTTCTCTCACGAGGGTCAGGTGCTTGGAGGGGCAGGAGAGACAGCAGCCCAGGAGGGCTGACTCTCAATTGTTGTAGCAACGAGAAAGAGGCCTGGGTGATGGAACAAACTCCCCAAGTCATACTTGACCTGATTGTGGAGCGCACGCCGTGGTTTTATTGCAGTAGATGTGAATGGTTTGGGTGGGGAGTCTATGTGGTTTTTGATTTGTGGGACTAAGTTTGCAGGAAAAGGGAGCCTTGGAATGGCACCAGAAAATCCCCTGGAGACTCTAAACTTGCTGGGGATGATCCATAAATCGATGACGTCTGTGTGACAAATCAAGGCTCAGCTGTAAAAGTAGATACAGTGGCCCTGTCATTTCTGATGAGTTTTTGTTGTTAGTTTGTTTGCTTGCTTTCTGTTTTTGCCCTTGTTAGATGAAACCTTTAATAGGTCTCCTCCCCTGCACCCAGTTTTGGGTCTGGCGAATGTATTTGTTGAGACGCCGATTGCCACTCTAACCAGCAAACCCCTGCATGTGTCGTTGCTTAAATCGACGTGTATTTCTTGCTCGTGTGACAAGCAAGTGGGCTGCTCTCGGCCAGGCGGTGGCTTTTTATGCCTTAGCGTTGCCGTTTTCAGTGTCCTTTGCAAGGTTGCTGTGTTTGCGTTAAGGAGGAGGAAAGAATGTGGCAGAAGGGGTGTGAGGAGTTGTGTGGGCCGGGCTAGGGGCAGCACATGTCACTTCTGCACACATCCCCATCGGCTGTGGGCCCGGGCTCAGACCTGCGGTGTCCCTGGGAGGCTGGGAAAGCCAACTAAACAGGGAGAAACAGAAGCAGGCGTAATCAATAGGAGCCCCTTGTGGCCCCAGGGACCCTGTATTTTTAAGTACAAGAATCCTTTAAAATTTTATAGCTCTCTATGTACTTTAGGGTATGTTCTTCAGAAGTATTTCCTTTTTTTAAAAAAACATTTATTTATTTTTGAGAGAGAGAGGCAGAGTGCAAGTGGGGAAGGGGCAGAGACTGAAAGGAAGACGCAGAATCCAAAGCAGGCTCCAGATTCTGAACTGTCAGCCCAGAGCCCAATGCAGGGCTTGAACCCACGAGCTATGAGTGAGCTGTCAGCACAGAGCCCAATTCAGGGCTTGAACCCACGAGCTATGAGATCATGACCTGAGCCCAAGTAGGACACTTAACTGACTGAGCCACCTATGCACCCCAAGAATGATTTCCTTTGATCCTCCTAGGAAAGGTGTTATTATTCCCATTTTACAGATGAGGAAATGGAGGCTCAGAAAACTTATGTAACTTGCTCCTGGTCACAGAGAACCAGATACTGGTGATGGCACTGGAATCCAGATGCTCAGATCTGTGTCTCATCCTATGCTTTCTGTGAGTCTTTGAATGTGGTCAGACACCCTACCTTTCATGTGCCGTGCGGCTCCTGGGACAGTCCCCATCATAACCCCCATCCGAGAGGCTCTGGGGGCCCCGTCTCCTCACAGCAGCACACAGACCAGGTGAGAGAGGGTTCGTGGGGACACTCCGTGGTGCCGAGGGTTTACAAAAACTTCTAGGGAGAGAAAGAGTTGTACATTAAAATCCAGGGCCCCAGAGAGCGGGATAATCCGAGAAGTCACATGATCAAAAGGAAGCGCAAATAAGGACCCATCGCCAACCTGTGCATGAAAACCCCGGGGCCAAACGTGGTCCCTCAGTGACCCCTGAAGGAGACCCCGGGCCCCCTCAAAGGCTGGATGTCCCTTAATGAGTTGAGAAGCCTGACATCCTGCTCAAGCCCGGGAGTTCTGTGCGGAACTGAAGAAGGACTTTGACAACTAGACCTGACAGGTCAAAATAAAGTACTGTCCGTTGTGAGGAATCGTCTCACTTGGGCCTCTGAGGCTTTCTCCGCTTCAGGCTCTGTACACACAGCCTCCACTGACTGCTCCCTGCGTACCCAAGATTGCCGCTTCTCCCCAGCTTTCCTGCTTTTCTTGTGCTGTCCAGCCACCTCCTTCCTCTGCTCAGCGGCCTGCCTGGCCTGGAGTCTGGTGTCATGGCCTCGGCGTCAGCCAGGCCCTGGGATCGTGGGCGGTGGGCAGGTGTGTGTGCATAGGTGAGTGTGTGTGAGTGTGTGAGAGTGTGCCTGTGTGGGGGAGTGAATGTGTGTGTGAGTGTTGAAGTGTATATGTGTATGGGCATGTGAGTCTGTGAGTAAGTGAAATGTGTCAGTGGGAGTCTGTGCTCATGCATGTGTGTACGTGCTGTGTGTGTGTGTGTGTGTGTGTGTGTGTATACATTGAGGGAAGTGACTGGGCACATCTCCTCTAAGTTGCTTCTCATTTGCTCCTGGAGTCACAGTCCTGGGAGCCAGTTCCACCCCGAGGACACAGATCCCAGCTCTTGTCGAGGGAGGAGGGGAGCTCCCGGAGGAGCCCCAAGGGGACTTGGTGAAGCGTCATGCCTTCAGTGCCCTTCCTGGGCACTTTTAACAGTCTGTGTAGCTCAGCCTCGCCTGGCTCGTTCAGCGAGTCACCCAGAAGGCATCAGAACCTTGTCATTTTGGTAGCTGCAGGGCGTGTGCCCGGCTAACTGTGGGCAGCTCTGATCTGCGCTAACAAGGTCGAGAGAGGTTGAGAAACAACCCAGACAGAAGACAGGTGGCTGCGCCCATGGCTTGAGATGAGGTCAGGATGCTTCTGCTTTGTGACAGATTTGGGACGCAGAGAAGAGACAAGTTGAGGCTTCGCGCTGACCGAGACCAGTGTGGGCACCAGTGCAGACGGGGTGGTGCAAGGTCAGGGTGTGGCTCTGGACAGCCCAGAGTTTAGGTGAGGATGAATTTTTTTTTAATATTTATTTATTTTTCAGGGAAAGAGAGAGAGAACACGGGGGAGAGGTAGAGAGGGAGGGAGACACAGAATCCAAAGCAGCTCCGGACTCTGAGCTGTCAGCACAGAGTCTGATGTGGGGCTTGAACTCAGGAACCTCGAGATCATGACCTGAGCCGAAGTCCAATGCTCAACCGACCGAGCCCCTCAGGCACCCCAAGCCGAGGAGGATTCTGATGACTACCTCGCAAGTTTCTTCAGTTGTGTTGTGAGCATCAGCAGCTCTCAGCGAGATGTTTTGCCACTGTGTACAACATCACCATGTCCCCACGGTGCACGGGGCGTCAAAATCCTCATTGGATCTGGCACAAATCGCGGTTCTGAGCAGTTCAGCCTATGACCCCACCAAAGCATTGAGCCCTGAGCCTGAATTTTGTGGGCTCAGGTCTGCATGAAAGCACTAGGCAGAGATGTGCTTTTCAAATGCAAATTTTAGGAACGTTTTGTTTGCATGGGTCCCTTAGGAGCCACAACCATTTTCAGAACCCAATTAACCTGGGTGTGTTAGAATGCCTCAGCAGTGGAAGGGACTCATGCCTGGGCCGCGGTGACACTTCTCAAAGCCCGCAGCTGGCACATTTCCTGCAAAGAGGTGGTTTCAGGCCCAGGATGAACGATAACGTGGCAGCTTCGTAGAATGTGAAGAATTGGAACTGTTGCTTCTGCAGAGAGCTTGGCTGCCGTGCCACAAACCACATTCGTACAGCAGCTTCCTTCCAAGAGGCAGCTTCCATCATGGGGAAGACAAAAGCTTTGTGTATATATATATATATATATATATATATTTTTTTTTTTTTTTGAACGGCAAGAGAGAGGAGGCATAATCTGTGTGTTTGAGCTCTGCTTTCAAATTATTTTATAAATGGCTTTAAAACTGTCTGAGTCCATTTAGGCTTCTATAACAAAAAATACCCTGGGCTGGGTGGCTTAAAGAGCAAACATTTATTTGTCTCGGTTCTGGAGGCTGGGAAGTCCAAGATTGAGGTGGTCAGGTGAGACCTCATTTCCTGGTTCACAGAGAGCCGTCTTCGCCCTGTGCCCTCACGTGGTGGAAGGGACAACAAAACTCTCTAGGTCTTCTTGGACACTAATCCGATTCATGAGTCTTCAGTCTTGTGACCTTATCACCTCCCAAAGGCCCCACCTCCTAATACCATCACCTTAGCAGTTAGGATTTGAACATGAATTTGGGGGTGGGGGATACATATTTAGTCTGTAATGAAAACTGTCTTTGTAAATGATGCAGAAGAGTTGGACTTGGGAGAAGTTTGTGACCATCTTCATCTATTTCTGTTGCTTATGTTTCCTTTTTTTTTTTTTTAATGTTTGTTTATTTTTGAGAGAGAATGAGAAAGAGTGCAAGCAGGGGAGGGGCAGAGACAAAGGGAGACAGAGGATCCAAAGCAGGCTCTAGGCTGCCAGCTTCATGGACGTGGTGGCTTGAACTCACGAACCTCAAGATCATGACCTGAGCTGAAGTCAAGACGCCCAACCGACTGAGCCACCCAGGCGCCCTTGTGTTTTCCTTTTTAAATATGCACGAAGTGGTTAGATCATAGGAATCTCTGTCTACATAAATACAATAGCTTTTGCATTTTTACTTATTTTAAATAAGAATTCCAAGTGCTAACAGAGCTTTTTAATGATCAGAGCAGACCAAGAGGTATCCAGAACTAATTTTCTAGTTTGATTGCTACACACAGAAGTGGACTGTGGGATAAATTTAATCCAGAAGAGCACAACAGCTGCCCACCTGAAGCTTTATATGATATTCTGTCATTAGAGTATCTGTCCCAGTTAGGCTTTTCTTTGATAGTAATATCCTTTGTCTCCTTCCCTCCCTCCCTAGTATCCTGGAGCTGACCTGAGGACATAATCCAGAGGATTGCAATGTGATCAGGACAGATGTATCGATCTATAACAATAGTCTGCTCTTGGATGAGCCATGTGGTTAGTATACAGATAATCTCAGACGAAATCAATTAAACCCATTTTACAGGTGGACTAACCATTTGGTCCTGTTGACTTCTTCCTCCTATTATCTATCCTATTTCCCTGGATCTTGTTATCTATCAAATATCACATCTCTAGATCCTAGTATCTATCAAACATTAAAAGGATACTTTTGAGCTGTGTTCCTTTCAAGCAGCTCACCATCTGGGGGCCACTGGGACATAGTGGCAGGAATAAAGGTCAGGGTCATTTCTTCAGCACTCTCCCAAATCCCACTGGCATAAACTCTCTTCCTGTCTACTTTGTCTTCAAGGCTCGTTGCCAAGAGTTCTCACAGGCAGATCTTCGGGCAGTTGAATCAAGAGGAAGGCTCCACTTCCTCCTCTTCTCTCTCCTCTTCTCTCTCCTCTTCCTGCAGAGACACAAGGTGGCTTTGAAACACTCCTCTCTTCTTTTCCTTCTGATGGCCTTATTTGTTCAGATGCTTCCATTCTGAGCGTTTTCTTGATTCCTCCGCCTGATCGCCTTGCAAAGTATCTTACAAGCAGCTCATAGCCCATCCATCAAAGTGCCGTGCACATCCGCTCTCTCAGGCAGAGGTAACACTCCTAAAGGTTGCGGAGGAGAGGAGTGCCCCCATTTCAGTGTAAGACCCAAGACTGGAAGAGGTGTCTGCCTATGGCTCCCTGGTCCCTTTCACTCCACCACCTTGGGGAACAGAGGAGGAAGAGGAGGAGGAGAGGAAGGGAGTTTAGTGCGCATCATTCAGATGGCAGTTTTCAGCCTCCTGCGAGCTTTCTCTCAAGTAACCCTTTAGAGTTCTGGGGTCATTAGAGAGAAGGTGTGACTAGCTCTCCACAATTCTCTGCATTGTGTTTATTATGCATTGTGAAGGTGTTACCGCTAGATCAGTTCTTCGCACGTATCCTGTCTGGTCACTGGGTCAGATGCATAGGGCTCCACAGACCATCACCACGAGGACAGTTGCACCAAATTCTGGTGCTGAGGGAAGGAAGTTCAGCTACAGACAGGGAGTGAGGAGCCGGGGTGGAGATGAGTGACCCCTCACTTGTGACGTTTCTACCACTTTGCACACACACATCCACAGCATTTGTGCACGTGCTCGCACACATGGTGGCCACAGCACCACAAATGTACCCGTCAGGCACTGCATGACTTTTGGTGACCCTGAGGGTGGCCTTGCTTATGGGTGCCTTTATGCCTTCTTTTGGTGAATGCGATGATCTTGCTGAATATTTTCTGCAGTTTTTTTAAATTGCAGTATAATTGACAGGCAGCGTTACATTCATGACTCAGCAGCTCCGAATGTTACGACGTTACGCTGCGGTCACCACGAGTGTAGGTGCCCTTTACACCTCGCAGGTGCTGGTTCCTCTGCATGGAATTCTTTCTCTTTCCTCCCGCGGTAGAACTGGCAAACCCCAACCCCTGTTGCTTCATGTTGTGTCAGCTCTAGGGTCCCCTCCTCTGGTAAGCCTTCTCTGCCGACCATCTGCCGTGCACACACACGGTCTCACTGGCCACTGCCACCTGCATGTGGCATTGCTATCCTTCCTCATTGTCCTGCTCCTGCACCCATCTCCCCATTATAAACCAACTCTTTTCACTGTATAAAGCAAATATGTATGTAAATGTACCTGGCACATATAAGCAATTAGTAGATATTTGTTAGACGAATGAATGAATGAATGATTGGGGGGGGGGGTTGTAGTTTATTTTTTTTATTTTTTTTAAGTTTTTATTTTATTTTTGAGAGAAAGAGTGCAAGTGGAGAAGGGGCAGAGAGAGGGAGACACAGAATCCGAAGCAGCTCCAGGCTCTGAGCTGTCAGCACAGAGCCCAGTGCAGGGCTCGAACCCGCGAACTGTGAGATCATGACCTGAGCCAAAGTCGGACATTCAACCGACCGAGCCATCCAGGCAAGTTGTAATTTAGAAAATATCTGACCATCCTGTGGATACCAAGAACTAATTGGTTTTGTGGATTAAATTTCTCATGTTTGTCTCTCGTTATAATTAGCACTGTCTTCCTATCAAAACCGTTACCAAAATCCACTTTGACACAGTGCCACTCGACCTGTATCCTTTCCTTCCTGGTAGCAATGCTCCTGGCCCCTCCCAGCCTTACTCTTTGCTTCTCCCAAGAGAAATCTCCATTCTCCCAAGGAAGGGATTTAACTATGTCTGTGGGTCTCCTGGTGGTAGAAGCTGGGCACCTGGGATCTGGATTGAGTGCTGGGGAGTTCAGCAGGGTTAGTCCTTTGGATTGCTACCTAGAAGAAAATTTAAGCTGGGAGCGATGGTCAGTGTGGCTGCTAATTTCCCAGCTTTATGTGTTGAACTTATCCAGCATTACGTTTGTCGTGGTGGCCGAGAAGTACAGCATTTCCCCCCCTTAGCTAAATGCTAAAAGGCAAAGACTTTCCTTGCTCACCCAGAAAAAACTTTTAGCTCCCGTAGAAAAAAAGTCTATAGCCATTAAAAAAAAAAAAAAAAAAAAAGGCACCGGCATTGAGTTTCAGCCTGTTTTTCACAAGCTGTTTAAAACACTTTTGTAAGCAAGGTCTTCGTGCGGGTAGGGGAGAGGTAGAGTATGTTCTGAATGACATTTTCATGCATTATTTAAAATATGGCCATGGTGCAGTGTATTTGCATGCCTGTGTTTGGGCTCTGTTTCTAAAACAATGAGACTCGTGTTGAAATTTGCAGCTGGTGAGCTGGCCCCAAGCCTGGGCAGTTCGGGCTCCAGCACACCCTGGAACAGCCAGCAAGGCTTTGGGGGTCAGACACGTGAGGTGCCTGTCAGGTGGGGAGAGAGACCTGGGGTCCTCTCCTGTTCCCACAGCTGGCCTGTCAAATAGAATTGACCTGGAATTTTGAGGTCTGTAGCCATTCGCTGAAACACTCCTGGAGCATAAAAGTAGGTATCATGGAGATGGACTGTGTCTGGCTTCCGGGGACCCAGCAGGAGCCCCAGTAACGCAAGATGGTTGCTTTTTTTTTTTTTTTTTACTTTTGGGCAAGTGGATCTTTTTCTCCCAGGAAGCCTCCAAACCTCCAGGTCTCTCCTGACCTCACACAGGCAATGAATGTGGATCCCACCACCACGTGGTGTCTTGCCTTGTCTAGACATTGCTGACGTCGAGAGAGGGTTTTTTGGGGAGCCAAGCAGCCTCCCCAGGGAAAAAGGGCAGTCACCTGTTTACCTGACCCAGGAAGGGGGGACTGAGGTGCTGGGGGTCCATGCACCGGCCACACGCCTGTACTGAGTTGCAGGTAGGCACAGAGGGGATATGTGTGTAAATCTTTAGACACATTCAGGCGTATACAGTGGTCCCTCATTTTTTGTGGATTCCATATTTGCCAATTTGCCTGCTTGCAGAAATGTATTTGTAAGCCCAAAATCCGTATTCACAGCCCTTTTGTGGTTGTTTGCAGACACATACAGAGTGGTGAAAAATTGGAGTTGCCCCACGTGAATGTTCCCAGCTGAGGTCAACTAAGGCCACTTTCTGCCTTCTTGTTTCAGCTCTCCTACTATATAAACAATTGCCCTTTTTGTGGTCTATTTAATGCCACACTTTTGTGCTTTTTGTTGGTGGTTTCGTTGTTTAAAATGGCTCTCGAGTGTAGCGCTAAAGTGCTGTTTTGTGTTCTAAGTGCAGGAAGGCTGTGATGTGCTGTTTGGAGAAAATATGCGAGTCAGATAAGCTTCTTTCCAGTCGTAGAGCTGTTGACTTGCAAGTTCAATGTTAGTGAATCAGCAGCATATATGAAGTAAGGTGTCTTGAAGCAGAAAACCTGTACAACAAGGTTATACATTGATGTGTTGATGAGACTGTTGTGACCAGAGACTCCCAAGAACTTGACTTTGGATTCCCCAAGGAGCAATCATTCAGCATTCACTAGTTTGGTGTTTGGCACAACTTTATGGAACGTAACTACTGCAATTAATGCAAATCAACTCTAAAGTGCTTTGAGAGTTTTGCATATGGTGTCACATTTGGCTGAAGTTGTATGGCAGACCTCTGAGACCCAGATGGTGGCCTCACGCAGGTGTCTGTGCCAGGGCGGGGGATGGAAACGAGAGGCGAGGGGCTGCTGGGAACCAGGGCACAAGGAGAATGCGGCTGGCTCATCTCGTGGTACGTGACTGAAGGGGCGGTAGCACCCAGGGTCCTGTGTCCTCTGGGTGAGAACAGACTCCTGGGGAACGCCCTCGACATGGCCTCCAGTTTGGTCCCTGGCACTACATGGAGCCGTGTGAACTGCGGCTGTGAGATGAATCGCACCTCCATCCACCAGCCACCTAGGAAGGGGCAGTGGGCAGGACGCTGGCAAAGACGGAAGGTTGGGGGCTTCATTCTTTCTCCCTTCTCACTCCCTAGAAGAGAAACGGCCGTGGATATCCAGGCAATGAACGGATGAACGGATTCCCAAGTGCCCACCACTGCCAGGCATGGATCTCATCTGAACTTGATGGCAACCTTCTGAGTTCTCACCCTCTCCATTCTGCGATAAAGAGCAGGCCCAGAGAGGTTGCCTGAATTGTCAGAAGACACACAGCGAGTCAGCAATAGAATTTAGATTCAAGCCTCGGTTAACTGAGATACAACTAATGGGATTTGGTGGCTGATTGGAAAATCAGGGAACAGCAGCAAAGATGGGGGACGAAGCTGAGCTTTTGTCTGGATGTCTAAGATAATGGATGCTTTGAGGGAGGTGCAGAAGTTTGAGTGAGTCAGTGCAGGGAACAAGGCTGGGGCTGTCATTCTCAGCCTGGGACAGCTTTGCCACATGGCGGTGTCGGCATTCCTTTTTGGTGGTTGGTTGTGTCACTGGGGTGAATGGCGTCTAACAGGCAAAGGCCAAGGAGGCTGCTGATAGCTCTCACAGAGGACTGTCCTCACAACAAAGAATGATCTGAACCAAGATTTCAGTAAGGCCAAGGCTGTGAACACCCGAATTAAGATGATAGCAGGTCCTGGCAGGGTATCGTGAGTCAGGCCAAAGGCAGAACCCACTGTTGGGACCCCAGAGGATGAGGGATTTCCTTTGGGTTTCCAGTTATATCTCATCTGCTGAGAAATGAGTGCAATCCAGAAACTTCAGTGAAAGTATTTCCTTCTGACCGGTTATCATTCCTGGCTCAGTTCACTCTTTTTTTTCTGTACCTTCTCTGTATTAAATAAGGCGTGCACTGTCTGTGAGCCATGTCCCCACATGGCAGCAGGCACAGATAGGTGACGAGGCCGGAGAGGAAGCATCCCCGGACCTGAGAAGCCAGGCTGGGGGCCCAGTGCCATCTGTAGAATGACCAGAGGCGTGAGGCGCCTCTCGGGGCTCAGGGGCAGTGTGAGGCCTCCACCAGGGGGCTGAGACAGGGACACCAATTCCCAAAAAACCCAGCTCCCCCCAGGGGTCAGGCTGATCTAAAGGGTCACTGTTGGTTTTTATTTCCCTGACTCTTCTTAGCATTTACAGTTTGTCCTCGGGACTTTGCAATGTTTGCAGAGACAGACCCATGAATAAAAATGAGCTGTGCGAATTCCTGTATGGGCGGTGTTTACCAAGTGTTGTGGGAGCACAGAGGAAGGAGCAGGTGCCTTAGGCCGGAGAAGCCAAAGGACTGCAGAAGTCGCTTTGGGGATGGGAGGGTAGAAGGAAGAGCCCAGGCAGAGGGAAGAAAGTGCTGGAAGGCAGGATTGCTGGGGAGCCTGGGTTCCGTCCCAGCATCTCTGCATCCTCACTGTGCAATTAGGGGAAATCAACGTAATCTCTCTGGGCCACCATTTCCTGTCTGTAAAATGAGAAGAGGGGCGCCTGGGTGGCTCAGTCGGTGAAACATCTGACCTCAGCTCAGGTCACGATCTTGCAGTTTGTGCGTTCGAGCCCCGTGTTGGGCTCTGTGCTGACAACTTGGAGCCTGCTTCCAATTCTGTGTCTCCCTCTCACTCTGACCCTCCCCTACTCATGCCCTGTTTCTCTCTCTCTTTCTCTCAAAAATAAATCTTTAAAATGAATAGAATACCTGCACCTATACCATTGGGTTTTTCTGAGATGAAATGATTTCGTGTGATTGGCTGGCATGATTCCCTCCCTCCCTCCCTCCCATCTAAGGGCTGCAGCGGGGAAGGTCTGAGACAGTGACAAGTTTGAGGACTGAGCCTGAGAGCCAGCAGCTCCCGTATGCTCCAGTTGTCTGTCACCTGTGCATTGTTTTTTTAAAATTGAATTTGCATGCCTTTGCATGAGGCTGGGAGGGTCCATTCCACACCCGAGTCCTTGTCCCAAGCATGTCCTGCTTCACATATCTAGTGTCCCCTGCTCTAGGCAACCTGGACAAAAGGGCAGGGGACACAGCAGAAGACGGTGGAGAGACTCTGATCAGGATTAGCCACAAATGAGGCTAGTTGTGATGCCCACGTGCATGGGCGTGAGCCCTGTTCATAAAGTGGCTGAGGATTTTCAGTGCTGGGTTCTATCCAGGGGCTCATTGATTATGGTTTCCATGGCAGCAGGCTGTCAGGCCAGGAGGGTCCCCTGCAAGCCCATGGCTCCAGCTGGTGGCTGCGGGCTTGTGTCCAGGTCCAGCGCCCCTCTTGACATGGCTCCTGCAGTGTTGACCACATCCTCCGCGTTGCTCACCTCTCCGTTCCCCTCTGGGCTTGCACTCACACCCCACCAAGCGGCTGGGGTAGCCTGGACCCCCTCCCACCCCTTCCCTGCACATGGCAGCTGTAAGAGCAAGAGCTACGGGCCGAGCAAGGAGACACTACTGGCCCCAGAAGCAGAACCCTAGGCTTTAGTATGACCTTGGACGAGTCACTGCGCCTCTCAGCCCAATCCCGGTCTGTGATATCAGGGTACTGCTGTGGCTCACGGCACCTCACATAATTGTTGGGGTGCCAGGAAGAGGCAATATGCACAGAGGGGACCTTAAAAAAATTAGGTACTCTGCAAATAATAGGAGCTTAAAATAATTAAATCAGCACACTGTATTATTCCTCCAAGTAGGGCCACGGGGTCAACAGCCTGGGCCAGCAAGCAGAAGAGTGGTGAGGATCCTAGGGAGCACTCTGTGGGGGGAGTGGGGGGGGCAGGTGGAAGGAGGCTGTCCTCCAGGCAGAGGGTCTTCTGCCAAATGGTGCTCATTTTGTGTTGTGCGTAGGGGTGAAGTTCCGTCCTGCTTTGGGGCTGCTGTGTTTGGGGGAATATCACTGTCAGGGTGCAGGTCCCTCTAGCTCACGGGGACCCTCCTCTCCCAGGTCCACACTGGAGAGGAGTTAGGGCTCTGCTGCTTCTGGTGTGAAGGCACTCTCCTCCGCCACCCCACCCCCCAAACAGGTCCATCCTTTGTCTTGCTCTGTCTACACAGCTAGAAAGGGAGGCTCAGAGCCAAAACCCCGGCAATCTCTGTTCTACCACTTGTGTGAGGGAGGGCAAGCTACTTTGCTTGAGGCTCGTTGTCCTTTAAAATGGAAATACTGAAAGATAGTTCCCGTGGACAGGGGAGTGGGCGCTGGCTGGAAGATCAAGGGTGCTGATCCGGGCGAGTATATAGAACACTGAGTGCTCAGTACATATTAGCACACATTGTTACAAATACTAGAATATCTGTTACCCTTACTATCTTTAGCCACTGCCCAGCGCTCACTCTGTCAAACAGTAGAAATAGGATGCAGGCCACAAATGCAAGCCACACAATTGGAAACTTTTTTTTTTTTTTTTTTGGAAACTTTCAATGACATTAAAAGTAGAGTAGCCATATTTTTTATTTAATGAATTTTTTAAATATTTATTTTTGAGAGAGAGAGCATCAGTGGGGGAGGAGCAAAGAGAGGGAAACACAGAATCTGAAGTAGGCTCCAGGCTCTGAGCTGTCAGCACAGAACCCAACACAGGGCTGAAACCCACGAACCATGAGATCATGACCTGAGCGGAAGTTGGACGCTCAACCGACTGAGCCACCCAGGTGCCCCTATTTTTTTATTTAAAAAAATGTTTTTTAATGTTTATTTCTGAGAGAAACATAGCGTGAGCAGGGAAGGGGCAGAGAGAGAGAGGGAGATACGAATCCGAAGCAGGCTGCAGGCTCTGAGCTGTCAGCATAGAGCCCGATGTGAGTTTTGAACTTGTGAACTGTGAGATCATGACCTGAGCCGAAGTCGGACGCCCAGCCGACTGAGCCACCCAGGCGCCCCAGTAGCCATATTTTAAAAAGGAGAACAGGTAAAATGACATATTCCTAATATTTCTATTTTAACAGCATAATTTTACAACATTTATTTAATCCACAGTATCTAAAATATCATTTCAATACATGATGAATACAAAAGGTATTAATATTTTACCATCTTTTTTGCGTACTAATCCATGAAATGCAGTGTGTGTGTTACAGCATCTGTGTGGGCAGCTGTAGTCAAGGGCTCAGTTGTCGCACATGGCGTCCACCTTGACTGGTCAGTAGCGGATGGACTGTCATCCCTCAAGGCTTGTGCTTATCATTTTCTTCCTTCTCCTTGGAATGTAGACTCAGCTCCAGCTTCTTTACTGGATAATTCCTATTTGTCCCCCTACCCCCAGTGAGGTCTGGCATCCAGTTCTTCTAGAGTTTTCCAGCCCGTTAGTCTGGGACAGGGCCTCTCTTTGCAGAGCTACTGACCATTGGTTGCATGGACCCTGGGGTGCACCATGGATTATGGGCACAAGAGAGGGATTATGTGAAATGGATGGTTCTGGAGGACCTGTGCGGTAGCACTACTTCTTAGATCTTTCTGTCATGTTAGCGTGGTCTTTAGATTATAAAATTAAACCCCTGGGTGCCTCAGTCGGTTACACGTCCGACTTCAGCTCAGGTAATGATGTTTCAGTTTGTGAGTTCGAGCCCCACATCGGGCTCTGTGCTGACAGCTCAGAGCCTGGAGCCTGCTTTGGATTCTCTCTCTCTCTCTCTCTCTCTCTCTCTCTCTCTGACCCTTTTCCTCTCACACCCTTTCTCTTTCTCTCTTAAAAATAAACTAAAAAAATAATAAAAAAATTTTTTTTAAGTTTGAGGAGTTCTTTAAACCTTCCCTCCTGCTCTAGACCAGCTCAGTGTGACTGTGGATAATTACAAATGGTAATCCAAAGGAGGATTTGCAGAAAATATCTGCAAGTATACTTTCTACTCTAATTCTGTAAGGTTACCTTTTTGTGTTTCAGCTGTCACTTATAAGTAGTGGCATTTCTCTCAAGCCACAGGTTCATACAGTTTGGGATTTATGTGATTTTTAAGCACATAGATTTTTAGGTGCCGTGTGATCACATAGTTTGGCAGAGGTTGGGCTCTAGAACTTTTAATGGAATGAATTCCATGTGAATTTGTTCTGCTCTTTATAGTGGACAAATGATAATAATGTAATGAGACATAAGGAAATAGTGCTTTTTTACATTTAATAGCGGCAGACTTACGAATATACTTATTAGGATTGGCTCTTGTCATTTGCATGACAACAGGCCTGGAGTTGAGTCTCTGTTCCGTTGGCCATGGGCCGTGGCACATTGCCCCGTATTTATGTGTGTCCTTGTCCTTACCTGTTGGCTGGGCCTAGTGACCATCTGATAGCATTACAGAAAATAGGTGAAAATAAGATAACGTAGTAGTTATGATCCATTGATTTCCCATTGATAGAGTTTGCTATTGCTTACTTTTTGTTCAGTTATGATTTTCTTAAATAAGGATTCTCTGTGTTCTAAAAAAAAAATCTAGTTGATCAAAGAAGGGTTAAACCCACCCATGTGGTGATGACCTTCCCAGTTTTCCCTTGTTCTAATTTTCAGATGCTAAAATCAAAGACCCTTTCTTAATGCAGTATATCTTCTATAAAAGGACCTTGTTTGCTCCTGTTAATTATTTTTTTCTTTTCTTTTTTAAAAGTTGGGTTTACAGACGTGTTGCTTCAGGACAACAAAATGTGCTCTTTCAAGCATAAGGTTTGATGAGTTCTGATGAATGTGTATGATTGGATAAGCACCTGCTTAATCAAGATAGAAAAGTTCCATCACTTTTAAAAGTTTCTTTCCTTTTTTTTTTTTTTTTTTTTTGGTACTTTTGCTCAGTCTGTCCCCTCTTCCCCCTCTCCCCAAGTCCCTGGTGGCCAGTGGTCTGATTTCTGTTCCTTATGGATATACCTTTCTAGAATGTCATGTAAATGGAATCCGACAGCAGGTGGCCTTTTGTGTCTGATGACTTTCATTCAGCCTGATGCTTGAGAATAGGCCATGTGGCACACTTAGCAAAACCTTGTTCCTTTTTATAAGGCGGAATAGTATTCCATTGTGTGAACATACCACACTTTGTTTGCTCCTGTACCCTTGGGGACATTGGGTTGTTTCCAGATTTTGACTGTTATGAATAACGTTGCTATGAACACTCGCCTACAGGTCTCTGTAGTTTCATTTCCCTCGGGGAAAGACCCAAGTGTGGGATGGCTACATTGTAGAGTTCTAGGTAATGCGCTTTTAATGTGAACTTCACTTTGTCTCTCCTTTAATATTGTTTTCCTTTGTTGCCTGATACTGCTCTGTCCATTTTTTTTTTATTGTTACATCTCATAATTCTTACGTTTTGTGTGCTTTGTCATTAATCAGCATATAATTGGGTTATGGCTTAATTAATTTTTAAACTCATTCTGCATTTTTTGGAATTTAGTAAAATTTCTAATTATTCCACGTCCTTTTATGTAGAATTTTATGTTTGCGTGTACTTGCTGTTCATGTTTTGTCTTTCCCTTTATTAACTGTGCAATGATGAATAACAAGATAGCTTGTATTAAGCCCCAATAATGCTTTCCATCAGGTTATAAGCTTACAGTTCTCTAATCATTAAACAAGAATAGAAAAAGGTAGGTGTGAGATCTTGCCTCCCTTTGACAAAATAAGAAATTCATTGCTCTTTTCTTCTTCCTTTTTCAACCTGCCACCTGCCAGTTTTTCCAATTGTTAGTATAATCTAAGGTTATAGAGTCTCTCTATAGACTAAGGTTATCATTGCAGAGTTATTTTTACCAAAGCCTAGCTTTTGGCTTTTGTTTTCTGTTTTGAAGCCATAATTTTAATTTACTTTTTATTTTTATTTTATTTTATTTTTATTTTTAAATTTACATCCAAGTTAGCATATAGTGCAACAGGGATTTCAGGAGTAGATTCCTTAATGCCCCTTTCCCATTTAGCCCATCCCCCCTCCCACAATCCCTCCAGCAGCCCTCTGTTTGTTCTCTACATTTAAGAGTCTCTTATGTTTTGTCCCTCTCCCTGTTTTTATATTATTTTTATGAAGCCATAATTTTAATGGCTGTTTATGCTTCTTTAAATTTAGGTGATGTCGGTGTTTCGTACTGGGACTTTCCTGTCCCTGAGTTCTTGTTATCAGCTACTTAGCTGGAATGGGTCTTGGAAAAGTTTTCTCAGTAAAGGTGTGTGAGTAATAGGGTATCTGAGGTTTCCTGGTTTCTTTTCTTTTCTTTTCTTTTCTTATGTTTTCTCTTTCCTTTCCTTTTTCCTTTCTTTTTTTTTTCTTTTCCATTCCTTTCTTTTCTTCTCGTCTCTTTTTTATCTCTGTAATAAAGAGTCCAGGTAGAAAACTTACCTGTCCCAGCCATTTTCTGCTGTAGTGGTACAGCTCTTATCTTCCAGTAGAGCTGGAGATCAAAGTGAAGTCGGCCTGGCCAGTAACACACTGCTTCTGCTTCAAGCCCCCTCTGTCCTTGTGGTCCAGGGAGAGAAGCAAAGTGGCTGTCCAAGGATGTCATACTTTCACGTTAGCCACACACTTAGACAAGGTGTCTCCCGGAAGTTCCAGAGAAAACCGGTTAGCTCAGTGCCATTTTGGTTTGTTAGGGAGGAAGGACAAAGCTGTGGAGAATGTACCGCAGGAAACTGGAGTCCTAAGATACCTCAATAAAGCAGGATTGGAGGCAGACCTATTAGATCTCCTTTTAGTGGCTGAAGTTAAACATTTATTCTCTAAATGCTCTTTCCCAGGAGACTCTAAACTCTGAGGACAAGGACCTTGGTTGTCTTGTCCACTGTTTTCCCAAACCTAGCGTGGCTCCAGGTACAGGGTACATACTCCGTAAACATGAAGCATTGACTCGGATATTGAATATAGAAATATTGATTATCGCATCAGATACTGTACCAGATCATCTTCTAAACAAACAAATGGCACCTTGTGTGTCTTGTTGGTTTTCTCTTGTCACCCACTTTTGGGGGAGTTTTTCAGATTTCTGAGAGCTGTCAGGACTAGGAAGCCTATCTTATGGAGGTCAAAGACGCATCTATACATCAGTTAACCTGAGGGATTTTCTCACCAGTAAGGGAGAGCCTCACTTCTGCAACCCCCTGTATACCTTTGCTGTTTATAAAGATGGATTATTTCTGATTTAGGTATTTCTAATCTTTTAATTCTTTCTTTCCTCAGTGGACTAAACTCTTTCTTTCATCAGTAGAATGGCACTGTGCATGGGTTTCTGGCATCCAAGGAAGCACGTTTCTGTGAATATGTGGCCTTTATTTTTTTAATTTTTTAAAAATGTTTTATTTATTTTTGAGAGAGAGAGAGACAGTGTGAGCAGGGGAGGGTCAGAGAGAGAGGGAGACACAGAATCCGAAGCAGGCTCTAGGCTCTGAGCTAGCTGTCAGCACAGAGCCCGACGCGGGGCTCAAACCCATGAACCGTGAGATCATGACCTGAGCTGAAGTCGGATGCTCAACCAACTGAGCCATTCAGGCACCCTGAATATGTGGCCTTTAGATTGAAAGCCAGTAATCTTCAGAATCCTTGATTACTCAGACCACGGACTTGCCTACACCCTGGTCCACACGCCAAAGGGGAGCCAAGGATTCTAATGTCGATTTGTCTTAAAATCTGTCCTACATTCAGGGCTCAGAGTATGGGAATGTGCACTCACTTTTTTTCCCCACTCAGAGGGGAGTATTTTCCTTTCTGTGCATACTATAAAAAGTGTATGCGCCTTAGAATTTTCCCACGAGAGTCCATTTAATAATTATCCAGTGCTTTGCCTTTTGACAATTTATGCTAATGATTCTGGGTTCACAGAACAAAATAAACTCTCAGAAGTCATGAGTGAATTCATATATGAAAGTTGTTTTTAGGAACAGGAGTCTTCCCTGAGATTTGAAACTTGCCACATACCACCATCAATATCTGGTTCAGGGCTGAGCCAGCAAAGCTGTGGGGCCAAATCCTGTTTGTGTCCATAAAGCCTAAAATTTTGGCTGCCTGGTCCTTCACGGGAAAACTTTGCTGACCTCTGATCTAGTTCAACACTTAGAAAAGCCACCCCCACCCCATCCTGTGCCCCAGTCTCCACCCCATCTCGGTCATAGACTCCAAAGTCCGTTGGCCATTCTCACCACTGCTCACTGGTGAGATGCTCACTCTTGACTTCATACCTGCTGCTTAACCTCCCTGAGAGACAGCTGCCTCATCTGCACAAAAGGGGATATTCTACAGCGTTGTTTTTTTTTTTTTTTTTGCATTAAACATTGCACGAAGAGGGTTTTCCTTCCTTCTTTCCACCTCTTCCCCAAAGAGTATGACCATTAATCTGTGGGGGCAAAATGGCACTATAGCATAGTAGTAGTAAATTTGCCATCAGAGAGTCCAGGTGTAAATCACTCCTCTGCCACTTAGTTAACTGTGTGACCTTGAGCAAGTTGCTTAAGCTTATTAAGCCCGCCGCCTCCTAGTAGTGTCGTGAATGTTTGTGAGTAGTGCACGTCTGGTGTTTTACATCATGCCTTTCACCCAGTATCTGCTCATTAAACGATAGTGTCTGTTCCCTTCATTATCCTGGTGGTTTTATTACCAAGGGTGCAAACTGTTGGTCAAGACCATGGCATTCATCAGCGCTGCCCACATTTATCAGCCACGCCCCTGCCACTGAGCGCCACGTTCTGAAGCAAAGAAGACATGTGTGCTCCTGGAGAAAACAAATGCAGACTTTCACCTTCCACGTGTGGTGCCCTAAAATTGTACCTAGTGGCAAGGCAACGGAGAGGCTGGATTTGCACATTTCTTGACTTATTTCCTTGAGCCCCCTCGCTGTATTCTGCCATGTTCTCTCTGCCTTCACTGTACCTGTGGCTCTGGTTCCCCTTATGGTTCTCATTGCCTGGAGTGGGACAGGGTGCTCTGCCTACGTGGCCCTGCCAGGGATGTTCACTCATTCCCTGTGTATTTATTCATGCACTCCACATTTATGGTACCATCTGTGCACAGAGATAGGAAGGAAGATTAATGCTCGGCACTGCCTTCGAGGGCCCATCATCTAGGGTCCCAGTTCTGAGGATGTATTGGAGCAGCAAGAATGCAGGGGCCAAGAAACCAGAGAGCTTTAAAGTAATCCAAGCAAAAGATGGTGAGTGAGTTAAGGCGATGGAGGGGTGAGGAGGGGATGCTAGGCTGGGTGAGGATGAAGCTTGAGTCGGTCGGGAATGTGCAAGCTCATTCTTGTTTTGAGTGGGTCCTTTCTAGACTGGACTCCTTGACTGTAACTTTTACTCTGGGATCATTCCCTAAGAGGTCTAAACCTGCCTCCCTTGGTGGTGGTCTCCCTTGCGCCCCGCAGCGATGGTTGAACAGAGAGCAGGCTGGGTTCATTGGGACATGTGTGCGTTTCCCTCCTGTGCCCCCACGATCCTTGGGCACACACCACCCCCAGAACAATTCCTGGTTCAGCACGTGTTGACTTTCCCCAGACTCAGGAAAGAAGGTGCGTGGTGGCTCTAGAGCAAGAGGTGCCCCCCTCACCCCCGGTCCTCTGGTCCAGGTGACCATAACTGAGGCAGAACTCGGTTTCTGAGATGACCCTTTATGGAACAGTGGGTCCCACTGGGG
>CM053560.1:127157581-127238071 GCA_028646485.1 Cryptoprocta ferox | reverse complement strand
GTGAGGCAGAATTTCCCCCGAGTGCTCAGCACACTTTTAAAAGCAAATTACTTATTTCCTTCTTGAGGCAGCAAAAGCCCATTTGTTTGGTCGTGGCATGGGGAGACCGCGGGGACTGTAACTTCGTGAAAATCACGGTTTAATATTTGTGACAGAGAAAAGAGCGATGATGGACAGGAGTGTGAGATCAACATGAAATTTGCCCTGGTAGCTGGAGAGGGTGGAAGGAAGCTGGGGTTCGTGAACACATGTACACGTCTCTCAGATTCTGTAAGTCCTGCTATAAGGTTCTCAACCCGGGGTACATTCCTGACTCTTAACATCGCTCTAATTTGGGTCTGATGCTCTCCTGTGTTGGACAGGGGCTCCGTCCGCGGTAACTAGGCTGATAAAATAAGGCGGAAAAGTTGGTTGCTAAGACAGAGACCTGGGCAGGGCTCCTGGTCACGAGGTTTCCCAGGTCAGTGTGACCCTTCTGACCCTCTCCCAGCCACATTCTGTTTATCCAGACTGGGGACCTCGGGGTCAGATCCGCACTCGGTTATTCCGCTTGAAAAGAGCGGTTTGCGCCTTGATTTTTACTTGCATTTCTGGCCTCTCCACGAGCTGCGTGACTATTCAATCTGTTGACTTTTCTCAAGGGACAGTGGTGGGAACTCAGTGCTGGGGCATAAATCCTCTTTCCAGACTATTTCTGAAGCTTCAAAGGGAGATAAAATTACATTTGATGACCTCCCTCTTCAGCTGTGTTTTCACACGTCAAGAAAAAATGAGAAGTTTTTAAAGCGGATTTCCTGCATGATTCAACTGTCCTTATTGGAGATTTACAAAATAATTTTCGGAGTCCAGAATTTCCACGGAGTATAGATAGTTCTGTGCCTTTTCCTTGAGAGATAAGACCGTATATTTATGTTCACGCATCGAGATAAGGGTTTCCAAATGTGGGAGTTTGCCTAAAAAGTTTTCGCAAGTACAAATAATACTTTGTGTATATGAATGTGTATATATATATAAATTATATACTTGTATCCCTTTTAATGTAGAATGTAAATTATAGGATAAGCAAAAATGTACATAAAAAGAGAGAACATAAACACGGGTGTGTGGGTGGCTCAGTCAGTTAAGCATCCAACTTCAGCTCAGGTCACAATTCATGAGTTCAAGCCCCTCATTGGGCTCTGTGCTGTCAGCACAGAGCCTGCATCAGATCCTCTGTCTCCCTCCCCCTCCCCTGCTCTCTCTCTCTCTCTCTCTCTCTCTCTCAAAAACAAATAAACGTTTACAAAATAAATAGTATTTAAAAATGTTGTCTTGCTAAGCCTAATGGTTTTGTACCATGTCAAGACGAAAATGTACGTAGAGTGATGTTTATTGTTAGTGATTTTGAGTATAAATCTGTGCTTCAAATTATTTTCTCCATCATTTCACATCTCTTTGCTGAATTTTTGCCACTGTTTCTAAGCTTGTAATATGGCTGATGATAGCTTTTATGGGGGGGTAACAAGAGGTCTAGCCTAGCCCCCTCTTTTTTTATTCACTTTATTTACTTGTATTTTACATTATTGATGTTACCTTCAACCCATTTTTTCCTTATAGGAATCTTTTTCTGTTTTTTAAGATTTTATTATTTTTTTAAAGTAATCTCTGCACCCAACGTGGGGCTCGAACCCACAACCCCAAGATCAAGAATTGCATGCTCCACTAACAGTACCAGTCAGGTGCCCCAGGAATCATTTTTTTTAAGTGACTTTTTTTTTCATACATAGGGAAAAAACACTCATGTTATATGAATTTTCACAAAATGAACACCCACGTGACCACACCACGTAGATCAGGAAATGGAGCATTCCAGAAGCTTCCATCATGGCTCCCCTGGTCTCTTCCCACTCACTTCTTTCCCAAAGTAACCACTCTCCTGATGTCTATTGTTACTTTATGTAGCTTTTACTTTGAACTTTACATAAGTGGACTGATACTCATGCACTCTGGTATCTGCCTTCTATTTCTCCACATTCTGTTTTTTGGATTTGCCCGTGTTGTTGGGTGTGGTTGTGGCACCCGCCGTGTGACTGGATCTCCATTTCATGACCACTCTGCTGCTGCTGCACATTTACGGGGTGTCCGGTTTGGGGGGGTGTTGTGAACAGAGCCTCTGTGAGCGTGACAGTGCCTGGGTTTTGGTGAAGGGGTGTACATATTTCTGTTGGACGTGTCTCTAGGAGCGGGATTTCTGGGTCCTAACGTGCCTTTGTGCTTAGTAGATGCTGCCGGAAGATTTTCCGCTCTGGGTGCACAGGTGCCCAAAGGTTTTCCGCACTGGTTGCATAGGGGCACATTTCCAAATGAGCAGGGGCTAAGGAATGTTCCTGCGTCCTCACAATTGCTTGGTATTTTTGTATTTTTAACTTTGGCTGTTCTGATGGGTGCTGTTAGCACAGTACTCTGGGAAGACCAGGGGTCCTCCAGGCCCTGCGCGCTAGAGGGCTCTGCTCTGGTGCTCCTCAGAAGTCCGAGGGGTCCAGGGGCCACAGGGCCACTTCTAGGGTCTGCATGTCCTGCAGAGAGTGGCTCTGAGGGGTGGCCGACGGGTGACTCTTGGCAGAGATGGGACCGAAGGAGCAGTGAGTGCATGAAGCTTGCACCTGTGGCTCCCTGGATCTTTATGTCCGTGGAAGAGGCGTCTGAGGAGGAGGGTAGAGGCCAGGATGGGAGGAGACGGGCACCACCGTCACGGGCCAGCTCTTCTTAGTAACTAGCTTCTAGTGCCAAGGGGACTGAGAATTCCAATTCTGGACCTGCTCTTCCAAGTTCGGGTTCCCCTAAGGAGTGTTGGAGCACCTGGGGGCAGAGTCTGTGTGGTGTTTGTGGGGTGGGACTGGGGCCTGTCGGCCACTGTGTTCCATCTTGGCCAGGAGTGGGGGTTGGGGGGTGGGGAGCAATGGTGGGCAAGCCAGCTGAGTCTCGGCCAGGAGGCACAGTGCCTGTCTCTGCTCCATATAAAGAGGAAGAGAAAGTGGGTGTTGATCCTGTGGATTTCCAGAACAATTGGACTAGGAGGCTGAGAAGCCGCTGTGGGCCATTGGCAGCGGGGTCCGCGGGGTCCTTTTCCTTCCTCCTGCCCCATCAGAGCCTCCGCAGCCCATCCTCCTAGAGCAGAGGGTCCCCTTGAAATATACAATGTGGGCATCAGGTGTAAGCTTAATTTTCTAGTGGCCACATTAGCTACATAAACAAGTGGATTAATCTTAATGTGTCTTAACCCAGTGTAGCCAAAATTACTGCCAAGATATATATATATTCTCTTTCTGTTTCCATTTCTTAAGTGTCCAAATCCAGTGTGTATATGCGCAGGTAACATCTCTCGGGTCAGACCAGCAGCCACACTGGCTACTCTGCTGGGACCTTGGAACCTTCTGGTGGGAAATGAGATTGATTCTGGATTTGTACTCACCCTGGTTATTTGATGTGAACTGATGGCTTTTACATAGTTTTAATTTTGTTGTTATGAAGATGTATTTGTAAAATTAGGGTGGAACATAGCTAACAGTTTTATCTTGATTTTGAACATTTAACATTTAGGCATATGGATAAGTGCGTCTCCATCTGTATTCATGCCCGTAGATGCCTGGAGTGGTTGATGTAAAGAGTGTTCACCCGGGGCGATCAGACACTGTCTGTCTCAGTGTGTCCATGCCGCACACAGGCAGGGACCATTTCTCATTCATCTTTGGGGTCTCCCAGCATCCGATTCATTGCTTTTTGTACATGGGTGCTGTGTGAAGGGAAACAATAGATCTGCCTTGTTCTTTTCATGTTTCTGGAGCATAGGGCATAGTGGGTACTAACGTATTCATTCAGTGCATATTTATTGAGTGCCTGTGTTGTGTTGGGCAGTGGGTGCTTTTCTGGACTCTGGGGACACAACAGTGAACAAGACAAGGTTCCTGTTCTCTTGGAATTTGTGTCATTTGCTGTCAAAGTAGCCTGCTTTGTTGTTAATCATAATGATAATGATAAATAATAATACCACTTGTGGTCCACATAGCTCAAAAGACAATCTGACATGTGACTTCTCAAGCACGGAAGGAAATAAAGTAGTATCTGTCCTGAGTCTTAGAAGATACAATTAGTAGGCTGGCATAATAGATATTTAAAGCTCCTCCTTGAGGCATTCTGCTGGCTGCATTTGGGGGGATGTGGGATTAGGTGAGAAAGGATTAAGTGCATCCATTCAAGGCACTTGTTGCAAATTGAGTTTGACTCCAAAGCCCATCTCTGAGCTGCTGCCTGACCTGACCAACAATTGTTTCTTATGTATGGGTTGGGGGTTTTCTGGGGGCTGATGGGAAGGAGATGCAAATTAAAAAGATGACATGGATTGGAAGTCTGACATCATCACCCAACTAATGAGTGAAAAAAATAAATTAATAACCTTTAAAAATAAAGTTAGAATTGGGGTGTCTGGGTGGCTCAGTTGGTTGTGTCTGACTTCAGCTCAAGTCATGATCTCACGGTGAATGGGTTTGAGCCCCACTTTGGGCTCTGTGCTGACAGATCAGAGCCTGGAGACTGCTTGGGATTTGGTGTCTCCCTCTCTCTGCCCCTCCCCCATTCATGCTCTGTCTCTCAAAAAATGAATAAACATTAAAAAAATAAAGTTTGAATTTAAAAAATTAAACATTAAGTGAGCTACAGGAAAATTTTGTTACATGGGATGGTCCAGCATAAGGAGGCAGAAGAAAAGGTGGAGATCAATTAGAGAAACAATAAGAGTCTTTGTGTCTGCGTCAGTGACTTTCAAACTTCAGTGAAATCAGAATCACCGGGTGGGTCTCATGAGGCCGCAGATTGTTGTCTCCCCCCGCCCCAGAGTTTATAATTTTGCAGGTCTGGGGTGGTGCCTGGAAATTTGGATTTCTTTCTTTTTTTTTTTTAAGTTTATTTATTTATTTTGAGAGAGAGAGAGAGAGAGAGAGTGAGCGAGCACGAGCAGGGGAGAGGCAGAGAGGGGGAGAGAGAGGGAGAATCCCAAGCAGGCTTCATGCTGTCAGCACAGAGCCTGACATGGGGCTCAGTCTTAGGAACTGTGAGATCATGATCTGAGCTGAAATCAAGAGTCAGACGCTTAACCTACTCAGCTATCCAGGTGCCCTGGAAATTTGCATTTCTAACAAGTTCCCAGATGTTGCTGCTGCCGGACCAGGAACCAGACTTTGAGAACCACTGGTCTGTTTCTTTAGATTTCCATTGTTATAGACACGCAACAGCTTCAAGCTTCAGTTTCACCTGCAAGGTTGGGCCACAAATCCTGGAGCTAGCTCCTAGGAGGAGCTAGGATATTGTCTCATCCTACAGCAAGGGTACAGTGAGAGTTAGAGACCAGCACATTGGTTATGCATTATGGTTTTCATGGGTGCCTTGGGCTTACCTTGATGTCTTTGACCAGGTCACAAGGTCTCTTTGTGTTTTCCCATGGGAATATTAAAATTAGGGTCTTCGTAACCTGGCCCTTCCCTGTTGGCTCTTATCCTGGCAGTGTCCTTCTGTAGGCAGGTGCCAGAACCAGCATTCACAGTTAACCAGACCCACCATGTTGCTGTTCATTCGGCTACGCCCTTGGGTCAGCCTTTCCTCTGCATTAATCCCCTGCAAGCTTTTATTCTTCCTCAAGAACCTTGATCAGCTACCGCCTCCTGAATTGGCTCCTCTTGGCTTCTCTTTCCTAGCCCGGACTCCTGCTACAGCACTTTCCACATTATAATTTGTAATGTGTAGTCCCCTTAGCATTGCATGAGCTGTTCCCAGGCGTCAGACCCCAGCTTCTGCAGCACTGTGGCCCCCCATTCCCAGCCTTACCCATGGCAGGTGCACAGCAAATATTTATGGACTGCATGATTGGATGATTTAGTGAAAGCATCCCAGATTTCTCCATCTATAAAAATGAATAGAACAAAACCACAACCAACAAATGGAATGCAGACAGTTCAAATAACGGGTATTTGGAAAAGAGTTGCAGACTCATGCTGCAAATGAAATGATAACGAGGAGTCCTGAGATTTCCATTACGTTGCTCTGCATCAGTTGAAGTCTGAATCTAACTCTGCTTAGATTAATTGTTTCATGGAAGAAACAAAGTGTTATTTATCTACTCATGAAAAGCGCTTTGCTGATACCGGCCCAGAGAGAGGAGCGAATATCACCCAACAGTTCTCCATAAACATCTGTAATCTGCTTTATATTTCGGTCACAGTGTTAGGTTATTAGATGAGTCCGAGGCCCTGTGTCTGAGTCCTCGGCTCTGACATAATCACTTGGAGAAATATTTGCCGAGATGGTAAAAAAGCTTATGAGAATGAAAATTTCTTCTATTTACCCAGGAACGAGCAGCCCCAGAATTGCAATCATGTAGACTATTTCAGAGGGTCCATGACCTCAGTCCTTATGTGTCTTTTCCAGTGCAATGCTCATCACGTTTGCTGCACATGCAATAGATTTAAAAAATCACCGAGTGGGGACGCAGGGAGTCAGGAGGAAGGAAATGGGCAGTTTCTCTGGAGACAGACAGTGGGGAAGGGGGCCGGGCACCACATGGGCATGGGAAGGCAGAGTTTGTTTTGGAGAAATTATGGCATACTAGGATTTTGTGAAATTGCTTTGATAATTTTGTCCTTTTTTTCTCATCCAACTTTGCCTGTCATAAAGCAATAACTTACAAAAAGATAAGGGGAACGGGGCCATGGTGGCAGTCTGTCCAAGATTTCATACAGTTTAGTGCCCGCTGTTGCCGCCTCGCCCCTGCAGGGTTGGTTTCCTACCTCCTCCCTGCAGGTGCCCCGCTCTTGACTCTAAGCCTGTCCTCACAGTCTTGAGCCAGTTACATGTATCTTTCTTTCTCTTGCCTCTGGGTGTCCCGAAGGCATTGTTCTTAACCTCCGGCTCTTTCCTATATATATCTGGTTATGTCTTGCCAAATGCCCCTGGGACATCTCAACTTAGATGTCCAGCCTCAAAAAAAAAAAAAAAAAAAAAAAAACCCAAGCTGAACACATTGATTTGGATGAAACCTGCCTCTATGTCCAGGTCTCTTCTCTGCACATGCGCTGATCAGACCCTCCCCACTGCCTTTGCTCTTCCCTGGAATCCTTCCCACCCTGACTCTGGGATAAGGCTCCCAAACTCAATTAGCTTCAGAAGCCAGAAAGACAATTTAAATATATGAAGCTGTCTGGGAATGGGGTGACAAATGGCAGCTGACCTTAGTCTCTGTGTTGGGGAGCAGGAGGGGCTGGTGGGGACGGTGGGGAATGGGGGCGGGGTGGGGGGAGCAGTAGCGCTGTCCAAATGGAACAGTTCCTGCTTAGCTGCCATCTTTGCCATGTAGGAATGTGGGCCCAGAGTTAGCAGCTCTTTTTGATTTTTAAAGAGAATTTGGAATCCATCTGTTTATCTTTAATCGCCTGATTTTATAAATGTTAGCTATTGTTGGCAGTGAAAATCACCCCTGACCTAACATTGTACAGCTCCTATAGGCTGTCTGTCAGTCCTATGTGGACCTCAGCTGCCAGTTTGCTGTCTCTCATTTAGAGTGTCCAGCCTAGCATCGTCTGCTGGACAGACATACGTGAGCCGTGTATGTGGTAAAAACTTATCTTGTTGCCACCTTTTAAAAAGTAAACAGAGGGGGTGCTTGAGTGGCTCAGTTGGTGCTGGGTTAAGCGTCGGACTTCAGCTCAGGTCATGATCTCACAGTTCATGGGTTCAAGCCCTGCATTGGGCTCTGTGCTGATAGCTCAGAGCCTAGAGACTGCTTTGGATTCTTTCTCTGTCTCTCTGTCCCTCCCCTACTCACACACACTCTCTCTCTGTCTCTAATATATAAAATATTAAATTTTGTTAAAGTAAAAATAAACAGGTAAGATTATTTTGATACTCTATTTAATTTGACCCAATACTTCCCAAATATTTCAACATGTAATCCGTAGAAAAAAGTCACTGATGTGGTTATTTTACATTCTGCTTTTATGCACTTAGTGTTCGAAATGTTTACACTGATGGCACATCTCAGCTGGGCCAGCCCCACGTGGCCAGTGGCTGCTGTACTGGACACCAGAGCTTTGAATGGTGAAGAATTAATTCTATGCATATATAATAAGATGAGGTTTTAGTTATTATGCTTGTGTAGAGCTAAGTAATTTGAATTTAGGACACACCAAGTTAGAAGACAACTCTGAGAATCGTGGGTCCAGAAATGACCCATTAGGAAGAATTTCTAGAGTGGCCCTAGAGTGGGGCATTGCAGACTTTCCTAAACCCCTCATGCATGAGTGACTGGAGTTTTTTAATTGACTTTTCTATTAGGAGCCCTACCCATCACACAGGAGTGAAGTTCAAGTTTATACTTCGAAGTGGGGTTCTCCTTTGGGTTGTACTATGTATGCCATTGCCCTTCCCAAGGTCAGGGTGAGCATTTGTCCTTAAGCATTTAAAACCCAAATGAGTGTTGAAGGAGCCAGGATCAAATGGAGAAGAACATTCTGAATTCAGTGGTGATTTTGCCATTCGGTCAAGACTTCATAAATATCCTCACTGCTAAAGATGAACGTTTGCCTTTCACGATTTGCCTGCTTTCACAGTACTTTCTTCCTGTGGAGCAGGGCCCCGGAGCTGTTGTCTGCTTAGGCCTAATAAAGATTATGACCACTGGCGACTCCTGTCTCACCCCCAGCTCCATGGTTTGTGTGTTCCTATGACTCCACCCTGGGTACCTCCAGGACTCTGTTAAGGATACAGACATGAGGGGCGCCTGGGTGGCTCAGTGGGTTAAGTGTCCAACTTCGGCTCAGGTCATGATCTCATGGTTCGTGAGTTCGAGCCCTGCGTCGGGCTCTGTTCTGACAGCTCGGAGCCTGGAGCCTGCTTCAGATTCTGTGCCTCCCTCTCTCTCTGCCCCTCCCCTACTCGCATTCTCTCTCTCTCTCTCTCTCTCTCTCTCTCTCTCAAAAATAAACATTAAAAAAAAGATGCAGACATGACACTAACAATCATGGAAACCATGTTCACATCTTCCAAGAGTAAGATCCCAACAGCACAGCATAGAGTGAAGCTTACTCTGCATCTATTGTGCTCTCACGAGGCCTCTGTACTCCTAGTGGAGGCCAAGATGTGATCGTTTCTGCTCCTGTGCTCCTGGAGGGAAACCAGGAAAAGTATGACAGCTTCTCAGGACCTCCAGTTGTACCTGCTTGACCCCAGTGTCATGTCCTTGGACACTGCTTCTTTTTTGCATTGTGGAAGAGGCCCCCCATCTGTGCTTCCCAGGAGTCAGCTGCTGCCCTTCTGCTAAGGTGGTAGTGCGGCTGAGAATATCATCCTGGGTTGAGCTACCAACACCACTAGAGAGGCCAGCCCAGTAGGGCTAAGTGGGGATGCCGTTGCAGTGACATGTCCCCATGTCTACAGTTCCTGACATAGATCTGATGGGAGAAAGCTGCCCAGAACCAGCAGTCTGAGAGACCTTGAAGGGAATCTCGGACCCTCAGGGGGGTGGTTGCTTCCCCAGTCATTAGGCACTGTCTCCCTAGCCTGCTCCTGGGCTCACTGGCTTCAGTGAGCCATGTCTTCTGGATTTCACTCGTGCTTACCTCCTGAGTATAGCTCTGGTGGGGGGAGGAGGAAGCAGATAGTCTGCGTTTGCGCAAGGAGGAACCTTCCCACAATTGTCTTGGGGCACATACTAGTCACTGCTTGAGTGCGTTCCTGCAGGCGTTTTAACCAAGGCAGAAAATTTCGTTCTGCTTTGAGTTGTCTGAATTCAGAGGAAGTACTTCACTCTGAGATAGTTGGCTGAAGGAGAAACCTACATAGCACTCTTGGTTTGAGATTACCACCCTGAACACTTTTATAGGAAGATGAAATTTGAGGACTGATTTAGAGGGATGATGATTTAAAGTCAAAGTTGATTATATGGAAACTAACCTGACAATAAACTATAAAGTTTAAAAAAAAAAAAAAGAGTTTAAAACAGAAGCCCCAAAGAAAAAAAAAAAAATAAAGTCAAAGTTGAGAGCCAGTCATTCTTACTTCGGACATGGCTCGGAAGGTAGGTGGTCAAAGGGCAAAGAGCTACAATGGAACTTGGCTGGGATGACAGAAGCATTTCCTCTTTTCATCCATACACCCGTTCTGGTAAATGTGTATTGATGACGTCACTTTGCGCCAAGAACCAAAATGAAAGAATGGTTAAGATCCGATTCTCTTCATTTAGTGGACCTGGTCCTGTGATAGCCAGCCTGCAGAGATCGTCACCAGGATTCCTTGCCTCCTGGCATGCGCGCCATTGCCCAGTTCACCCCCCTCAACACCACAGTGAATAGGCCTGACCTGTGTAATCGATACAATAGTGTGGAAATGGTGATGCATGGCTTCCAAGGCTAGGTCGTAAGGGACGTGCTGCTCCCACTCTCTTAAATCACTTGCTGAAGGAGAAGCTAGTTGCGTGCGGTGAGGACACCCCCACATGGAGAACTGAGGCTTCCCGCCTCCAGCCAGCACCTACTAACCAGCCATGTGAACAAGCCATCCTGGGAGCTCCAGTCAAGCCTTCCATTGCCTGCAGCTTTGTGATGTCTTGATTGCAGTCTCAGGAGAGATCGCAGGCCAGAACCACTCAAATTTATGCTTGTGTGAGATGATCGATCGTTTATTGGCATTTTAAGCCTCTAGGTTCTGACATCATTTGTTACCCAGCAATAGATAACTAATACATATCCTGTAAACGTGCCAGGCATTGTGTTAAGACCTTTGCAAATATCCATCCATCAGTCATCAGAACAGCCCTTTGAAGGTAGGCACTGTTGTTGTTCCCATTTGAGACGTGGAAACGGAGGCCCGGAGATGTGTAAAGGACTTTGCCGAAGTCACAGAATTTGTAAAAGGTGAACTGGGGTTTTAACTGAGCAGTCTGGCCGCAGAGGAGCGTGTTTGGGGAAGTCAGTTGTAAAATCGGGTAAGTGAAGTGTGGGGTTAAGATCTAGGAGAGTAGTGAACTGGGTTCTGAGTCTAGCTCTGTCACCATTTGGGGTTTGGAGGGTTCTTGACTAAATCAATTCTCAGAGTCTCCATCCACTCATCTGTGGAGCCTGGAAAATGCCAACTCCCGTTCTGGGATGTTTGGAGGATGAAATGAAGTAAGTCATGAAAGCCCCGTGGCAGGAAGCGGGTGGTGTCAGTACATCCAAGTTCTTTCCTTTGCCAGGCACCTTGCATTTAGCACCACCAAAGGGGAACCCTGTCTTCTGGAAGGTACTGCTCTGTGCCCAGGGTTCTGTAGTCCTGGGCCATGATGCCTGGCATCCCAGCCCATGTGATTGCAGCTCTCTACGGGAGCCTCCACCTTGGGACTCAGCCCTGAGTCCCCACATGGGAAAAATTCCCCTGACCTTCATTGTTGGGTTGTAGACTAACAACAATGGACCATTTCCTGTGCTTAATTATATTACTCACAGTACTCCACAGAGTGGGCGGTTTGGAACCCCAACTGCTAATTTACAGAGTAACTGGAAAGACAAAAATAAAACAGAAAAAGGAGAGTAGCCCTGCTGGCTCCCTGAGGTCAGCATTGTGGAGCCAGAGGTAGTTATGTCGGATGCACCTGCAGGTTTAGGGGGCGGCACTGTCAGCAGTGGAAAGCGCGGGGTTAGCGTGGAAGTCACCCAGATCTGGGTTCAAATCCTTTTTCCGGCACTTTCTCGACTGAGACTTGGAACAAATTATTTAACTTCTCCAAGGCTTGCTTTCGAGCAGAAAATAGGGATAATGATGCCGACCGTATTCCGTCCTTGGGGGGATCCCTGGGGGGAACGTGGGTACCATGTATCAGTATCCTTCCCTTTCTCTTCCTAATGATTGTATTGGAATCATTGCCCCCCAGGCAGCCAATAGCTAGGAGGTCAAGCTCACTTACGAATTTCTCCCCCCAAAGGACATTTAGGGATAATTTCCGATCAAAACAGTGTTGAGGTATTCCAACAGGCAACCACAGAGGAACTGCAGGCCTCTGTGATCTTTGGAGGTGACTAGTGGGAGAGGAGACCCCCCAGCCTTGGACGTTTAGACCAGAATAGTTAGCTGGGAGACTGGAGATTTAGTCTTTTCAAGTCTGTGTTTGTAACCTTGGAGAAGAAAAGTAGTTATGTGCCCTGATAGCTTTTCTTTAAAAATCTTGTGTATCTCAATGCACATAAGGTGCGGGGAGGGGCGGGCAAAGCTTTCTACAAAAGCGTAATATGTATTTGTGATTAAAAACACAAACCAAGAAAAAACAAGGCAGAAACTCTTGGCGATTTACAAATAGAAGGGAAGAACTTCTTATTCTAACAAAGACCTGCAAAAACAACTACTGTGGTGAACATTGTACTTAATTTTGAAACTTCAGGAATTCAAGGATGCTCTCTTTTACTTTTCACATCCAGTATGACATTGGATGTTCTGGCTATTTATTTAATAAGATAAAGATAAAAGGAGGCATGAAATTGGAAAAGAACAAACAAAACTTTCCATATTTAAGGGTGATATCATTATCATTGTAAAAAAAAAAGCTATAAAGTAATAGTAATTTGTTACATGTTAAGAGATGTGTACAAAAATCAATTAGCATTCCTATAGAGAAATACCAAGCAGGAAAGGTTTTTAAAAAATGAATGTTTACACTAACAACAAAAACTATGAAGCACCTAAGGAGGAAAATGTTACAAAAATAGGCAAGGCCTTTATGGACAATGTTACAACATTCTATTTAAAGGCATAAAAGAAAACTTTTGAATAAAAGGTAAAACCTACAATGTCCATGGATTAAGTAACTCAGTATCATAAAGATGTCATTTCTCTGCAAATTTAGCCTGTAACTTCAATGCCATTGCAATAAAAAGGAAACAGGGATTGTGTGCATGTGTGTGTGTGCATGTGTGTATAACTATACAGGATAACCCTAAGGCTCGTGAGGAAACGTACTTGATCAGGAATAATTGGGGTGCTCGAACTCACGAACCGTGAGATCATGACCTGAACCGAAATCAAGAGTCGGGTGCTTAACCAGGTGGGCCACCCAGGCGCCCACCATGTGTACTCTTTATCAACACAGAAGGATTTAAATTCTTAGAAGCTTGTCACATGAAAGATTGCTGGTCCAACCTAACCGGCCAGCCAGCCAGCCAGTATTTGTCAAGTTCTTTCTCTTTGGTCTTCTCAATCTAAAACGCAGTGTCCTGGAAGGTTGCTTGATGGCTTTTCGGATAGCTAAGTGGGTACCTCTCCCTCGGTCGGTCCCTTCATTCTGCTAATAGGGATCATTAGAAGCCCCTCTTTTTCCTATCACACTTTTGAGACCATTGCCCTGGGCTCTTAGCTAAAGACTTGATGAGGGTCACTGTTGATCCCTTAGCTGCTGGAATTCAGGATGTTAGTTCAGCAAGGACATGAAGATTCTTAACCCGTGGTGTAGACACATCACATGGCTTTCCCATCCCTGTTGCCAGATGTACATTCATAGGACAAGAAGGTAGCATTGATTGTTCCTGATAATCGGCCGGGACCCAGTCCCTGGGCAGGTGATACCCATCATTAGCCCTCGGCCCAAGACCACAAAAGGGAGAAACCATCCAATGCGTTTCCCTCTGAAGAGTCCCCGGAACAAAGTACTTGCTCAGGACTTATCTGGGCAAAGAGATGGGTTTTTACAGTTCTGGTAACAGTTCTTCTAATTCTGTGAAGCCCAGGTGCTGAGCACAGCGTAGTGTGAGCATATTTAGTGCTTTTTCTCTTCTTCATTAAGAAAAGAAAAACATTATTAACATGGAATGTAAGTCAATTGGTTCCTACCTGTCATTCTGAGAATTTTTCTTACTGATTTCAGTGTTTCCAAACAATTAACTTTATTTGCTTAGCACACATGGTATATTCGGAGTTTCACAGTAAAGCTATACCCAGAAATTGGTAATAGGAGCTGCCTCTCTAGAAGGGCCTGGCCAGTTCCGGAGACTCAGTTTTTATTGGATATCCTTGTAGTGTTTGAAGTACATTTTCCCACATGTATACCTTTTTTAATTATACGAACTTAGTTAAAAAATCTTGTCACACACAAGGGTTACTTATGCTAATATTGTGTATAGTAAGTGTTAACGTTGTTCAGAGTCACCTGAATTTCCACATCCCAGGTCTTACATTTACCAGCTACACAACACAACCCTTACTTACGTGCCTTGAGTCTCCATTCTCAAATCTGTAAAATGGGTGTGAGGACACTGCTTCTCTTACAAAATGTCTTGCAGAAAGGTGAAACGAGGGAGGTATATCCCTCTTCCTGCATTCACTTACGTGCAGCTCCTCTCTGGATGGTAGGGAACGCATTTTATGTTCCTTTTTATTCTCCAATCCCTGGCAGCATGTTTTTTAACCTCCTGATGGGAAGGGACGCTCTGTCCCACAGTTTACTGCAGAATCTTCTGTGCCTGGAACAGTGCCTGTCTGTCATAGCATGGGCATGTTATAATGTTTGTTCAGTGAATGAGGGCAGGCATGCATGATAGGGCTTCAGTTAATGTTGTTCGATGCTTGAGAACTGCTTTGCTGAAATAATTTATACATGTCCCATCTCCTTTCCAGTGGTTCGTATTAATAAATGCTCTTGGCTCCAGAAAGTACATATTGTGAAGTGTGCACTCCTTTTCCTTAGCAGCATTTCATTGTTGCATGACAGGCCAGCTGATGAAAAGTGTCAGACTTGGTGTCTACCCACAGACCCCGCCATTGTGCCTCCTGCACGGACCACCTCTGCTCAGCAGTGGACACGTGCCTATTCCTCCAGCAAACACTCTGTTACTTCTCTGCTGTTTGATGACGAATCCCAGACCTCATGGGAAAGGCCGGGAGTTGGCAAGCGAGAGCAAGACCAGGCCCAGTAGGGACATGCAGTGGTCTTCCTGTAAGGGTTGGGAGCTTTCCCACCTTATCTAACTTGTGCCCCAAGCAGCAACAGTGAACAGGTCAGGTGCTCACAATGGCCAGTTCTTCACGGAATCCATGGATTCAGAGCCTGGGATACACCCCCCCCACCAGCCAGAGGATGACACCTGGTGGGTGCCTGTGGCTTGAGTGGGTGGCTCTGGAGTTGGTGTTGCCGGGAGGTGCCACCCGGCAGCACCGTACAGCTGGGGACCAGCCACACACTTCCTGCGGGGTCGTTCTCTGACCCGCGCAGCAGCCGCAGCTGTCAGTCTCTGTCCATTTCTTGAGGATTGTCCAGATCACCTGCAATGTGCAGCCTAGGCAGGGGCATCGTGGTACGTGGCACGTGGACCATCTCAGGCACTTGTTATAGCTGCAGATTCCTGGGTCCTATAGAGACCTTCAGGAGAGGCTCTCTGAGTGTGCAGCTTGGGAAGCACTAGCTCTCATGGTCTCCAGTTGATCCCTGATTCATGGGAGAGGTTGAGACCCGCGCTGGAGTAGACAGGAGTCTGGCCTTGAGAGCTGGGCAGACCTGGGTGTGAGTCTAGGCTCTGCCACCTGCCAGCTCTGTGGCTCATTGCACGCAACCTCGCTGGGCCTCTGTGTCCTCCTCTTGGTTTTGGGGGTACAGGTAATGATAGATGATACAGTGCTGATGTGACTATGGATGGGGGCAGGGGGACAGGGGGAGAGTTTCAGTAATTCTGTCCCCGATAAGCATCGAGTAGATGCTTGAGTGGTGTTGAACACAGGAATGAATTATTGGCCGTTTTTTGATCAATTGAACACTAAGAACCAGAGACATTAAGTCCCTGGATTAGCTGTCACTGTCATCTGTGCATCAGCAAACTCAAAATAAAGTGATTTTTGGGGGAGTCTCCTGAGTTGAGCAGGGGATGGGCATTAGCGAGTGATTTGGGAAAGCAAAGCTGATGCGCTCGCAGAAGCAATGACTCGAGCTTCCCTGCTATTGTCCTGAAAGGCATTAGTCTATACTGAACTGTGATGATTTTTCTAATATTAAAAGCCTCCTTCTTTTATTTTTCATCCTGGGAAACCCAGATTCTAAAAACATCTCAGTCTTGCCTAGGAGTACCTACCTGAAGCAGTGATGTCTGACAATAAGCAAATAACATGCAGAGTATGGTGTGTGGCTCTGAAGGGCTCTCAAATCCTGAGACCCTGGTTATTTCTTTATGGGAATAGTGAGAAACAAAACAAAAAGCCACTCAAGGCTCTGAAACTCTTCTGTTGAACACTAATGCACATCAGTGCCTTGATGTGCTACTTAAAGAGCAGAGTATTGGTTCTTGAAAAGTTCACGATGTTTGCATTATATTTATTTTGAAGACCGTCTACTTAAATAAATAGCCCAGTCTTCTCCTAGCTATTTTTAGAGAGTAGTATGTGGGGAAGTCAGGCACAGAAATGTGATTGGCCTTTGAAAAATAAACAGGAGGGGCAAGAAAAAAAGAATGAGAAAACCACCAAGGCAGCCTTGCAGACGTGGTGTTTGCATGGGGAAGCCATGTGCAGGTTAGCATTTCTGGGTTGGAATAGCCCTCAGCCCAGCATTCAGAGCCTGCACAGAGGTGCAAGTGATGGCCACATGGGGTCATTTTGAGAACATCCAGATTCGATGGCCTCCCTGTCCCTTTCATGAGGAGGCACATGGCCCCATCGTCATGACTGACTCTGTGGCTTGGTATGTTGGGTCTCCAGTGTAGGTGAGAGACGCTGTCTCTCTGTTGGTATCTGTGTTTCAAGGCAAGCATAAGAGTGACCTGCACAGAGGAATACATGTGTTAGGCTCAAGCACCTGTCTGAGCCTTGATCCTGCCTGTTGAAGGGAGTGCTCAGAAATGCAGCTGCTCTGATTCTAGAAAGTTAGGGGCCCCCCGGTCCTATGACCAGTTGAGTTGGGGTATAAACTTGCCTACTGGGGAGTGGGGAACCCATTCCAGCTAGCTGACTTCCAGGCCGTGGGAGCTCCCAGACTCATTTGCTGGATAATCCTGTTGTGTCCCAGTCACCGTCACCTCTGTCAGGGCGGCCTGTCCGTGTGGTGGAAGGAGCCCAGATCCAGGTAGACCTGAAGTCTCTCCTCCTGAATCTGTTGCAGGCTGATCCAACCAGGAGTTACTCAGGGTGCTGTGGTCACCTGCCACGTAGCTCTGTTGTCTCTGCTTGGGCATGCAATTGGGTAATTTGCTGATCTGTTTAATATAAAGCCTAGAAAGCAATAATCAGAAAACAGTCAATTTGGAGGTTAATTAGATCTCACATATTCCTGCTTGTGCTGGCGTTAGTTGCCTAAGAATTCTGCCAGTCATTTTTCCTTCCACACTTGGGGAAAAGGCCCGGCTCATTTATCATCTGAGGTTTAAGAGTAGATGATCTTGCCTTACCAAGGTCTGTACAGATGTGACATTAGTTAAAAATCTGTGACTTGAGCTAAAACTTCCATGGGAACCAGATAACACAATTCCTTTGTCGGATATGAATGAGTTGTTCTGGACTTATTACAGGCACTGAGTTCAAGAGGAAAGATGTTTTTTGATTACAGAGCAGGAAAAAAAAAAAGAAGGATTCTGGGCTCCATGGTGGCGACTGCCGTCTACTTAGATCAGGCATATTTCTGCTGGATCCTGCTTTTTCCCAGCACAACTTTCTGTTAAGTGCTTTAAGTAATGCTGAGTTTAAAAATCCAGCAGGAAAGAAGAAGAAATTTCCAATTTGTTTCCATAGTTATTGATAAAGAATCAGCTCTTTATTTTTTTTAAGTTTATTTATTTATTTTGAGAGAGACAGAGACAGTACACATAGGGGAGGGCAGAGAGAGGAGAGAGAGAATCCCAAACAGGTGCTGCACTGTCACTGCAGAGCCCAATATGGGGCTTGTGAGATCATGAGCTGAGTGAAAATCAAGACGCAGGTACTTAAGCCAGTGAGCCATGCAGGTACCCCAAAAATCAGCTCTCAAAAAAAAAAAAAGCTAGATTTCCAGTGCTCCAAAAGACAAAACACTGTAATATTAATCAACAGGATGCATGTATCCATGCAGTCATCTCCTTGCTGACTAAATGGATGTCATTAAGCTACCGCATCCAGAAATGGAGAGTCCCCCATCTAGGAAAGTGCGAGTTATGACGCCTGTTTAAACCCCACATCCCCTTAGCAATATCTCTCTTCATTTGATCTCTGTTGTAGAGGGCTGGAATCCTTTACCCAGAGGAAGTAATTGCTAAAGGAAGTAGCAGAAGGGCTGATTAACAGATAGTGTGGGAATTCTGTGACATCAAGTTACGTAACTTTCCACGTCCAATCATGCTGATGAAGCACTCGTGTGCATTGTACAAGAGTTTATATACAAAGAAAGAAGGAAGAGAGGAAGGAAGGAAGGGAAAAGAAAGAGGCAGCATTCCAAGCAGCACACAAGAGGACTGGAGTATTTCTATAGTGGAACGTTCAGGACAACATAACAGCCCCAATACTGCTAAGAATAAGAGAGGCACTGTTTGTTCTCCTAAAACCTGTCTGGCTAATGTTAAGATGGGTTGTGTAACACATAAATACCAATTACGTAGGCATTGTTCTGTAGCAAAAAGACAACAGCGTTCAGTCACTGTGAGTTGACACGCACGTTGGATGGGTACTTGGCTGCAATGTGAGGCCAGGAGACCTTACGCTGAATCAATGAAGATCCCTCCCCCCACAAGCAGGAGATGAGATAAGAAAGGGTGTCAGATGTAGTTTGAGGCTAAAGCGAAGGAAGGGGTGTCTCTTTCAATGGGGAGAATATGGAGGGGGATCTGCACACAGAATGGCCTTGGGCAATCAGGGAGGTACCAGGGCAGTGGGTTGTTTTAATTGGTGGTGACCACCTCTCAGGTGTTTGGAGGCTGTAGGATGAGCTGGCTTTTCTGAAAACCAGAAGTGTATTGGGGGGGTGGAGGAGGGAGGGTGCTATATTTATTTTTCCCACAAAGCCTAAAACAAGGGTGTCCTGAAGTTAATAGGAGTATTTTACCCTAGAAACAGAGATCCATACTCTCCTGGGTTGTAGAGTCATAGCTCTAATAAAGGCCAAGTTTATTTTCTAAATCTCTGAAAGAATCTCTTAAAAAAGTAAGGTGGTACCTTTGGAAGGATCCAGATCGGCAGCCCTGGGGGAGATTTGCCATTCTTGCACCCTTGGGCCATATGGCCAAACTCTCGGCTCAGGGTGGGGATGGGGGGCAGAGGTTGCCTTTGATGAGGAAGTCAGCTCAGCAAACTGAACAACCTCATTGGCAACATCATTTGTTGAATGAACTGGACAACCCCATCCTCGGCCCCCAAATGGCCAACTAGCAAAATAAAAAATACCATTTCCTCCTACGTGTAAATAGACATAAACAGTTTGGAGCCTTGGAATTCCTTCCACTTGGGCTGAAGTGGGTCCAACTGAAACTGACACCCAGCACTTGAGAACCACCCCACCCAATCCCCTCCCCACTCCAGTAATCTAGATTCATTTTCACAAGGTTTGCAGAGTCAACATTGACATTGATAATGAGAGGTTTAAATTTTGTGTTCAAATGGTTAGAACTTAAGGGTTACACACGTATAGCTTGTTTTCTCAATGTTATTTTTCAGTGATATTGGCATATGTTCCTATGCACAGAAAATAATTAGGACTGTGAACATTTTTTGTGGTTTATGTGAACGTAAAACTGAAACTAATAACACATCTTTTTGTAAAACAGATGAGCTTTGAATAGCATCAGTTGTGGTCAGGCAAGGCAAATAACCACCCTGCCTCTCTAGAATAGCAATACTTCAGCTATAGAGACTCTATTTGATGGGAATTTTATGGATATTTGATGTGTAAAATGAGTTTGTACCGTATCGTAAGGTGGAGTCATTTGTAGGGGGAATGAAAAATGTATGACTTCTGACATCTTTTTTTTTCTGAAGTGACATTCGTATAGATTTCTCTGCTCTGACTTGCTTGCCTTCTCAGTGACCCCAGCCATCACCCACGTCCAGGGCTAGGACTGCACGCTGCCTCAAATTTTGTGCTCTGCTGAGCCATCCACTGAGTTACAGTTGGGAAGTCGGTGAACCTCTGACTCCTCACCATCAGAATGTTTTCCAGAGGAACAACTCTGGAATTGAAATAAGCAAGAGCCGGTTCTGCTGGGGGACATAGACCAGGGCGCATAGCTCAGCTGTGGTGGCACAAACACAGAGCGCCTTGGGTGCCGCTAGGTCTCTGTCTTTCCATCATCAAGGGAATTGGTTAGGCGGCTGAGGCTCTGAGCAGTACCCCGGGTCAAATTCTTCCAGCCTACTCAATCTCAGGAGTGTGCTTGCCAATTGGATAAGGTCTCCAGCAGGGCTTGGTGCGTGTTGGACAGTTGTGTAATAAATAAACCTGGCGCCGGGATATCAGGAAGAGAGCAGGCTTGGACACCAGCCCAGGCTTTGGATTTGGCTGGCCCACTGTGATCTGTGTGATCCGGGGCAGGTCACCGTGTGTCTGCAGGTCCCACTCCCCTCCAGTTTGAGTGATGCCCACCTTCTTCAAAGGGGTGTTCTGAGGTCTCCAGGGATGGTGCATTGAGAGGTTTCCAAAAGGCTGCTCAGAGCTTCTGGAGTGTAGAGCTGTAATGAGGACCAGAGGGAGGAGAGCGAAAGGGGCAACACAGTCGGTCCAGCAAGTGTTGCTTTTCTCCATTGCCTTCTGATTAGTTCAGGTGGGCAAGTGATAGGGAAAAAAAAGAAACAGTGTGCTTTAAGAAGATGCGCACTCCGTGGGGGCCTTTTCCAGATCCCTGTGCTCATGGAGAGGGATGGTGGGGCCAGGAGGTCTGTGGACATGGACCCTGGGTGCTGCCCTCCTCCCAAGCTTCCTGGCTTTGCTGTGACCTTGCAGCCTTAACCCCACTCCTGACTGCCTAGGAGGCTGGCAGGTGCTGGATGGGGAAGCAGGTACCCCTGACCCTGCAAACCACTACGTAATACTTGGTGTTCTTACTTTTCTTTGGACCCCCAGCACTCAGAACAGGCCCTAGAAGAGGACTTTGAATTATGGGATACCAGTACACAGCGTGAAGGCTCAAGTGATGTCATCTACCTATTCAGTGTTTCCCCAAAATGTTTCAAATACTCTAGGAAGGAGCTCTGCCAAAACAACAAACAGCAACAATAAAATACACGAGCTGGATAAAGTTCTCTTTTAAAGAATGGTGATGCTCACTGACATAATCAAGACCCTGAGAAGTCCTGTACGAAGAACTCCTTTTGACTTCATTCAAGCCCGTGTTTCCCTGCTTCATTTGGTCTGGGAAGTTTTTTCTGCTTCTTTCCAGGACACGCATATTGCCAAGCACTACTCAGTGGCATATTGGTCTGTATTAGTCTGTTGAATCATAAATCCTCATGCATTTCCGGGTAGTTGCGGGGCCTTCTGTGGAGACATTGTGCTATATGGTCCTTGCCTGCCTGGAAAACAGACTTCATGCAACCTTTTCTCCCGAAGCTCCATCGTTGATGTCTCTGGGGATCACGTGTTCAGCTGGACTCCTTTTTCTACTTCAGAAGCCCTGTCGATCTCTTTGCATGGCAATACCTTAGCTGCCTTGAGCCTCATGTCCATTGTAAATGACGACATGAGACCTGACCCACTAGGCAGTCTCAGGGAGGCCCTGGTTATTTTAGCTGATGTCCCTGTAATCCGGTCAGCTTTGCTGTGGAAATCTATCCAGGGTAGTCCCCATTTCTTGTCCCCTCCATCGCCGGTCACTCTGACCCGGCCACCATTCTGTCTCTCTGGGACAACACCACCGGAGCCACCTGACCAGGCTGTTCCCAGCACAGCAGCCGGGGTGATCCAGCTAAAACACAAGTCAGATCAAGTCAGTCCTCCCATATCTGGGAAAATGCTAACGTCCTGACAGTGGCCTTCAGGGCTTTTTGTCACCAGGGTCCCTGCCACATTCCCTTCCCCACCCTGCTACAGCCACCCTAGGCTTCTTGCTCTCCCTACAATGTTCCAGGCAGGGTCCTGCCTGATTTGGGGACAAGAAAAAAGAAAAAGCTTTGCGTTTCCTCTCCCTTCTGCCCAGGAGGTTCTTCCCTGTGGCTTTCATGTGGCATGTTTTCCTCCCTTCCATGGTCTGTCAAATGCCATTTTACCAGAGAAGCTTGCCTTGCTGTCCTGTATAAAACAGCATCCCTTCCTGACTCCACCCCCTTCCCCAGTAATTGTTCTGTATCCCTTTCTCTGTTTCCCTCTCCCCTCCCCCCACCCAACACCCATCAGTGCCCGACATGTGATATATTTACTCGGTTATTTGTTTATTGTCTCCTGCCCACGGGGCTGTCAGCTGACCTAGAGCAGGGACTTGACTTTGCTCTGGGCAGGCGGTATCCCCAGCTCCTAGTGCGGTGCATGGCATGCAGGCAGACCTCAGTATCCAGCTGTTGAGTGGATGAGTCGCAGAGACCACCGTCCCGTTAGCAATGTGACCGGGGCGGGTTGTATGTAAGAGGTGGTTGGTTGAATATCGGGGAACTTTGTGATTTGCCGTGTTATTTTGAATAGCTCAGCCTGGAAGCCTGTCCCAGGTTCAGAGACTGCTGCATCTGAGTAGAATTGTCACAGCTGAAGGTGAGAACCAGAGGCTCATCAGGACATGAGGAGAGACATGCAGACAGCCCAGAGAAGGCTGAGGACGGAGCCTTGCAGAACAGCCACAGCCTGCCATCATGGTCGGTTGTTTCCTGGAATAGTAATGGTCATTTGCTGCATGAATGCTTTTTTTTTGCCGCGGTCTATCTTTGCTGCCTTCTACAGATGTCATCGTATTTTAATCTCTGTTTCAAACCTTGGAGAATGCAATGGCTTGCACTTGAGCAAACAGCTCGCCATTCATCAGGGGTCAGTTTGGATGACAGAGCAGAAAAGGGCCCAGTCTTCGGCCTCAGTTTCCTTACAGCGAAATGAGCAAATAGGAAGTGAGGGTCTTAAAGGCCCCTTGCTATCACAGACGGTCCGCTGTTCTAGGAACGAAGTTGCCTCAAAGCCACAAGAATACACGTGGCATTTATTTCACGACTCGGTGTAGCAAAGCACTTAAGAAATTAAAGCTGCACCCATGGGTGGGGGTGGTGGCCTGGTGGAGAATGCTCCCCTCCTGCTGTTGACCAGGAGGCTGTAGAAATGGTGCAGCTCAGAGACGGTGGGCTGCAGTGAGGAACCTCATTCAGGTAGAGGGGGGTCCCCCTGTAATGGCCGAAGCTCAGGCGACGGGGAGAGGCTGTATTCAGGGTCCTGCTCTGTTGAGGTAGAAGCATCTTTAGAGGACCCCCAGGGGCCTGGAGAACGTTCAAAGGAATCACAGGCACCTACAAGGTTGACCAGCTTCCGAGAAGGACTTGACGAAAAGGAAATGTGTGTTGACTGTAAGAGTACAATTCAGGTAGCAGCTCATCGACCAAAGCCGTCAGACTGCAGCTGGAAGTTTCCAAGTCACCTGGTCTGCCTGTCCTGACAACGTAGCTCCTTGAGATAGGCCGGTGCCCACCATGCTGGAGCCGTGTGCAGGCGGCCAGGTTTGGACCCCGGAGACCCTGAAGCTGTCGGAGAGGGTCTCTGCCAGACTCCCCGGGGCAGCAAGAAGAGGCTCTTTCTCAGTCCAAAGGGAGAATGAATGCTAAGCTCAGGTTCCACGAACTCCTCACGAATCTCAGCAGTGCAGTGGGGCTGGTAACAGTATTCCCATTTCACAGATGGGAACACGGAGGCTCACACAGGTTGAGGCATGCTCTGTGTCACACTGCCTGCTGCCGAGGGGAGAGTACGTTCTCTTTTCCTCTGGTCTTTCTGTGATACGGGCCTGTCCTTTGGGCCAGGTGGTGGGTTGTCTGCTGCATGACAGGGAGAGTGAGACCTGATTACAGTCCTGTGGGCCTCCTGGGTCAGGGCCCCGGCTCCTGTGAAAGGCCAGATGCAGTGAGTTCTGTTCCTGTGGGTTCATGTGCTCTGGAACAGAGCGCAGGGAGCTCTTACTTGGCGAGACATGCCCAGGCCATCACCTGACTTGTATTTGTCAGCCGAGAACATAAACCATTAAAAATATGCAAAAGGGGCGGTGCCTGGGTGGCTCAGTCAGTTGAACGTCCAACTATGGCTAAGGTCATTGATCTCACAGTTCATGAGTTCGAGTCCAGCATTGGGCTCTGTGCTCACAACTCAGAGCCTGCAGCCTGCTTCGGATTCTCTGTCTCTCTCTCTGCCCCCTTCCCTGGCCACTCATACTCTGTCTCTCTCTAAAAAATAAAACATTTTTAATTTTTTTTTAAATATGCAAAAGGAGGCACCTGGGTGGCTCAGTTGGTTAAGCATCTGACTCTTGATTTCAGCTCAGGTCATGGTCTCAGTTTGTGAGTTCCAGCCCCGCATTGGGATCCGTGCTGACAGTATGGAACCTGCTTGGGATTTGCTTGCTCTCTCTCAAAATAAGCTTTTCAGGGACACCTGGGTGACTCAGTCAGTTGAGCATCCAACTTTAGCTGAGGTCCTGATCTCACGGTTCGTGGGTTTGAACCCTTCATTGGGCTAGCTGCTGTCAGCACAGAGCCTGCTTCGGAGCCTCTGTTCCCCCCTCCCCTGCCCCTTCTCTGCTTGTACACGCTCTCTCACAAATAAACATTTTAAAAAACCTTCAAACTAAAAAATTTTTAAAAACCTTTAAAAATATGCAGAAGATCATTTTCCAGGGATATGGAGATTGTCACTTATAATCAAGCTGTTTTACTTGGTTTTAAATCCAGCCGAGACATAGACTCGTCATGACATTGTGAAGTCCTAAAGGACCTTCAAACGTCCTGCTGGCTCGAGCCTGTTGGGGGATAGGCCTTGGGCTTGACATCTAACACAATGGGTTTAATTCCTAGACTTGCTTCACACAGCTCTGTGACTTTGGGGCAAGATACTGGGCCTCTCTGAGCTTCAGTTTCTCCCCTTGCCAAGTGGTGTAAGACTAGTGTTCACCTCATGGGTGACAGAAGGCTGGCAGGCATGGAGTTGGATAGTGCACGTGAAAGGTTGCGCACACAGTAGGTGCTCACCAACAGCAGAAACTGTGATGACAAAGCCCCCAACAACCTGGACTGAGGCTTCCAGAACATCTCCCCTAATCTAGGCTGAGGCTTCAGCATAAGCCCATTTCTTTTTGTCTGGACGATGGCAGGGGAGACATACAAGGGCGTAAGTCCGTGCCTTTGTCGCCACCAGAGAAGAGAAGGGAAAGTAAGGAACCTGTGGGTCAGCCCCTCTTGGTCTCCCCCCACTCAGCGGGCTGTGTGGGCATCTGGCCACTTGCTGGCTCGTTTAAACACCACTCTGCTCTGAGCCGAATACCTGGGCACAGATGTGAAGCGTGGGTGCAAAGAGCCAGAGAAAGAGCTGGAAAGAAAACTGGCTCTTTTTGGAAGGCTGTAGGGGTGAAAATGCCCTAGATTAGGGTTTTCTTTCCAGGCCTGCAGTTTAAATTACAGTCATAATTTATTGCTATTATGGGCACTGAACTGTACTTGCCCCGGGCTCTGCAAACACAGGAAATTAGCCAGGCCTCTCAGAAATGGTGTTCAAACAGCACTAGGAAAAAGAGGCTCAGTGGTTAAAGAGCATTGGGAGGAAGCAAACCTGCCTTCTCCTCCATCCCAGTCGCCAAAAAGCCCACCTCCTCCTGCTCCATCTGCCCACTCAGACACTTGTCTTTGAAAATCAAATTAACACACGTTCCTGAGTGCCTGGGGTGCCAGGCTCTTGACTGGAAGAGGTGGGGGAAATGGAACTTTTCATGATGTCCTCCTTCTCCGTACAGGGAGAATGTGGGTTTTTTTTTTTTTTTCAGGCTCAAGGTGTTCTGGGAATTCAGCAACATGGTCACTGGTGAGGTAGAGGAGAGGGTGCGGGAGGGAGAGGAGGAGGAGGGGACACCAGGCATGGCTCTGATATGGTGGAAACCGGCCTGGCTTGATGGTAGGTCCAGCCCCCAGAGCGGTTGGCATTCTCTTACTCTGTTCCATGACTGAGCAGCCATGGCAGACAGAAGCTTTGGACAGTAGGACATACTTGAAGGCAGATGAGTAGCAGTTTCTAGTTCCAGAGAGGACCGTTTGCCATGGCCTGTGACAGTCAAGGTCCGTCCTCAAGGCAGGAAGGGAAGAGCTTAGGCCTGGGGCTGAGCGTCTTGGTAAATGTATGCCGGTCACCTTTCATACATGACGTTGGGAGGCTTGGCTCCAAGGCAGGCCTCCATTTCCACAGGAGAGCTGGAATGCGAAGTGGGCAGTAAATTGGGGCAGAAGGTAGTGCTCCCGCTTGGCGGTGAAGTGAATAGCCTGCCATGTGCTGAGTGTCATCCTTGGGGGCATTGCTTCTGCATACTGACCATAGCCTCTGCATACTGACCGTAGCACCGAGTCTAGTCCCTGCTGGCTGGTGGGGCTGGGGTGCCCGGCCACTTCCGCCCATGAAGCTTGTAGGTGGATGCTTCCAGATCCAGAAACAATGGCCAGGAAACCTAGTGAAGGCAGGAGCTGGTAGTTTAGTTGGACGTAAGAAGAATAAACACGAGTTGCTAGAAGAGCTACCAAGAGTGGACCCATGAGTGATTTCCAAATGAATCGTCCAGATCTCATCAGTTAGAGGAACCGAGGGTGGTGGGAAAGAGGTTCAGGCGAGGCCATCTTCAAGGAGGAGATGAAATTTCTGCTGTACTTGGAAGTTTTTGTCAGGCCCAATGGGGGCAAGTGAACCTTATGGGCAAGAAAACAGTGTGAACAAGGCCCAGGGAGGCAAGACTAGGAGTTAGCAAACCAGGTTCTGCTGGTGCAGGTGTGTTGGCTGTGACCAGGAAAGGCTCTGAAGGCCAAAGAAAGAAGCTAGTCCTGACCCTGAAAGATTTAGGCATTGGGAGTCTCAAGAGCCTGTACTTTGCACAGTGATAGAGACAAAGAAATGGGACACAGAGAGACCAACGTAAAGAACTATGGCGTGGCTTAAAGAATGAGTTAAGGTGAATCAGGATGGTGGCATTGGAAATGAGGGAGAAAGAATGGATGCCAGAGGGCCATCAAAGCAAGAGTGGAGACAACCGAGGAAAAAGACCCTGAAGACTGAATGTGTGAGTGACAGATGGTCACGGCCACAAAAGAAGGGGGGAGGGGAAGATGGGAGGAGCTGATGGATGAGCTTCGAGTGGGTGGATTGAAGCAGTGATGGGCATCTGAATGCTGATGTCTCCAGATGACTTAGGTGAGGATAAGATACGGGAGAGGTCAGCGCTGCGTTGTATACTTGAAAATCTCCTCTGAAGAGCAGATCTCACTAGAAGTGATAGTGGAGACCACTTCAGTCGAGAAGCGTGTAGGGAAGGAACACAGGCATTTAGCCACTCCACACCCATGTGTGACTGGAGAGGAAGGAACAGATAGAGGAAGAGCCCCAAGTTAGGAAGAAGCCATAGAAAGCAGTCAGCTGTTACTTGAGAGAGAGAGAGAGAGAGTCCAAAGAAGAAAACACCACAGGTGGATGGTTGCAATGGCTGCCGGGAGATTAGAGAAAGTGAAGGTTAAGGTCTGGTTGTTGGAGCTGATCCCTCAAAGGTCTAGAGAAGTTTCAAGAAGGTGGCTTCCATAGGGGCGCCTGGGTGGCTCAGTCGGTTAAGCGTCCGACTTCAGCTCAGGTCATGATCTCATGGTTTGTGAGTTTAAGCCCCACGTCAGGATCTGTGCTGATAGCTCAGAGTCTGGAGCCTGCTTCAGATTCTCTGTCTCCCCCTCTCTCTGTTCCTCCCCCACTCATGCTCTATCTCTCAAATATAAACAGCAAAAAAAATTTAAAAATATATTAAAAAAAAAAGAAGGTGGCTTCTATCAAGCTTGAGGAGCTGGGACGAAGGGCGTAGGGAAAGTGTGGGTGGTGGTGAAAAAGTCTAACCAGACTGGCCAACAGTCTTCCAAAGCTGTGAGTCCAGATCTTGCTCCCCGACAGGAAAGGAGGTGCTGTGTGGAGCGTGCTCTGGAGAGGGTGGGAGATGGCTGCATACAAGCAGGGGGATCATCCTCACAATGGCAACTCCATCATCCCCATGCTCAAATATAGGGGCAGTAGAGCAAAATGTGGGTGAGGAAGGCTGACAAAGGGCGCTTGTAGCAAATAGCCCCTGTCTTCTCGGGCACAAAGAGAAGGTGCTGGCAGTGGGGTTTGGAGAGGGAGAGAGAAGGCACAGGTGGACATTTAGGGACAAGAGGTTCCGAAGAGACTGTTGTATGGGAGCACTGGCTCCGGAATCCGTGAGAAGACAGGGAGCGCAAGGCGAGCCCTTGGGGATGCGTGGTACTCTTCACGATGTTCAGGGAACATGCACGGGGACCCTGTGTTGGGGTTTGCTCCAGTAGGTGGGGCTGGAGGCTTCCTGCTAGTGAGCCAGGGATATACGAGAACTAGCCAAAATGCAGGGGGAGGCCCCAAAACTGGGTTTGGAGACATTAAAAGGGAAGCTTCTTAAAAGAAGGGAGCTAAGCAGGTGGCAGGTGGAGAAGGCTGGGGGGCAGGAGGGCGTGCAGGGATGGGGGCTGCAAACTGAGACCGCAGGGATGGAGTAGAGAGGATGGTGATGTGGGCCAGGGCTGGACTGTGGCGGCTACAGGGCCAGCTGTGAGGGTTGAGGCCTCTGAGGGACTGAGAAAGACAGGCTGGAGGTGATAGGTGCAGGGCGGAGCCTGGGGAGGAAGAGGTGCGGTGGGAGGGCACTGGATGTATATCAGCTGCTTTGGACTTAGAAGCCCTGCCGCTAAGAAGCTGGGCAAGTCACTCAGGTTTCCCGGATGAGGGGGCTCATGTCCACACCCTCCCTCTGTTACTACCTAAGGTGGTCCATGGGACAGCAGGGGCCGTGGGAGCGATTCGGAGCCATGACCTTGTGTGCTCCAGCTTCAGGTATCCAGGGCCGCGACTGGCAACTCCTTCCAGCCCGTTCTACATCGTGCCCCACAAGCCTTACTCGTAGCATCAGCAGCAGCAGTAGCAGGCTGCCATCACCTTGTGGCCCTGCCACTCTCCTTCTGCAAGAAATGGAAGCTCTGAATTCCACAGCCGGGTTCAAATCCGTGCCCTCACCAGCCTCCTGGCAGATAAGCCAGAGCTGCCGCAGCAAACCAGGAAAAGTGGCTGGAGAGAGACCCACCAGACTGGTGAACACAGAGTGGAGCCTGATGAAGGCATCAAGTGCAGGAATACTCCCCCCCCCCCCCGCCAGCGTCCTCCCCATGCCCACCAGCAGGCTTGCAGACCTCAGTGCCCATCCCCTATGGCTATTGGTTGTGACCTGGGTGTTTCTCGGTCACAGTAATGTGACTGCAGCATCTGATCCCACTGCTAGCACTCACCCTGTGCCTGGTGCCTAGCCTGGGAAAAGGCTCTGCATGGGGACTTCCCCCCACCCCCGCCAGGAGACTATTTTTAGAGGGTTCCAGCTGAACTGCCACTGTGAACACAGGTCTTCACTACGGACGTCTGCGTCATTAACCAGGGGTACAGGTGTGTTCGTCCTAGAAGGGGGCTGACGCTGCTCCCCATGGGGGCTCCCCAGGCTGGCGGGCTGTTGCTTTCAGTCCCGTCGGGTGGCTTTGCCTGTCCTGCTGCCTGTGAGTCAGGCTGGAGTTTTTCCCCTGGGACCATCCGGTCCCCCACGCCTGGGGGAGGGGCAGGGGCTGCGTCCTGAAGAGCTGTGTGGGGCTAGCCCCAGGTCTTTGGCCCCTTGACATCCTGGACTCCTGGAGCCTGCCTCTCTCTGGCTTGCTGGCACAGAGCAAATGTGGACGTGCCCACTCCCGGTGCCCTGGATCTGGAGCCTTGCCTCGGAATCTGGTGCCTGCTCCGCACCAGCTCTGTGGCCTTGAGCAAACCACGTCCCTGACTCCAGTCTCGAAGCCTCTGCTCGCTCCTCTGTAATATGGGATGATAAGAATACTGATTCCATGACGTTGGTGGGAGAGGCAGAGGAGCTAAAGCATGGAGCTCTGTGTTGTTCACTGTTCAATAAATACTAGCCCTGCCCCTTCCCTTTGCTCCCCCTTAAAGACGACTTTTTACCCACGGACTTTGTTAGTCACTGCTCTGGCCAAGCCCTGCGCGAGGCCCAGGTGAGCTGTTGGAGTTTGAAGTGCTCATGGGACAGCAGGAAGACTTTGGTGTGACTAAGACTTTGCTGGCAGAGATGTGGGGGCGGGGAGTGATTTTCCTATGATAACACCCTCCTCTTGAGGTGTGCCTGATGATCTCCAGATTCTACCTGATGGTGAAGATCAATAGGCAGGCAGGAAAAGGAGGCCCTTTGTCTCTTCCTAAGGATCCCCTCCAACCACTGTCTGGGTCGGCTCTGCACAGAGCCTGTCAGCAGCCCCTGGAGAGCCCACCCACGTCGTATGGGAAGACTGAGTCCAACCCAGCTGCTCATGGGACGGCTGCCCTCTGCCTCAATGCGTCTATATGCTGTCCTCTGGGGCAGACCTAAGGTTTTAGTGGTGCCTGCGAGGGGAAGAAGAGAAAGAGGTCATAGTGGTCTTCGTGTCAGGGCAGTGAAGACTGTGCCCTCCCGTTGTTCCCAAAGCACAGGTCACACAGGATGATACGGGGGAAGAGACATGCATGCAGGGTCCCTGAGAGAGCATGCTTCCAGAGAGCCAGCACCCTTCTCCCATTGTCTTGACCAGCATGTGTCCCAGCTTCAAGGCGGGGACAGATTTTCCCAGCTGTCATATTTTGCAGGACCCATGCCTCTCTCTGAGTCAGGTGTTTTGCCAGCCAGGTAGACTTATAAACTCCAACAGTATTTTTCTCCACAGCACACACCTTTGTCATGTCCTGAAGCTTCTGGCTTGAAGCCGTGTTGAAATCTGTCAGCTCACTGAATTAACAGGACAATCTCAACAGATTCATTTGGCAGAAACACCAGATTCCTGAAACCACATGGGCTGGCCCGCGTGACCCCTGCCCCGGCAAAGTGAAAAAAGTACGTCACGGGTTTTGGGGTTAACTGGCCCTGGAAAGCAGCCAGATTCTGTTAACATTTTCTTACGTGGTAACCGTGACCGCCGTCGACTCACATGTTGGATTCTGTGTGGGTGTTATTGATGAAGGGAGCCCGAGAGACAGGGAGAAGGGAGGGCGGGCCCTGCACTCTCCTGCAGAGAGAGAGCTGGCCCCAGTAGGCAGACTGGTGACAGGAGCCCAACTGCCTTCTTTTTGACATCAGTGCTCAGAAGACGCCTGTGTCCACATCTTATCGCCGTGGGCTACGGTAGAGCATTTGGCAAACCCAGTGCCCAGCATAATGTGTTCCAAAGATACGTATCCTTTCAAGCCACCTTAGAAATCTGTTCAATCATTTGTTTCTCTGGATGTGATTTTAATGGCAATTAAAAAAAAAATCCTGGCTTCATTGTTGTGTGACCTCATGCAAATTACATATTCTCTCCCAATCAGAGAGAGCTAGTGAGGATAAAATGAGTTAGCACACGGGGTTCCCCAGATGGTAGCTGATTCTCAGGGAGTGTCAACCCCAAGCCCTTTGCTGGTGACATGATGTGGTGTCTGTTGCCGTGTCACTGTAGCATGTTTTTAGGTGGCCCGAGAGTAACGTGCCTTCCATAAAGGTGTGGTATGCATTCATTCATTCATCTGAGATTTACTGAGCTCCTATTATGTGCCGTTAAAGGTGTGGTCTTCCTTCCTTCCTTCATTTATTATTCACTCATTCATTCATCTGAGATTTATTGGGCTCCTATTGTGGGCTGGGCATTAAGGCCACAAAAATGAATGAGGCACAGCCCTGCCCTGAAGCAGCTCCCACTCTGGAGACCTGTTCACATAAGCTGTCATGTTATTTTCTCTCTTAATGATGACTCGAAGGGAAGCAGGTGTCAAGGGCATCAAGAACCCAGGCAGAGGGAGCGGGTGGGAAGGCGCCAGAGTATCTTGCCATTCCATGCCATTTGTTACAGTGATGCCCTAGGTTTTAGAAGACAAAAGCCACAGCCGATTTGTAGTGAGAGCCTTCCCCCTTCTGGGAGTGGCAGGAAGACCAGAGTCGATGGTGCATTTTATTGCTTTGGGAGTAGATTCCGTCAGAAGGTATAGAGATGGGGCAGGAAATCCTGTCTGAATCCAAAGTTCCCATCCGGTGGCATAAAATCCGGAGGAACTCTTGGAGGGAGGGAAAGAAAAGTATAATATTCGAGCAATACGAGAAAGTCCTGACTTCAAAAAGGACAGATTTTTAGCAAAGGAAGTTGGATATTTAGAGGTGCTTTTTTTCCCCCAGAATTATTTTTAGCTCCCAGCTATATAATTTTTCTTGCCGACTTAGGTGCAGTATGCAGATTAGACCAGTTGTGTTTGGGAATGAAAAACAATCCCCATCCTCTGGTTGGAAAGTCAGGAAGCGTGCAGTGTCGTCGTGCATTCAAGGGCACTGGGGCACAGGAATCTGTAGGGAGATTCCTGCAGACAGCCGGGATGTGTGGAATCACTGAGTGGGGTGGTTATCACAGCAAACCAGAACCCATTTTACAGGAAAGGAAACCCCGAGAAATTGAGTGGCTTGCTCTGGGTCACATGACTGTAGGGAAGGGTGTGAACCAGAACTCTGAGGGTCCCTTTGGGTTTCCTGCTACTGTAAGTGCGACGTGAGGGTTTGGGTGATAAGAGGGCTAAAGCCTCTGCAGGGCTTCTTGATGCTTCTCCTCCTAAGGATAAGACTCCATTTAAACAGAATTTCCCCTTCTTTATAGAACGTACAGAGTCTAGTAGCTGCTTACATCCTAAATGGCCACAGTGATGCCAAACAGCTAGCCTGGTCCTGTTTTTTAAACTAGGGGACTGAAATTCATTGTCCTTTAAAAAATTAAATCTCTTTTTCATCTTTTGGTAACCCGTAGGAGCAGGAAAGTGGAACTTTCAGAGAATATGTCTGTAAAAGAGAGATTGACTTTTAATAAACACCTTTGAAAATTGGGACTGATCTTACCTTCTTGCTTCAGGAAATCCTTCTGGAGGACTCAGTCCTCATCCCACTGGTTCTGATCCTGCGTGGTGCTTGAGCTCCGTCGTCTGAGGCCGAGACCCTTGCCTTGTTTCTCTGTGTTTGGGGGCGCTCAGAGCATCCTTCATGCCTGGTTTAGTGCATGGTGCTTTAAATCTCAGTGATTTCTTTAGCAGATCTCTCTTTTCTTTTCGTTTCTAGACTATAGTTTTATAAATAGAGGTGATTGGCTGAGAGGTGACAAGGGACAGGGCTCCCCCTGCCCTCCCAACTAGTCCTCAAAGTTAACTGAATCTCAGGTCCTTTAGGATAAAATAGTATGCTGTCCAACTTACTGTTACAGTGAGTTCAGCCTTTTATTTTTATTTTTTTTGGAATCCATAGTAATCTGTATTTAAGTGGAATTCCTCCTACCGTATGTTGATATATGTTTGTGTGCAGTGATGTATGTGCGTTTATATTCCTTGACCCACCCATTTCTCAATCTAACAAATGTTTGTTGAGTGCCTACTATGTGTCAGGCTTTTCTCTCTGAGTCCTGGGGATGCAGCCATGGAAATACAAGGTCCCAGTGTTCATGGAGCTTACACCCTGGGGTAAGGGAGACCAAAAAAACAAAACAAAACAAAACATTAAAATAACAGTAGTAACAGGGTGCCTGGGTGTCTCAGTCTGTTGAGCATCCAACTTTGGCTCAGGTCATGATCTCGCGGTTTCATGAGTTCGAGCCCTACATCAGGCTCGCTGCAGTCAGTGCAGACCCCTCTTGGGATCCTCTGCCCCCCACCTCTCTGCCCCTCCCTGCTTGCACTCTCTCAAAAATAAATAAACATTTAAAAGAAAAAACAGTATTTATAACTGCTCTAATGAAAGCAGAGCAGGACGAGAGGCTCAATGGTGAGTCAAGCGCATCCTTCCCGAAGTCTGAGGCTCTCACTTACTGTAAGACTATGGGTGATACTTCATAGGGTTCTCGTGAAGAATATTGGGGGGACATTGGGCACTGATGAGTGCTGATTTCAAACAACGGCAGTCCTATGGCCAGTAAACATGTTGATGGCAGTCACCTGTGTTTTGGGGGCAGTGCTAGGCATGGAGCCAGGCACCGAACGTTCTTGATGTCTGATTTTGGACATGATTCTGCAAGGCAGGTCTACTCCATTCCATGTGGGAAGGAGATGAGTCTTTGTTTCAGGCCACTGTCAATTCTCTTCTCTCCCGGACCTACCCCGTAGCGGTCCTCTGTGACAGTTTACCGTTAAACCAGGGTTACTTGAGATTATCAGTCAGCAAAACAGACAGAATTTTTCTAAGTTCTCCGCCCCCTAAGTGGCTGCTATCTACCTTGCCAGTGTTGTGTGATTCATCGCTGAGTAGGAGCTAATATTTCCCCAGGGCCCTTTAGCAGCGGGAAAACGCTAAAGAAGTGGTAGAGAGGTTTCTAAGTTACTTAGCAGATTTTATGAACTGCTAATTACCTCATAAAGGCATTTTATTGGCCAAGGGTGATCTGTTACTGGCTCTGTTTACATATCTCAGTCTCTTTGCCTGTTTCTTCTGCCCTGGAAAACTCTGCCTTATGTCCAGCAGAGGAAGTTTTGGATGTCCAAGCCAGTGCCCACCACTGGTCCCCACATGTGGGGACAGGGACTCTGCTGGTGCTGTATCTCGTGATGCTTGGAGCAGGATATGACCTCTCGATTTGATTGGTTTAATAGATTTGGCCACAGACGGGAGCCTTGGTTTTCTTATCTGCCAAGTGATGGAAAGAAGGTTTGCAAGGCAGATTTGTGTATATTTGCGTTTGTTTGCTTTCTGAATGGGCTCTTCCACTTCTGAATCTTTAAGAAGTTTCTTACTTGGGGTACAGAAGTGACAAAGGAGGTGGTGAGTGTAACAGATGACAGAGAGAAAGTGGAACTAGCCAGTTTCTGTGTCATTTGCATTTTCCCCCCACTGATTAGAATGCCTTAAAATGGAAAGGGTGGGGCAAACAGGTTCACAGAGCAACTGGAGTCCAGAGTAATTAAAAAAATAACACGGGGCCCTGGGGCTCTCTGAGTTCTGTTTTGTATTTTCTTAAGAGGGTTTGGAGAAATCAGCTCATAGATCCACTGCCTGGTTCTTTTAAAAAAAAAAAAAATCCAGGGAATGAGGAAAAGGAGATCACAAAGTTGTTATGGTTTGTATGAAGCAGGGAATGAGGGCTTCTGGAAATAATAGGCAACACGCGGGAGAGAGTGACAGCATTTCTCCACCAAATGTCCAGAGTGGATTAGTAAACAGATGGGGAGCTTCGGTTGAAGATGACTGGGAATTGTCATGAGCTTTCTAAAAACAAGCGGGGCCAAGTCAAGGCATTGCATTTCTGATAGAGTCGCTGTTCTATCAACCTGATGCCCAAGATAAGACTTCCTGGATATGTGTTAATAAATTTTCTCATCATGTCCTTGGAAACTTGTTAAATAACACATTGCTTCCATTTACAGAGAGAGAAGTCACGTGTTAGACGCGGGCTTTTATATATGTTGTCCGTAGAATCCTCGGGTCAACCACGTGAAAAAGGTACTCTCTCGCGATTTTTCCTGTATTGTGGATGAGCAAATTGAGGCTCAGAGAGATGAAGCAACTTGCCCAAGGTTGCACGGCCAGGAGGAGCAGAAGAGGAGTCTCGCCCCAGTTTCTTTGCCTCTCTTACCCATGCTCTTAACCACAATGCTACACTGCCCTGATAGGATTCGTATAAGATTGGCATTGGTCTGCAAATACCACCTCTGGGGTGGGCCGCCACTGGTGTCTTCCCTTCGCTTTGTGCCATTCAACATTTTTATCCATGACCTGAGTGAAAACATAAAGGCATACTTTCCCACATAAGCTAAGCAGTTGGCACAGGATGGAAACGGACCGTGCACGGTACGGCATGAAATAATCTGTCCAACAATGGGTGAAAACCACAAGGGCCACTGCATGGTGTACATTTCTGCATCTTGGTTTTTAGTTACTTTTCAGGTAAGCCACATGTGTGCAAGAGGGACACTTTATGGCAGAGCGCATGGAGAGGATGTGCATCATTTAGAGCCTGCATTGCCTCTTTTCATCAGTGTCCTCCTCAAAACGCATAAACCACCTGTTTGAAAATCTTCCCTAGAATCTGGGCCAAGGATTAGCAGTGAGCAGAAAACTAATCCCTTTTGCTGACTTGCTGCTGATCACACTGGGTGCTGCAAGGCATGTCAGAGGAAAGGAGACCCAGGGGGTCAGTGGAGGGAGAGAGGAAGGTGTGAGGTATAAGTCGCTGGTCCGGTGTTTGTCAGGTTGTGACAGAGGTGACAGGGCCAGGCACAGGCCTCCTGGGGATTTCAGTGATTTACTTCTCATCTCCAGCCAGAGGGTTGTCTCATCAGAACCAGAATCCAAGCCTCTGGACCCTATTAGTACCAACGGGAAAAACCACCAGCGCTGAAATCTGCCCCTCCAACCTGGCCTCGATCTGCTGGCCCCCAAAAGAGACATGCACCTGTTCCTTGATGCTCAGAGGCCTTGCCCTGCCACGCTGCATTCGTCAATAAATACTTATTGATGACCGACAGCACCAGAGAATGTTCTAGGTCCTGAGGATATACTTTTACTAAAACAGAAATAAAAAGAGAAAAGGAAAGAAAAAGACACATACCGACCATCAAATCGGTAACTGTTCTAACCTACAAAGAAGACAACTGGGATACTGGATTTAACGCAATATTCAAACAGCTCAAATATACAATACATTTTTTAGGCTAGAATGGCCAGGCTTTTTTTTTTTTTTTCCCTAAGTGGGTTTTATTCCACAATGGAATCACTGCTTCTAATTTTCAGGGAACAGGCTGCAGCTGGGGCTTTTTCCATGGTTTCCAAGGCCAAGTGCAGAATGCCTGGAGTTGGTGTTCCCAAGAATTTTTGTAGGACCTGGAAATGAGAGCATGTTGCTTTTTGCTGGCGTAGCTCTTCAGAGATCTTGACTTCTTGCTTCAGAAAGAGGGGTGTGTGTGTGTGTGTGTGTGTGTGTGTGTGTGTGTGAACCCATGAGCCCATGTGTGTGTTTAAACATCAGAGAAAGTCGGACCCATGGCCAGACAACCCCCTCCCCAAACTTCCAGTTGCTTGGATGAATATCCTGTTTCCTTCAGGCCCCAGAGGGCATATGTTCAAGTAAATACTTTCATTCAATTACATCCTGTTGCCAAGTAATTTCTTAAAGAAGAGGCAGTAAATGGAATTTCTTCTGGGAAAGTTGTGCTATCATCACTGGATGGCTTTCTTTGGGAGGAACACGTTTATTTGAAAACTTTCCACAGCCTGTAGTATTTACAAGCCAGATCTCTGACCAGGGGGAAGGAAGGAAACATGTTCACTTTGAGAGGATGCCAAATTTAGGATTTGTCCCTAGTGGTGTGGGAACAGCTGTCAGAGATCGTTTGGCCCGCCCAGCCAGGCCCTTACACCGTGGTGAGCATGAGAGACAGGGTCGCTGTGTTCTGGGGATTAAAGATCCTTGCTGGGGGGGCCAAAGCAGGGATTGGACCTGGGCTTGGTAAGTGTCCACATCCAAGCTTTCCATTTTGCATCTTTTACCTACTTAGCTGTAGTCATTGCCTGGGCAAAGGCCCATGTGAACATTTGCTTTTGAAAAATGTTTATGTTTTCTCCCAAGGGAATACATACTTCCCATAGAAAATTTGGAAACATAATAGAGACTAACAAGGAAAATAAGAATCCTCTAGTTTTCCACATCGCAGGGATAAAGTACAGTTTTGTCTGTTTCCCCCCCACCCCGTATTTTTTTTTCCTGATCACATATATGTAGTCAAGCCAACACTATGAATGAATGATTTTATAAGATTTTGAGAATGACATCTGCTCTAAGGAGCTGAGTTCCCATCCAGCTGAAGCCTGAACTCTTGCCTTCACATACATTTTTTAAAAATACTTATTTTTGAGACAGGTAGAGCACAAGTAGGGGAGGGGCAGACAGACAGGGAGACACAGAATCCCAAGCAGGCCCCAGGCTCTGAGCTGTCAGCACAGAGCCTGATGTGGGGCTCGAACCGGCAAACTGTGAGCTCATCACCTGAGCTGAAGTCGGCTGCTTAACGGACTGAGCCACCCAGGCGTCCCCCATATACATTTGAATGGAACTTTTCCATCTGGTATTAAGAAGGGTAAAAGATCTGTGATTCAATTAGGCACCTTCTGGGCTTAGGTGATGAGTCTGTGAGCCCAGAGGCCACAGGTCATTTACCTAGGAATGATTCAGAATTGCATTTATTAAGGTGCATTATTGCTCTAATAAAATGTTCTGGGCTATAATTTTGTAACAATTGGTACTAGAAGTCCCAGAGGAGTTGTGCATTTATCTTGAACACGGGCTCTACCCAGGCCCCCACCAGCACAGCAAAGTTTGCTTTAATGATGTTCCTTTGAATAATTTAAATGCCACCCTCCTGTTGATTCTTTCTGTGTATTTTATTCTGCAAAATGCCCCAAGGGGTTAGTTGGTTTTCAAAAGCTGCATGTTAGACACAGTTGGATATTTTTTTTTTTTCCTTCAGCGGCTTTGAGATTTATGCACTGATGGTTTTCTCAGACAAATACCAAGGGAAACGACCTTTGCAAAATACAAAATTTCATCCTGGGAATCCACGGTCGACAATTTCTCGCCTTCCACAGAGCCCGTGGCAGAAGCCCAGGGGTGGGGGAGATGGGGGGAGAGGATGGTGGCATCCTGCCAGAGCCATAGCAAAGAGCACGGTCACTACCCTTCCCTAAAATGATTTAAAAATCTGCTATCATCCCCGCTTATTGAACCATGGAAACCCAATGGCGAACTTGGAAGAACTCTGCCCTGAGAGCTAAAAGATTTGGAAAATTTCAGGTCTAACAGGGGTCTGAGAAGTCGTTGTTCCCCAGAGCTTGGATTTACAGAGGAGGAGATGGAGGTCTGCCAGAGTTAAGCAGGATGCCTTAAGTCACACCCACCACTCCAGAGGGGGATTGAAACCCACATCTCCTGAACCCCAGCCATGCTTCTCCAGTGCCCCATGAGACCTCTCCAGCACCTCTCATGTCCTGAGGACACCACAGAGGTGTCAAAACTGTACCATGGGAACAAAAAGCACTCTTGGCTCAGTGGTCTGGTGGCTTGAAAAGCAGATGCCAACCTGTGGAGCTCCCAATGTGTTCATCCTGAAATTAACATGTTTTGTGAATTGCCTAAATGAACCCCTCGCTGTAATTTGGCATCTTGCCTGAGCTCGGTCCCGCCCTGTGCGGGAGGGATGTGAGGAGGACATTTCATGAGCGCTCTGAATGTCCGGTAGCCTTTTATAAGACATGTTCTGCACAGAGGATCTCCAGTATCTGGGCTTCATTTACTTGTGCTGGGGCCCCATGAGAAAGGTTAGGGCAAGGAAGAGGAAAGACAAAGGAAATCTATGAGGGCTTTAAAGGAGCTAAACACAAGGGTTTTTTTTTTTTTCCTCCAAAGGGATGACTCAGTGGAGAAATAATAGCAGTATAAAAAGAATTTGAAAAGCATGAGAAAAAAGAAAATGTTAATTATGTTAACCTTTTAGAACTTACGCAGTGCACAGCAGGAACACGAGCCTATTTTGTTTCCTTGCAACCAGCCATCTGATGACAAGGCTTTCTATAACCCCAAATAAGGGGACTACTTTTGGCTGTTCAGTTGTTCTGCTAATAAGCTCTCCTGTTCTTGAGGCCTCAAAGGTTTTCCTGGATCCCTAGCTTAGACGCTCTTTGGAATTTCACTGTACAAAATGTGGAAGTGTGACTCAGGCCTCCCTGAGGGGGCCTTAAGTCACTGTCAGTCCTGGAGGGTTGTGGGAGGAGCCCTGTCATTGGAAGATGGTTTATCCTGGGCTCTGCCATTTACAGACAGCTGTGCTGCTGGCCAAATGGTTGAAAGACTTTGTGGTGCCTCAGTAGATGATCGGTAAAAGGGATGTCAGCTGTGCCCACTCAGATGGCATTGGCACAGGACTCAATGGCAAGTTAGCCAATTGATGGCCCTGGTAGTCGGTGGAGGTGATGTCCCACCTGCCCTCACCCGTGGGCCATTACCCATAGGGTTCTCATTTTGTGTTGAGTCTCCACAGTACGGATCTTTGGTCAAGACGGGGGCCAGAATACACTGTCCCCCAAGAGAGGCTAGTGTTAAACTTCGTCCAGAATTGTCTCAAACCCAGAGGGCCACACCATGTGTGCACATGTATGATGAGGGGAGCTGAGGCACGGTGGCAGCCAGGTGTGGGAGAGAGAATGCAATGCTCCCTGGGAGCATCTGGGAATGCTCCCTTGAAGATGTAGAATCCCAGAATCCTAAAGGAATGGGAAGGCTTTGGTGTGGTCGTCTTGGTGGTGGGAACAGCGGTAGGAGAGGCTGAGAGGTTGAGCGTCCAGTATCCTTTACGGCCTCAGGGCTGGGCTGTGCATCCATCCTTTGAGGAAGTGAAGGCATGATGGGGGTATAAATGGAGTTGAAGCTGGAAGGGAAGCATTTTGGATAAGGCGGTGGATTTTCACATTTTACTATGTATGTCATGGGCAAGCCCATCGGAAGCTTTTGAATAGCGGAGATGCCCTGGGTTTTTGGCAGAAAGTTCTGGCTGCTGTGACTGGGTGGGTTGAAGTGGGAAGCAGCTGCAGGTGGCGGGCCCCTCAGAAGGCATCGTGATGCTTCTGGCAAACCATCAGGAGGACGAGGACCAAGTCAGAGATGCAGCCAGGAGACAGCTTTGAGGAACATCACAGAAGCAGTGGTAAAAAGATTGGGAGTCTGGTTGGACTGGGCTGATGAGGATTGGGAAGAGGTGATGATTACCCTGAAGCCTCCCTCTGTGTCCTCCCTGTCCGTGGAGAAGTAGCCGTGTGCCAGCTTGGGCAGCTGGGTGGACATGTGGGGTGAAAGACTGACAGACATAAAAGTCCACATGGGGAAGAAGAGGGAAGATCATGAGGGACAGGGAGGCTGGCCTCACTGAGGCCCAGCGAGGGAAGGGGCGAGGCACAGAGTCAGTGGGGTCTTGTTGACTGTCGGGATGATCTTGGCTTTATGCAGCAGGACGGAGATCCATGGCAGGGTATTGAGGAGAGAAGTAACAGAATCTGATGGCCCCCATATGCTCCGTTGACCCTGGGCTGTGGAGAGCAAGTAGGAGGCGGGGCTCTACGCAGGGACCTAGAGGGATCCATGGGAGCAGGGGGTAGGTAGCATGCGCCTATCTTAAAGGGAGGACTGACACATTCGGATGGATTCTTTGTGGAGAGTGGTTGATTCAAGGAGTCAAGGAGGGTCTCTGTAACTGGATGGGTGGGGCTGCCGTTAGGATGGGGAGGTCTGTAGAGAGAGCAAACTTGCGTGGGTGGGGGGTGGCCAGGAGCCTGTGTTGGGAGCTGCTAAGCTTCAGATGCAGACAATGAGTGGGGACTTGGGTACAGGGGCACAGAGGTCGGGAGAAGTGTCAGTTTGGGAATCATTCGTGTGAGACGGTTCCTACACCAGCAAGGCTGGACGAGATGGCCCAGGGAGTGGGTGCAGACAAGAAAGGGAGCCTGGAACACTCCCTTGCCAAGGGGTCAGAGTGGGAGGATCTGGGCCAGAGGGAACAGCTGGGAGGCTTTAGCAGGTGCTGTCTGGGCTCCGGGAGGAGGAGGGATCACCTGGGTCTAGGGTGGCAGGTGGATCGGGTAGAATGACAGTGGCCATTGGATTCATCCACTTTCATGTCTGAGGTGGCCTTGTTTCTCAGTCTCCTCTAGGAGTGACCTGTAGCTGTCGTGCAAGAAAAGGGCCAGTGAAAATATCTCCTTCACTGCTCAGTTATGTCCCAGTGCAATACTGAGAGCCCTAACTGTCAGTCATTGATAGCCTGTAATGTGTCACATGATCTCCATTCACTCTCATGTAATCCTCACACAGGGCGAGACAGTCACCACATTTCACAGTGGTGGGAAGTGAGGTTCAGGGGGTTTGATGGCTTGTTCAAGGTCAGAATTAAAGGGGCTGAGCAGGACAGTGGGCTCCCAGGCATGTGGTTTTCCACGCTGGGGACAGTTAGTCCAGTGGGTACAGGTAGCCCCAGGCAGAGCCGTGGTCTAGGCTTTAATACTTCAGCTGGCCCCACAGGGGCCTCCTGTGTTTCCTCCAGTGTGGCCTCATGAGTCCCCCGGAGGCCCTCAAATTTGTATAAAGAAATAAAACCAGGCTGGTAACAACTCCAATAAAACTCACTCTGCGCTGTCAGTGTTATGAGAATAGTGGTGCAAAGGTAAACTTTGCCAGAGGGAAATGTCACGCTCTTTCTTCACTTCTTCCCTTTGTTAGAGCTATGTTAGGTAAAAAGCCATGTTGTATGGCCCAAAGGGATGTAGAAACCCAGATCTGTTTAAATATAAGATACACAAACTCAAGTAAATGTGCATATGGAACAATGAATTGCAAGAAGACTCTCAGGCAGGTAGAGTGATCAAAGAGCAAACCATGAACCAGTCCTGCGGACCAGTTTTAGGTTCCAGCACCACCGGGCAGAGGGCAGAAGACTGGGCTCTGCTGGCTCCGGGCAGCTCATTCCAGCACAGCTCAGACAGGGGAGCACAGAGCTCACATACTTACAACCCGGAGTGAGTACCAACACGTATGCAGCCCCAGACCCCATGGTACCCCTAAGAGCAGAGGCTCTTCCACAAGGGGGTCCGTAAGAGTAAGTGCCCTCATCCGGTGCCCCTCCCTGACCCAGAAGAGGCCCCCCCACCTGCTTCCTTCTTCCTCTGGCGCCAGTGCCTTTGGCCAGAGCCTGTGGGATGTGGGGGCTTATGGTGGGGACAGGGCAGGAGATTGGGATAGCACCACAGTTTGGGGACCTTGGAGACTGGTCCCCATCCTGAACTAGTCAGCAGGGCAGGGTGGAGCAGGGCGCTCACACAGTACTCTGTGCAGGTGGCAGGCATTCCCTCTGGTGTAACTGGGGCTCGGCCACTGCCCCATGCTGGGACCAGCACCTCCAGGCCTCCACCGTAACTGCAGAACCTCCCTGGGCCAGGTTGCAATTAGAGGAAAGCACCCCATCTGTTTTCTGGATATCTCCTGTGTGTCGGACGGTCCTCCTAGCCAGCTGGGTTTCATGAAGCCCAAAATGGGTCTTGCCTGGAGCACATTCTCCTCTAATGTCTAAAGCCAGCCCGAGAGGTGTTTTTTTTGTTTGTTTGCTTGTTTGTTTGTATTTATCTTTCTGGGTACTCTAATCTGTGTTCTTCCTTTGCCAGCCTATTGTGGAAGAAGAGCTGTTTAGTATCTGAGAAACCTTCTGGGGTTTTTTAATGATTCTGTTCAAGTTTTTCTTCTCCTCTCATTGAAAATTCTACGTTGCCAGGAATTAAGGGACTTCAGGTTTAGAAACTGACAGCCCCCCATGCTCCCCACCTGGGCAGAAGCATCAATTAATCCAGCCTTTTCCTGCATCCTGGGAGGGAGCCATATGCCTGCTTCAAAACCAAAGTCTTTTTTTTTTAATAATAAAAAAAATCTTGCATTGCTTCAGTTACCACTTCCTAGTTCTAAGTTCTAGAACCTTCCTCCCTAAGCCTCTGCTTCATCCTCACTCCTACGGGGTGTGCGGGGGAGGTCAGGTGGCATCTGACATGTCTGCTAGCCCGGAGGTCTTATGACTTTGGATTCACAGTGGCCTACCTAATGCTGTGCTCAGAAGTGCCCAGATTTCATGGAGAAATGACAGTTTTTACTCAAAAGATTGTTAGAACTTGACCTCTGAAAAGATGGGAGTAGGGGAGGCAGGCCTGAGGGCTGTTTTGGTTAACTTTGATTTGGAAGTCCTGGTTCTAGGTTCTCCTGTCCCCTGGTGAGCAGCTCAGGAGATTCACTACTTCCACAAATAGTGCCTGAATGCATTCAAGGGGCCACACACTGTTCGGAGGCTGAGGACACAGCAGCACATATTCACAGGGCTCATATATTGTGGCAACATGCTGTGGGCTGTGGTTGTGTTCCATGGGTCTTAGAGCCTTGGACCTCCGTGATTATCTGTTGCTTGAAACCTGGTCTTTTTGATCACAGTGGTTTTCTACCTATGTAATGTTTTGGTCATAATGTCTATGCCAGATGCTGTGTTTCAATGCCAAGGAAGACTGTCCTTTCTTCCTGGCCTGACTTGGGGAAAGTTCATACCCTATTGATTAGAACCTCCAGGCACCTTAGTTGTGGGTTGGTAGCAATCCCAAGCTCGGATGCTGGTGCTTGGTGACATTCTTAAGAAACGGTCATGCTAACCCTGTGAGTTCAGGCTTCTTTCATCCAAAATCTCAATAATAAAGATGTGCGTCCGTGGGCGGGGAGTCATTCTAGAACACTACACCTAGAACTTATTTCATGGCTCCTAGGCACCAGGGCCGACCCTCCAAACCCAGCGCAAATCAGATTCCTAACACATTTCTAAGGCTGTCTGTACATTGCTAAAACACTGACCTTGAGACGCTGAAAAGCATGCTGTCACTTCATTCCCATGCATTACTTTCGGTGTGACACTGACCATGGGGTCCCCTGAACGCAGCCCAATCCCCAACATCCTCTGCTCTTGCTGCCCGATCCAGCAGATTCAGTGCTGGAACATTAGCAGGCTTTCCTGAAATACACAAAGCTTCCTTCCCCTTAGCTTCTGCTTTTCCTTGTTTTCCCCAATCTACGTGTATAGCGGCCTAGCAGTGAGCATTCCAGCAGGGTCTTGACCTCGGCGCCATCATCTGGGTCCCTGTTTATTGATAAGATGGTCCATCCTTAACCATGGCTGCTGGACCACTCATGTCCTGTGTCATGGGAAGAGCAGTTGGCCTTCTCTGTGCAGTAATGGATCTGAAGGGACCTACTTTGCTCATGGCAAAAATTATTTGGAATGAGTGAGAGCCTCTTATGAGGGTCAGACGCGGTCAGAGCTAGAAGACCTGTGTGCAGGTGCTGCTCTCTCTATGGGGACAGGTAGAGCTGGATGGATGGATGTGCCACCCTATCTCCATTCCTGTGTCATTGCTAAAATGGAGATCAAGATTCCTGTCTGAGCAGCCTTCCTGGCTGGCTAGGAGAAAATATCTGAGATCATGTGAGTAAAAGTACTTGGAAGATGATAAAGTTCTATATAAATATGAGAGATTATTATTCATCTTCTATAGTCAGAAAAATGATCTGTGGAAGAGAAAAATGCACAGAGAGGTAGAAGATGCTGGCCATTTTATTTATTTAATTAAAAAAAATTTTTACTTTTGAAAGAGAGACAGAGCATGAGCGGGGGAGGGATAGAGAGAGAGGGAGACACAGAATCCAAAGCAGGCTCCAGGCTCTGAGCTGTCAGCACAGAGCCCAATGCGGAGCTTGAACCCACCAACCATGAGATCGTGACCTGAGCCAAAGTCAGTACCCAGGCACCTCAAGAAGACACTGTCCATTTTAAAGGATGCATGCAATTTTGACACTCAACTTTGCTAATGTCTTAATGTTTTCGAAAATAACACCTATTACAGCTTCAAAAGAAGATGTTTTCTCATGAAAGGAAGCAGGTCAGTTCTTTGAACAGTTCAGGTTCTGTCCAGTGTGGGTGGTCATGCCAGGCCAGGGAAATTGGGAGATCCTGTTGTGTGATGGACATTTGAATCTGTGGCACTAGGAAGCAATGCAGGGTGAGAAGAGAGCAGGCATGTGTCTTTCTTTTGTTACGGGCCAAGGAAATGGGGAGTGGCTGAAGGAGCCCTCAAGGAGAAGGTCCCCCCAACCTCCACGTGAGCCAGGCTTTTCACCTAAAAGCCTCCTTCCTGTGATCTTGCCACAGAGTCGAGAATCAGGGTACAACAATGAACTTCAAGCCCATTTGTGTTCTAGGGGCAATGTCCCACAGTGACGCTGGCACCGTCCTTTCCCAAGGCCCCGCCTGGTGCTGTGTCTGTGTGGTGAAGTCCAAAAGGAAGTAGTGGCATCTGGACAGTGCCGCTGGTTTCCGCCATTGCCTGTGCCTTTGCTAGGCATCCGTGGAGCATAGGGTGATTACTGCTGATATTGGCAGGTGGGCAGCTCCTAAGGAGAGCGGACTCAGCATCAGCCCTTCAGTTGCTGCCCTTTGGCTGTAGGTCTTGAGCATCAGAAGCATCTGGGGAGCTGCGTAAAATGTCCTGTTCCCAGTGTCCCTTTTGCAAATCCAGACTGACGTGGTTGTGCTGTGGGAATATACGTTTTTGGCAGGCACCAGGACCAATTCAGCACCAGACCATGGTTTGAGCAATTCTAGACTTCTTGGTGCATGTCCTGATTTGTCCCCAAATGTTATGGGGCCTGGGCTGAGCTGGCCTTGGACCTTCTGCATCCTCCTTGACAATGCCCATTTCACGTGGCCACTCTGAGCATTAAGTTGAATGTGATGCTTTGTAATAAGTGTCTAACCTGCAGAGAGGCTTGGTCAATATGGGTGCTTGCCCTTCCATATAGAAACCCTGGACAAGAAATAGAACCGGATTTATTTCAGATTTCCTAAAAAATGCATGACCATGCTTGGTCCCCGCTAACCCTTTCTTGTGCGTGTATAATTAACAGATAGTTTCCATCACTCAGCAAGTGTTTATCCAGAGCATTCACCTTACCAAGCAAGCATTTCAGATTTCAGGGACAGGGAGGGAGACACAAATGATATATCAAAAATAGTTGCCAGCACTGGGGACCAGAAGCCTTGTTTTTGGAGTTGAGACTTCAGTGCATGAATCCAATAATGTTTGCTAAATAAGCAGAACTCTTAAGAAATCACCTAACAGACCAAAGATGAAATTGTACAATCTTTTGTACACGTGGAATTTAGAAGAAGGTAAGGGCAATAGTAGGTGATGTCAACTCTTGCTTCTAGAATGAACTGTATGGTCTTCTTGACACATATATTTTATGTATTTATTTGTTTAAAATAAGCTCTGTGCCCATCATGGGACTTGAACTCCTGACCCTGCAGGAGTCTCATGCTCTACCGACTGAGCCAGCCAGGTGCCCTGACACATATATTTTATTTTATTTATTTACTTATTTAAATTTATTTATTTTTGAGAGACAGAGTGAGACAGCACGAGTAGAGGAGGGGCAGAGAGAGGAGACACAGAATCTGAAGCAGGCTCCAGGCTCTGAGCAAGCATTCAGCACAGAGCCTGATGTGGGGTTCAAACCCATGAACCATGAGATCATGAACTGAGCCAAAGTCGGGCACTTAATCGAGTGAGCCACCAGGCATCCCCCCCCCCCGCAACACGAATATTTTAAATGCAGATGGAGACCGGCAGATTTCACTCACTATATATGTAAATGTGTATGAGCAGAGTCATAGAGTTACAGAATCTGAAAGGATCTCACACTTACCCAGAGACAGCACCATCTCCCATCCTTCCCACATATGCCCCATGTTAGAAATCAGAACCACGAAGGCCTAAGGAGCTGTCCAAAGTACAGAAAGGGATTCCGAATTTGAAGCATATAAACACAGAAGGTAAGCGAAATGGCATTTCAATATTTAAATTTTTTAGGAGATCTGTGTGTGGTAGACTCCTAGCTAAGTGATGCGGGACACATTCGAATCTAATCGTTGGAGGTTTGGAGTAGGGAGGTTTATTTAATTTAGTAGCCATGAGGCTCAGCTTCAAACTCCACAGTACACAGGATGCATCTTCTCAAGAGAGGGAGGAGAAGTGGCAAGAGATCTCAGCTCTCAGATGAGTCCCAGGCAGCCGGGAGGGTCGTCAGTGGCTGTCCCGGAACCTGGCACTGTCCTTTCTCAGCCAGGCGGTTGCAGTAGTACGTGCTGATTCGTATCCCCACCGAGTTCTTGGCGTCTATCCTAAAGCAAACACTTTGACTCTTCTCTTTACCGTTACCATCTGACATTCACATAGTGTCAAAAATGTGCCAAGCACAGGCTGTGCAAAACCTAGTTCGATCATTTTGCCTCGCAAACCTAAAATTAATGTTAAAAAGTGAAAAGGTGTTGACTGTTGGCAACAGCCACGGGCAATGACGGAAAGGGTTGGCTGTGACCGCTTTGTTGTGGCACTACTAGAAATGATTTCTGGAGCACCCAGACTGTAGGCCCATCTTTGAGGGAATGAGGCTTCGTGGTGGCCTTAGCTCATTCATACGCCCCTGAACACTACGAGCTTTGTGGCAAGTCCCCAGTGATCCAGGGGGCACTTCCTGCTTCCGACTTGCTCACAGAGGAACCTGACATTGCCTGTGGTCATCAAGCACAGACAGCAAGGCGTGAAATGTCTTCTGGGGGCACAGAGGTGGGGACCAGAGAAGGCGTCACTCAGAAGCTCAGCCTCCAAGGGTGAATTGGAGTCTACCAGTTAGACCAGAGAGGAGGGCAGACATTCCGTGCAGGGGGTGGGGATAGTGTGTGCCAAGATGCAAAAGTTTAAGGGTTCTCCAGAGCAATGCATTGAAAACCAACGAGTTTAGGAGTCAATCCAGGAGAATTAGAGAGTTGACTTTAATTATGGGGAGCCGTATCCCCCCCCACCCCTAGGGACTTAGTTGATCTTTTAGGCCATGGCCAATCATCGGCAGAGTTTAAGATGTGTATTAAATATATATATATATTATATATATATAAGATGTATATAATATATATATTATAGAAGCATGACTCAGATGGCGAAGACAAGGGAGAGATTCTAGAAACCAGGTGATTGGGATGAGCCTTCTGTTCGGGGTTAATGATAGGATTTCTTGTGACCCACCTTTGTCCCGTTGATATAGCCATGGCTGCCTGTTCAGCTGGGGGTCGTTTGGCCCAGTTGTTGGGGGCTGTGGTGTTAGTAATTGTCCAAAGCATATGTTCGTTTTCCATAGATGCCAGTTGACTTGACTTTGTTTCTTGGCCAAGGTCAGCCTCCTAGACCTGGCGAGGCCTTAACCCCATGGGCAAGTGGTAGGAAGATGTGCTTGGATTTGTTTCAGCTTCACAGAGTGTGGACAGGAGGAGGGCATCACCTGTGGGATTCTAGATACTCTGTCTCCCCAGTGCAGGCCAGAAAAACAGACCATGGCAAAGAGCTGGCTCCTGACAAAGACTTAGTATCTCCCTGGCATTCATTATATGGCAGCATTACTTGTATTTGCATCTGATCTCAGGAACAGGCTTTTGATGAATTTGGTTGTGGTAAGAAGCCAATTTCCTGAAGATCAGAAAGACCCTGCCCCACCCCCACTTCGGACCACATCACACAGCCTCATTTGCTGTCACTCTGCTGCATGACCAGAAGGAGCAGGTTCCAAGTATCTGGACTCCTGGCCCCTCAGTGTCCCAGGCAGGCTGATGGAGGTCAAGTGCACTGAATAAGACCATCCATGGGCCACCCCGTCCAATCCCAAATGGAGAACTCGGTGTTGAATAGAATAAACATAACCTTTGATACCTTTTTGTTCAATGGTGCCCATATTTGAATGCCACTTGGTACATGGGCTCCATGCACAGAAGAACTTACTTTTGATTTGTGTTCTTTTCCTAGGTGAGCTTCTCACCCGGGTTCCTGGTTCACATTTTCCCATCCACCGCATCTCTGCCATTTTTAAAAATTATCATCACATAGTGACAGTCATTTCCATATATTGAATGTCTCTATGGTGTCAGGCATTTCACATGTAATAACTCCTTTAGTCCTAACTCAGAGAGGTTGAAATTGTAACCCTGGCTGTGGAGATCAGCTCAAGGAAGCTCACAGAAGCTTTAGCAGCACATTGGGTCTCTTTCTTCCCAGTGGTTTTGATGGAATTATCTGAGAGCCTTCTTCCTCTGTGCCGTCAAACACTTCTACCTCCCCTGTCTTAAAAGGAACTTTTGGGGTGCCTGGTGTTCCCCGACCCAAACCCCCTCTCTGTTTGCTTTCCGTCCTTCCATCTCCAGGCATCTACCAGGCCCTTGGCTCCAAACCTGCTTCCTCTTATTTCTGACATTTATAAATACAAATTATGGTCTCTTAGAATAATACATGCTTGTTGTAAAATGTGTTTTAAAGTACAGTGAAGTAGGGATGCCTCAATTGGTTAAGCATCAGAGTTCAGCTCAGGTCATGATTTTGTGGTTCAAGGCCCACATTGGGCTCTATGCTGACAGCTCAGAGCCTGGAGCCTGCTTCGGATTCGATTTCTCCCTCTCTCTCTGCTCCTCCCTCACTCATGCTCTGCCTCCATCTCTCAAAAATGAATAAATGTTTTAAAAAAATTTAAAGTACAGAGAAGTATACTGAAGAGATAAAAAAAAAAAACATCATTCCACCACCCAGAAATTACTAGTATAATTTGTATTTATCAAAGATTAAATGTACATGTATATATAGAGTATATATTAGTTTCACATAATTGGTATTGTTATTTATACATTTGATCATACTTTATTCTTTAATAGCTGTGAGAATTTTCCCATTCTGCTAATTTATCTTTAAACAAAATTTTTTAAAAACATTTATTTTTTGAGAGAGAGACAGAGCTCAATCAGAGGAGGGGCAGAGAGAGAGGGAGACACAGAATCCGAAGCAGGCTCCAGGCTCTGAGCTGTCAGCACAGAGCCTGACACGGGGCTCGAACCCACGAACCGTGAGATCATGACCTGAGCCGAAGTTGGACGCCCAACTGACGGAGCCACCCAGGTGCCCCTTTAAACAGCATTTTAAAAAGCTGTGTGAGAACCCATTCTATGAGTGTACAGTTGATACATTTAGCCCATCTACTGTAGGTCTTTTTGTGGCTTCTAGCATTTCAGCTGTGAAAACAAATGTCCTTGTTCTTTAACTCTAGCCATTTGTTTTCTCGGTCATATGGTTTAGCGTTGTTTTTATTTTTTAATTAAAATTTTTAATGTTTATTTTTTGAGGAGAGAGAGAGAGAGAGAGCACCAGCATGAGCAGGGGAAGGGCAGAGAGAGAGGGAGACACAGAATCAGAAGCAGGCTCCAGGCTCTGAACTGTCAGCACAGAACCCAGTGCAGGGCTCGAACTCACAGACTGCAAAATCATGACTTGAGCCGAAGTTGGATGCTTAACCAACTAAGGCACCTAGGCGCCCCAGCATTTTTTTTTTAATAATGCAGAGGCAAATTACATTTATTGAGCTACTGCTGTGTGCTTTAGCGCTTTCCATTCTCATGTAAGCCTCCGAGCCACCTTGCAAAGAAGAGACTAGCAATATCTGAAGTGACTTAAGTCATCCCGTTGGTAGGTTATGAGGTCCAGGTGTGGGCCCAGCCCTTGATCCCACACCCAGCCCCCATGGCCCTGCCATCTCTGCTGGTGTTAAGGATGCACAGCGGCTCGCACCTGTGGGCAAACACTAAGACTTCCTTTTACTGGCCCCTCCCAGCTGGGTTAGAAGATCCTCTTAGCTGTCAGATGCTCACCTCTAGGCTTAATCTTAGACCTAATTAGAGCTGGAAGGAGCTTTCTCACTTTATAAATGAAGAAGCTGAGAGGCTTAACAGGGATCCGCAGTGTCTCTAAGCTGTATTGAATCGCCTGTGGCAGACACAGCATCCAACCCCCCCACACCCACATTTCACTGTTGCCTGGAGCTTCTGCCATCCCTGCCCCTCCATCAGACCCGGGGGGCGGGTGGGGAGCAGGACTGGCAGCCAGTGCGGGTGGAGTTGAGTTTCCCTTTCCTCCATTTGACTCTGAAATAAGGCTGCCACCTGCACGGTTCTCCCAGGGAAAACCTGGGAGCCCCCTACTGTTGGTACCCGCTGGCTCTTTTCCCTTCCTCTGCCCATCCTTGTGCAGAGTCCCAGGTACTCATGGCCAAAGCCACTCTGAAAACAGTCCCATCTTCTTCTGCCACTCCAGGATCGAAAGCCATTTTCCATTCCCCCCAGTGATGTTGGCTTCTCTGTGGCTGCAGATGTGCGTGTTTCCTCTCCCTCTGCCTGGCATGATGATCATGAGACCCCTCATGTAAAGGTGGATCATCTAATGGGTCTTTGGGAGAAAAATCCCAGGCATGGCTGAATTAAGGGGAGAAAAGCAAGGGTGGCCACCATCCTCCCCTGTACTTTCCCCCTTCTTTTCCAGCCAAGGATATGAACAGGGAAGTGTGAAGCCTTCACTCCTTGGCTTTCATCATCAGGTCCCCATAGGGTTCTTCCAGAAGAAGGAGAGAGTCCTTTCTGAAGAGCACAAGGCATTTTGATTACCCTCCAGAAAAGGAGGCGTGAGGTGCTGGAGAGGAGGTAGGATGGGGGGGCAGGAGGCTAGAGGGAGTGTGGAGGAGAAGAGGGGCTTTCAAAGGGGGCCACTTTTAAAAGTGCTGTTGCTGATGTGAAATGTGGCCCCGTTGTCAGTGGGGGAGGAATTCCCAACATAGTTGACCACAGAGATCCAGACTGTATAGCAGAACTTCTCAACCTCAGCACTCTTGATATTTGGGGCTGGATAATCATTATTGTGGTTGGGGGTGGGAGGGGGTCTGCCCTGTGTACTAGAGGAAGGTTAGCAGTACCCCTGGCCTCTAGGCCCACTAGATGCCAGTCACCTCCAGCAGATGTGACAACCCAAAATGTCTTCAGGCATTGTCCTATGTCTTTGGGAGGGCGGGGGGATAGCTTCTCTTTCCATCCACATTGAGATTCATTCAGCATATATTCCTGGGAAGCTGGTGCTTTCACCTACACTGACTCACTTAATCCCCACAATAACCTCATGAAGTGAGTGGCATTAGCCCCATTTTACAGATGGTTACATTGAGTGAAGAGCAGTAAGTGCTAGAATGAAGATTTGGGTACAGGTTGGTCTGATATCAAAGCCTATGATCTTAGAGAGAAGTGTGATGGCAAGGGAAAGAAAAGCCACTGGCGGGGTTTATTTTAAGGATACGGTGGGATATTTTACACGCAGCTCAAGACAGGAAAGGAGGTATGGCTGGGTCTCACAGAAATAGAGTCGGAAGGTTGGGAGCCAAGTTTATGTGCCTGTCTCTTGGCGCTCCGTGGCTGTGTTTTATGCCCACATCTTTGCACACGGTGGCTGGAAAGACACTCCTCGTCTCTGCTTCTCTCGTATCTTCTGTGCCAACCCTGTTCCCAGCCTTGTTCAAGTGCCTTCCTCTCTCTGGTCAGAAATCCGGGCTCCCAGGAGAAACAGTGTGTTAGGCTCAGCCAGGGTGGGTGGCTTGTTCCTCGTCCAATCATCTGTGTGTGTTGGGGCCTGGGAGGTGACAGGAGGAAGTGGTTGGCTTCCCCATACCCTGAGCCCTTGCCACTGCCCCTCGGCTGCCCTTGCTGGCCCATTGCCATGACAGTAGAGGTCATCTGCCCAACACATGGAAGACAGGGGTTGTACTGACCAGGCCTAGGCCGCAGTGTCCTACAAAGTGAAGCCATGGGAGATGTGAGCAGACACATCTGTTTCTTCCATTTAGCAAACAAGTGAAGCCAAGTCAGCCCCCCAGAAATTGATCTTTACCAACACTTAATGAAGAGTTAGCTAGTTAATAGCCCATGACAAATCCAGGGGCCGTTAGGGGTCTGACAACCCAGACATTAACAGCAGCAGTGGCCAATTTCCAAGAGATTACTGACATTTGGGGCCATTCAGGAAGACATCCGGGAGGAAATATTCACAGAGTTGTTTCGGGCACAGTGAGGGAGGGAGGAGGGGGAAGAATAAGTGGCAGCTTGGTAATACACACTGACATTGGCATCTCTGAGCAAGAACACAAGTTGTTCGAGGAGCCTTTCCATCATTGAGGAGTTGGGAACAGAAGGAATGGCGAATTTCAGCAGAATTTCCTCGAGCTCGAAATGAACCCAGCAGGCCCCCAGAGGCCCAGAGCCCCTTGGTGTCATCTAGGGTTAGTCTGTCCCTTGCCCTGTGACTGGGTGACTGTCACTGTGACTGATCTCCAGCCAACACACTTAGGTGACCGTCACATGCAAATGAGCACAGCCTCTTGCTTTGCTGTTGTATTAAGTTGTCAGCCTCTGGGAGGCATTCAGCAGGTGTGGCAGGGAGCCCACTGTGGGCCGGGCACTCGGCCTGGCCTCTGCCCTTGTGGGGTCCTGGGAACAGAGGAATGACTGGCTGGATAGCAAAGAGGACATTGTGGTGTGCTGTGAGTCCCAACAGGAGTGGAAGTAGAAGATGTGGGGAGCCCTTTCTGGGGCTTGTCCCTGCAGCCACGGAGCATGGTGCAGTCTAGACATTCATAAAAAGGACTCCCGCACTCCAAGAGCTCGCCCTGGGTGTGATGGGGAAGAGGTCAGAGCCCTTGCCTTCACTCCTGCATCTCTGTGATGAAGCGCTCTGAGCTCTGTGTGCAGTGTCTTCTCTCCACCCCCTGTCCGCTGGCCACTGTGCCCATCCTTGCCACCATCACCACCAGCATCTCCTGTGTCCACCCTGTCATGTGTTCCTCATGCAGCAACCAGAATCGTCTTGTACGTCCCTGCTCAGAATGTTCTGTAGTCTCCTCTTCCATGTAGGATAAACCTGTATACTGCATATCACGAACTGGGAGAGAGAACCCACCTTCCTCCTGGACCTGTGCCCTTCCGCTCGGCTGCTGTCCATGGTGATGGCTGCTCGCTGTTCTTAGACCCTTCAGGTTCACTCCCAACAAAGGTGTTCATGCTTGCTCCTCCTCCGTGTGGAGCTCCTCGCCACCGGAACCTCCTGCCTTCTCCTCTGTCAGTCCTAACCGTGAACCTACCTCACCACAGACCTCTCTGGCCACCCTTCCAAATTTCCCTCTCACTGCATGCCCACTGTCACATTTGCCCATTGTGATTTCTTCGTAGTTTCTAGAAGTATCTTGTCCGTTTATTTTGCTGTGGTAGAGGTACAAATAGGTGGGGAATGGTTCATGCTCAGGGACCTCAGTGAGGTAAGGGCTTAGGTGACATTTGAGCTGGAACTTGGAAGAAGAGGTGTGACTTGCCAGGTTGAGATTGGATGCAAGGGATTTTAGGAGAGGGAACAACATAAGCAAGGGCACAGAGACCAATGAGTGTGTCAGTCTTAGAAAACTGCTTTGAGGCAGCACACCTATAGAGCAGGCAGAATGGGAGTTGGTGGGGGCTGAGACCCCACCCCAAAGCATCTGGACTTCATCCTGTGGGCAGTGGGGAGGAGTCAGGGGTACACCGTGGTAATGTGCTAGACCTCCTGGATTTGCTCACTGGGACCAAATAGGATTTGAAAGTGAAGTCAAGTTTTTAAAAATAGGCAGAAGTAACTGGGGGCCAAGACTGGTGAGGAAGAGAGAGTGTTTGAGACCAGGAGCATCAGCGTGGAGTGAGAAGCCAGGAGAAGCTTTGGAGTAAGGAGGCCTTGTTTTCTCAACCCATCTTGAACTGAACAGCCATGTGCCGTGGCAATCCTGTGGGTGACGGGTTTGTGCTTATCTTTGGGAGATCTGCAGTGGCCAGGAGAAGAGTCACAGGACCAGCTGTTTGCCCCAAGAAGACATGCATGTTTTCCACTGACGGTTTTCTCCCTCCCCAGCTAGTTGAAGCCACACGCAAACAAAAGGGCTGCATGATGAGGGTCAGATGCTCTTTGTCATTCCACAGTGATGAGTCTTTTCTGTAACATCCAGATGTCAGTGCTATTTTGGGCAGATGTTCTGGGAGCAGTTGGTGATGACCTCACGAGGGTGTGACTGTAAAGACCAAATGACACAGCTGCTGTGAGTAAAGCCAGGCTCTGCTCTCCTGGTCTGCGTTGCGGGGTCCCCACGTCAAGGTGCCCCCAAATTGTTCCTGCCATGAGCCACCAGCATGCTTTCAACTCCCCCTTGCCCCAGGCTTGCTGCGTGAGCTCAGAACCTGTGTGAGTGGTCGGGGACCTTTGAGAGAATTTTCCATGGATGGGGTACCTACACTCTGCTAAAGGCCTGTTCTTGTCAAAGTTTCTCTCTGAGCCTTTATTTCTTCATCTATAAATAAATAGATTAATAAATATTTTTTTATAAATAAGAAATTAGGAATGTAATACTTACCTGGCAGACCCAGAAGAGAATCAGGGATCGTGTGTGCTGTGCCATTTCGCAGTGTGAAAGGCATCATACAGATGTTAATTATCATGGCAGCAGGCTTCTAATGCATCGGGCCTGGACTCCAAGAGGTGTTAAGAATTGGATGGCACCTCAGGGGTTCATCTAATCTAAACTCCAAGCCAATGAAAGAGTCCTTTCTCAGGGGTCTCCAGCAGGGAATCACCAGCCTCTGCTTGGATTCCTCCTGTCTTAGGGAGCTTGCTCTTTTCCAGGGTTCCCTAGTCCAGCCACCGACAGGGTTCAGAGGTAAATGCATTCCGTTCTGTGGAGCCTGGTCCCCTGGGATTTCCAGGTTCTGGTTTTCAGGCAACCTAGAGCCGTGCCTTCCAGACAAGTGGTACCCTCTCCACATGCGGTTACCGAGCACTTGAAATGTGGCGAGTCTGAACTGAGATGTGCTGTCTGTGCGAAATACACTCTGGATTGCAAAAGACTTCTTATGAAAAAAGAAAAAGAATATAAAATCTCATTAATGTATACATGTGTAAAGTGCGTCTTATGTGTATGTTAATTAATTTTATGTTAATTTTCATCTTTACCAGGTTGAAATGATGTGGATACAATGAATCGTAGAAAATACATTCTGAAAGTCAGTTTCACCTGTTCACTTTTATAATGTGGCTCTTTGAAAAATCTAATTACCTATGTGACTCACATTATACTTTATTATTCTTGTTGGGCAGTGCTGTTCTAGAATTACAGAAAAAAATACTGGATTCAGCCTTTTCATCCAGAAACCCTTCCGATATGTTAAGATATGTATAGTATGCCCCAAGTGGCCATTAAGCACCTGCTGTGTGCCAGGCACTGTGTTAGGTGCTGAGTGGGATGTGATGGTGGCCAAAGCAGGCTCCATCTTTCTATTCCTGGAGCTACACTTTGATGGGAGAGGTAGACATCAGTCAAGTCTCATAAACAGGACTGTGGTTCCATATGTGGCTTCTCAGCACCCCGTTTTCCTCCTTTTTAATATACTTGTTATTTTACAATGAATTTACATTTACAGCAAAGCTGTGAAGACAGTTCCAGAGCGTTCCTACATGCTTGTACCCATTTTCTCCTATTAGTAATGTCTTGCATTAGTAAAATACATTTGTCACAACTGATGAACCAATAATGATGTGTTCTTGTTAACTAAAGTCCACACCTTGTTCAGAGGACGTTCGTTTTTAGCTAATGGCCTTTTTCTGACCCAGAATCCCACTCAGGATACCGTGTCATTTAGATGCCATGTTGCCTTAGGCTCCTCTTGGCTCTGACAGTTTCTCAGACTTTCTGTTTTTGATCATCTTGACAATTTAAGCATTTCTGGCCAAATAATTTGTAGGTCTCTCAGGTCTGATAGGTCCGCCATTTTTTTTCATGATAGACTGGGCAGTCGGGCTTTGGGGAGGAGGGGTGCAGAGGCAAAGGACCATTTTCACCCCATCCTGTCAAGGGCTCCTGCTATCAGTGTGACTTACCACCACTGGTGCTGACCTTGCTCGCCTGGCTGAGGGAGTGTTTGTTAGGTGTCTTACTCTTTCTTCCTCTTTTCCCTACTGTCCTCCTGGGAAAGCACATTAAGGAGGGAGGCGTTATGCCCCTCTTCCTTGAGGGTGGAGTATCTCTGCATATATTATTGGGAATCCTTCCACGTTTATCCATTCTCCCCCATTTGTCTGTTCCATTCCTGATGTATGTCAATATGGACTCATAAATAATTTATTTCATACTTTGGGCTATGATACAATACTTTATTTTGTTGTTTCAATTATTCCATCTTTGGTCATTAGGTGCTTTTGTAGTGGGTCCTGTGTCTTTTTGACATATCCCCATCAATGTAGGTTTTATTGTTTTAGTGTTTTTTTTTTTAAAAACATTCCCTTACTTTCCGGCACTATCAGCGATAAGATTTTCCAGACTCATCTGGTATTAAAATAGGGATACTTTTTGCACCTATCTTGTGGAGTTGTTCTGAAAATTGACGTATTATAAGCAATGCTTTTGCCCGGTATATGTTTCTTTCTTGAGGTGTAATTGACATATCACACTAATTTATGATTAGATATCTGTGTATATTGAAAAATGATCCTCACATTAAATATAGTTCACATCTCTCACCACAGTGTTACAATTTTTTTTTGTGATGAGAACTTATAAGATCTACTCTCTGAGCAGTTGGCTAATATACAGTACAGAACAATCGATGAACCATCTCCCTATGCTGTGTGTCACATCCCTGGGACTTATTTATTTTATAACAGGAAGTCTGTACCTTGTGAACCCTTTCTCCCATTTCACCATACTTCTTTAATAAGAATTGCTTAACAGCTCTATCACCGCATTGAAGTTTTAGTCAAGCAGAAATCTGATTGATTTTTTTTGCTGAAACTCCTCATAAGTCAGAGATCCTTGTTCCATACTTGTATAATTTTTCTCTCTCTAAGGCACAATCCTTTCTTTCCCTGTTGATTCCCATAATGGGTATTCTACCTCATTTCCGCCGCCTGTCACAGTCTCTTGCAGCGTTGATTCCTGTGTTTCATTTCACAGCCTCCCCACATCTGACAAACAAGCCTCACTGTGGTGGACAAGACACACGTAGCTCCCCCACCCTGCTGTGCCCTCAGTCAGTGGGAGTCTGCATGTAACCCTCCCTTGGCCATCATTCGCCCTCTTGAATTAGGGCTATTAGGAAAACACATTGTCAGGTAAGATTCACTGTCAACTTTCCCCTAACTTATTCCAGTTAGTGACCCTATGAAAATGGGAGATGAGGTTGGGTTGGGTTCAATTTATTTTCAGGAACTCCATTTTCACTTGTATTTACTGACATTTTTCTTCTCTTAAAAGTCTGTAAACCATTGGTTAAATTCATGCTGTAACTTATGTTATTTCCAGAATCTGTTGGTCTCTACAAACTGGACACTTGCCTAGTGCCAGTTTTGTGGTATTTTCTTTGTTTTGACACATTTTTCCTGTGCAGTCTCTGTGTGCTTCTAAAATTTTGTCTGCATCCAGGACCTTGGGCGAGCAAGGGGCCTTGAAGTCATTGGAAAACATGTTTAGAAGTCTTTTTTTTTTCTTTATTTCTGGTTCTGTTTCCCTCATAACTACTTTTGTTCATTCTTTTGAGGTTGAAGAACATTTTCCTTGATAGAAAAAAAAAACATACAAAATTGTTCAGTGAGTTTGATTTCTTGCTGAGCCATCTGCTGTAAATTGAAGACCATCTTTTGCTGCTGCTTCATCCTGCTCCAAAAATGCCTTTCTGAGGTTTTTCCACATTCCAGAACCTCAGCCCCTTCTGGGCTGTAGCAGGACCAGGCCTTTGCTTAGAAGTTCCTGCCACTTTCCTGTATCCATCCTTAGAAACAGGTCACCCCTTCCATCATTCGTCATTAGCAATTCTCAGTTGATCTGAGCTCCCGTTTAAACTACACACTCACCTTACCTTTTGCCTCCCGTATGGTGGTGGGGAAGGGCTCCTTCCAGCATCTTAATCCCTCCCAGTTCCCTTTCACACTGTTTGCATTTGCTGTCCTAATACCCAGAGTGGGTCTGCTGTCCTGCGGCGTGGGGGGGTACATCTAGACCTCCTGCACTTCACGCCCCGGGAAGAGGTGTCCCTCCTGTTGTCTGCCAGCAGCTGTATGACTGGGTCTCTAGGGGAACCTGGACTTGACTGTCCCCAGGGTCACCTCCAGCACCCAGAATTCTTGGGGAGAGAACAACTTAAGCTCCCCCCTATTTTTGTGTTTTGAGTGTGTGGCTATCAGTTTCCTTCATTGTCGTTACCCAGTGGGCTCTTTCATCGTGGATGAACAAACGTCAGGCCACTTCTTTCCTCCAGCCAGAAAATAAATTCTCAGATATCTGACGGTCTCTGGGTCTGCCCTTTTCCAGGAGAGCAGCACTGGTCCGGCACTTGCCCTTCTGATTGGTCAGAGTGGCCAGCCAGCTGCCCCTCCGAGCCTGCCCCTGCCTCGGGGGCAGCCTGACAGACCCGGGAGTCTGTGCTCAGCTCACTGTCCCTGGCGGGAGCTGAGGCAGAGCTACAGAAGGCAGGGATGGAGCCTGCGCCCCCTTCCGCACTGTCACCTGGGCAGTGCGTCATCGCACTGAGCAAAGGGACCCCAGGAAGAGTTAGCTCTGGGAGAGAGGTTATTAGAGTTGTTTTCTTTCTACCTTTGAGCTGCTTACTTTTTCCTGAAAATAACGTTTAGAGCTAAGAATGCTGGCAGGTGCCAGACATCACGTGCAGTGCCTGGAAAAGAAAAAGTGCAGTGGATTTTCAATCAGAACACTTACAGGCCTCGGGGACTTCCGTGCCTAGAGGTAACACACTCCTACATATGTACACATAAGACCAGTCAACCTCTGAGGACCCTGAGTCCCAGAAACATGGGCTCCACCTCTGGCATGGAGAGCCCAGCCTCAATGTCACTCATAACTTGTGTCTAAAGTTTTCAAAGAGCAATGAAGAGGAAGATGTGTAGTACACAGACATTGACAAGAACGTTTGCTGCTTCTTGGCGCAGGTCTCCTGTAGGACCTCCTGGGCCATCTTAGGAAGTACTGATGGTCAGAGGCTGCCTGGATCCTCAGAGTCATCCCTTCCCATCCCTCAGTGAACAAATAAGAACACTGGATTCCCCAAGGGAGAGGGAGAGGTCCCTTATTCTAGGTGACAGCAAGAGAGAATCGCAGAACTCTAATTCGAGCCCAGCTCCAATAATGATCAGTGAACATGTCTAACATTCAGTGAGGGCCTCCTCTATGCTGGGCAGTGTTCAAGGCTCATGGCGTTTGTAAAAATCCCATATTTATTATCACTCTGGAAGATGCATAATATTATCCTCAGATTTGTAGATGAGGAGACTAAGACCCAGAGAAGGGATGAGACTCTCCCAGGGGCACACAGCTGGTCACGGGTCAGGTTGTACTTGGACTTGAACCTGAACCTCATCACCACCATTGTGACTTTGAGTATTGATTGTGCTGGATTCCTGTCTGAGCAGGTGCACGCGTGCAGACACATCCTTAGCAGGTGGGGAGTATGGCTCCACAGATTGGGAAACAGAGATCGAGTCTTGAGGGTCTAAGTTCAGTGTCCTTTCTACTAGGTAGAGTTAAGAGCTCTGTCTGAACTGTCCGTAGAATTAAAGAATATGTGGGATTCGTTTCTTGAGTTCTTACCCTTTTTACTCTATGAGTTAAAATCAACCAGGGCACCAGGGGGGCTCAGTTGGTTGAGCGTCTGACTTCGGCTCAGATCATGATCTTGCAGTTTGTGGGTTCGAGCCCTGCATAGGGCTCTGTGCTGACAGCTCAAGAGCCTGGAGCCTGCTTCGGATTCTGTGTCTCCCTCTCTCTCTCTCTGTCCTTCCCCTGCTCACGCTGTCTCTCAAAAGTGAATAAACGTTAAAATAAAAAAAGACATTAAAAAAAATCAACCTGCAGGCTGAGATCCTTGCTTCAATCTGTGCCACGAGCCTATCTTCAGATGGCTTGAAGGCAGGATGATGACGCCTTTTGGAGTGTGGCTGCACCCCCCTGGGTGGCCTCACTGGACAGCTAGGGAGGAGGAGAGCAAGCCAATGTGGGCTGTCATTCCATCCACTTAAGGACACCTGCTTTCTGGGAGCCCTCATCACCATGGTCCCGACTGGAAACACTTGCCTGCTAAGGTCTTACATTGTATTTGTTCCTTGGAGCTGTTCCAACAATGTACCACAAATTTGGTGGCTTCAAATAACAGAAATTTATTCTCTCACAGCTCGGGAGACTGGAAGTCTGAGATCAAGGTGTTGTTACGGTCCATTCCTTCCAGAGTCTCTGCGGGAGAATCTAGTCCATGCCCTCTCCTTGCTTCTGCTGGTTCGTCGTAGTCCTTGGTGTCATATGGCCTGTGGATGTGTCACTCCAGTTTCTGCCTCTGCCTTCGCATGGCTCTCCCCTCTGGGTCTGGTCTCCCTCTCTTTTCTCTTATAAAGACATTAGTCATTGGATTTGGGGTCCACCCGGGTAATCCAGGATCATCTCATCCTGAGATCCTTAATTCCATCTGCAATGTAATTTCTCAAGAAGGTCACCTTTGCCTCCCTAGGACTGGTGTTGGGATTTGAACATCTCTATTTGAGGGACGCTAGTCAGCCTGCTCTATCAGTGTTCCCCCATGGTTTATGAACAGTTCAGGAAGCAGTAAAGCGTCTTGGAGTAAGGGAGAAAGGGGTGAGTCCTTCCTGCCCCAGCCTCCCTACCAGATAAATAGACCAAATCCCTTTTTAGGGGAAAAGTCCCATCAGAAAAGAGAGGCTGAAACCAAGGCCCTGGAACAGGTTTCTAAAAAAGGGCTGCGTTGGCTATCCATTCCCAGGAAGCAGATGTGTGCCCTGCAGCTGGGCTGGCTTAGCCATTCCTGTGCCTGGAGGCAGGGGGCTGGATTCACTGACTTCCCAATGCATTACCCTCGCCTTGACACACGTCCTCTTCAACGCCAACACACGTACTTCCTCAGAGATGTCCCACTACCTGTGTCCAGCACCTCACTCCAGGTCTTGGCAGAACCCATGCCTGGCCTGTGGGGAAGCTTGTCGCTTGCCTCATTATCCAGCCTGTGAACAGCAGCTGGCGATGTGCCCACCGTGGGTTCTGTGCCCCTGACCAGATGGCACGTGAGGAGCCCAGTGTTCTGTGTTCTGCAGGAAGCCTAGTGGCGGCTTCCCTGGATCTAGAAAACAAAACTGTGATGGATGGAGGAGAGGAGGGTACGGGGGCCTTCATGGTTAGCACAGCAGAACCTGTTGCCGCGTCAGCCCCGCATGGAATGCTGTGCAGCTCTAACGGAGTCTGCGCAGAGTCTGTGCGGAGACAAGCCTCCGGTAAAAGTGTAGAAATGCGTTGGGCCCAAGCTTCTACGGCACCGCTCCCTGCGTTCTGGGATCCCCTCCCTGCATTCTGGGATCCGCTATACCTAAGGACCCACCTTACACATGTTAATTGCAGTTATTATTTGTGAATTGATAGACATTTTCCTTTTCACTCCCTTTGCACTGGGTCTGGTATATGGTAGGTGCCCCATAAGTGAGTCCTGTTCTGGGACCTCTCCTCCTTCCTTGGATCTGGGAATGTTTGGAGGCTGGCTGGCTCATGCCCACTGCTCACCCCATCAGAATGGCAGGGCCACCGCACCTACCCGACTGAGGCTGGCAGAAAGGAACCAGGACCTGGGTGAGAGGGAGAGCTCGGCTGAGCATCTGAGTGCCACCCCAGGGATCACAGAGGGAGCCCTCCCCCGCTCCACTCACATTTGAATCTTGGTTCCAGTGAGAGCTGCCCCTTTGAGAGTCCCAGAAGACTGAAAATTCCCCAGGATTTGTTCATTTGGTCGCTGCAAAGGTATTTTCCTACAGCGATTAGCCCTGAAATCTCTAAACCCCAAAAGGCTGGTAGAGTTTCTCAGGGAGGACCCTGAAAAGAGGAGGAGGGTGTGCCCCTGCCTCCATGCTGATGATGATGGTGGCCGTGGGAGTTTCCAGAGCCGTGGAATGAGAGAAGGGGCAGGAAAATGCTGGGCTTTTTGGGGCATGCCCCCAGGTACCCTCATTGCCCCTTCAGATGCCCCCACAGGTTTGTTCCTGCATGTATATGTGCACCCCTCCACCAAGGGCCTCTCCTTTGGGACCACAAGGTTTGGCTACACGCTCAGGGCAGAGGCCCCACTTGGGAAAGCCTGTGGCAGCCACCTTCCAAAGGCCATTCCAGAGAGGCCCAGATGGAGCACCCCCCAGCATACACCCCTGGCCCTCCCCAGGGTTCCCACTCCACACCTCCATCCTGGCCCTTCCTGGAGGCCCCATTGAAATACAACCAAGAGTGAACCCTGAACACTGAGGAACATCAACCAGGAGGCCAACCGGAGCCATAATCCAACCCCAAGCCTTTCAAATACCTGTACAAAGAAGGGAAACACACACAATTTACTTCCCATCTGTTCCCGTAAGTTTTTAAGGTGTTGAAAAACCCTTGCAGAAAGGGCTTGGGTGAACCCGTAGTCCCTCAACATCAGGCCTTAGAATGGAGCATGTGTGAGTGAGGGGTGACCTGTCAGGGGCGCTCCTCAGAAGTCATCCTGCTCTGAAGCCCCTGGAAAGGAAAAATGTCCTTTGGGGGCCCTGGAGACACCTGTTGGTGTCTCAGGTGAAAAAGACATGGTGAAAGATAATGGAAAGTAGAATTTCAGGCTAAAACTGAGAAGAGACCGTTATCACTTCTCACTGTCACGGCGATCTCAGCTGCCGGGTTTTCTCCCGAATTCAGAGGGGACAGGAGGGTTTCACATACTTTGAATAATCGAATTCGTCTTTTATACCTGCGCAGGGCAGAGGGAGGGGTGTTTCCATTTTGGAAAGCTATGTAGTAAAGCTGTTTAGTAAGGCAGGTAAGGCCGGGGGGTGGCTCCTGTAGGACCAGAATCCAGGTTCTCCACCTCCACCTGCAGCCCCGGCTAAGCTGTGGCCCCCAGGAACATGGGCAGCGTGGCCGCCTGCACTTCCTGGAGTGGCTGGCCTTGGCTGGGAAGAGAGGTTGGTGTCCTGAGCTGGGTGGTGTAGGTGTGACCACAGCTCCTTCTCCCTCCTGTGAGGGGGGAGAGCAAGGTCAGGTGTCCCCCAGCACCTCTGCTCTGCCCGGGAGCACCATGGCGCTCAGCCTCCCCTGGCATTTCTGAGGAGCACAGCCCGTGTCTTGGCTCAAGTCTCCCCAGAGCCCAGTCTGGCACGACCTGTCACAAGGCCCCTTGTGGCCAAGAGAGGCTTCTGCCTAATGATGAAGATGTTTAGTCCCACAGTCCTGTCTCTTAAAAGCCTTCTTGGGGGTGGTGTGGGGGTAGGCGTTCCTCCTCTCCTCACTCTTCCTTTGTGAAGTGATGCAGGGTTTTCCACGTGCTTTCCGCAGCAGACTACAGGGAAAGGGAAGGGCCCCCTGTCTGCATGACCTTTTCCTGTGATTTGCTCACATCAGGCAGCAAGCTCACCTTTTCTGACCTTGCTCTTCCGGGAGCAGGGTGGCCCTCCTGCCTCTAAACTGAGTGAAGGAGGGGGGAGGGCAGAGCAACCCAGGGTCGCCGTAAGCCAAGAGGCCGGAGTTGACATGCTTCCTAGTTCCATCTGGGCACTAGAAGAACATTTTCTCAGAGAAAGGAGGATCAGGTGACAGTACATTCAGGGGACCCCTGGGCTGTCAGCGCCTTGGGGAATTCTGGTTAAGAGGTACTAAGCATAACCCTTTGATAGTCCCCCAAAATAACGCATCCAGTGGGTTCACCAACACAGACTCATATGATCCCTCGTTCGTAAATATTCCCTATGCCCTTACCGGGGCGCCGGTCCCGTGCTGACCATGAAGAGTATGTAAAGCCCACTCCCTTGCTTCTTGCTGTGGCATAGCAGTTAAATGAGCTGATTTTGGGACCCACCTTTCTGGGTTCAAATCCTGTCTCTGCCACAAGTTCCCCTGTGAACCTGAGTATGTGGCTTAACATCTCTGATGTTCAGCTTCTTCACCTATAAATGTAGATAAAGTAACCCATCTTCCAGTGCCCTGTTGCTTACGAGCTTAAAATCAAAGCACTTAGCACTGAGTAAGCACTTGATGAAGGTTGGCTTTTGAAAGATTGTTTGGGAGGGGTCTGTTGAGTATGAATCCTCCTGATGTCTCTGTCAGCTGGCCTGTTGAGCTGCTGCTGTGGTCTGTGCATGGCCCAGGAGCCCACACGTGCTGTGTGTGTGGATGTGGCCACACGGCAAAGAGGAGTGACACTGGCTTACATCAGCCTACGGCTGTGTTCAGCCCCATGCGTAGAAATCAGAGGACTCCAGAGTCAGCCCTCTTCCTTTCTGTATGGGAACACTTTTGGATTTTTAATTATTTATCTTTTTAATGTTTATTTATTTGTGGGGGAGGGGCAGAAAGGGAGAGAGAGAGTCCCAAGCAGATTCCAGGCTGTCACTTCAGAGCCCAATGCGGGACTTGATCCCACAACCCTGAGATCATGACTTGAGCCAAAATCAATAGTCAGATGCTTAACCAGTTGAGCCACCCTGGTGCCCCTACTTTCATGTTTTGATAGAAAATTATCCCTGTGTCAGGCCCAGGCCTGAGGTTGGATTTCTGTAATATCCAGTCCTCTCAAGCTAGGGACAGGAGCTCAGTCCTCTGGCATTGGTGCCACTTGGCATGGGACCCAGTGATCAGCCACATGGGCCTTCATGTCATATGATCAGACTTACAGTGTGGCGGCTGGACAGAGATGTTGGAGAATCTGACATTCGTTCTCCATCTGTAGATGAAACCTAAGGACACTTGCAGCGGATGGTTAGAGTGAGTTCGAAACCCTTCCCTCCTATTGGACCAGCGCAGACTGTTCTGGAAGGATTGGTTTCCATTCCAGTCTCTCTCCCATCATACTGTGAGCTCCTTGGTTCCAGTTACAACAGAAACACAGCAAGACCCAGCTATCAGATCACAACTGCTGTCCTTTCACATTATGAAAAACAAGATATGGAAACACACACTCAGCTGGGGGAGGTTGGGGATGTGGAAGAAGGGACCACAGGCCACCAGGCGGCTGCCCCAGGACCCTCCTCTGTGAGCCCAGGCAGGGAGGCAAGGTGTCCCCAGAGTTCTATCCACACCTTCTCTCTTCTCCCTTCTCACTGCGTCGGCCCCCGGGCCTCCCTCCGCCTTCAGATCCCATAGTGAGGGAAGCACCAGCAAGCACATTGGCACAGAAGTGCTAGGGACTTAAAGAATACTTCCTTTCCAGATGAATTTGCATATTTTAATTGAAGGCAGATGCCTTAAGTTAATTCAGTGCAGCAAACTTGCTGTGAGCATTTATTATGCTCAAAGGAATAAGATTCCAAGAGCTCAGTGGAGCGGGGAGGGGCAGCTTTGTGGGAAGGTGATGCTGGAGTCCGTATGGATTTCATGGGGACGCCTCCAGAGCAGCCAGACCCTGTCCAGGTTGGATCTGTCTCTGAGTGGTGCACAGACATAGGGTCCTGGCGTGTGGTACGTCAGGAGGAGGACCCCGGGAGGGCCCCGGTGGCTTCACGCACCGTGCAGGAAGGTGTGTATGAGTTTTGAGGAGGGGCTGGTATGCTCAAACTTGTGTCCTGGAGCAGACGAATCTGGTGGCTGTACCGTAGAAACCTTGGGAAGGGTAGGGCTTGGCGAATGGGAGACCAGTTGACCCAAGGAGTGAATTTCTAACTGTGGGCTCTTAGATCCTGGTGCGCCATTACAGAAGACACTTGGGGACAGTGAGATCCAGAGGCATGGCCCAGAGACAGTCTCTGACACCCAGGCCACTCTCTTGGGCTCCTACTCACACGGCCTGCTCAAGGGCTCAGAGTGAGGCTACTGAGATTGTCATTTTTGTCCCTCTGCCGGATGCTCATTAAGGCTTTCCCTGGAAATCCGTGTGCCTGGAAGCACTGGCTCCCCTCCAACCTCTCTCCCACCCCAGGGCGGTCCCGGGAGGGCGCCTGGATCAGGACCTGCTTGCCTGTTTCAGATCCCTTTTGACTTGTCAGGAGGTACAGCCCTGTAACTGGGCCAGTGCTTTGGAGTCTCAGCATTTCTCAAGGTAGGAGTTGGCGAGGAGGAAACGCCAGGACAGAAAACATCCGCACAGCCGGTGCTGTCAGATCTCCCAAAAAGGACAACGAGAATGGGTAGCTAAAAATAGCCCCTCAGGGCTAGTTCAGGTCTGCTTGGAAGTACTGAGCTCTGAGCTAGAGGGAAGTTTAACCATTTGGCAACCTGGTTTCACGGGGGCGCCTTTTGAGGATGTGGCCATGTCAACCAAGTGTGGATCTCAGCAAAGATGGGTGTGTGTTAATATAACAGATGCTCATCGGGGCCCCTCTGGTGTATAGATAACCAGTTAAAGCCATTTCAGTCAAAACCCTGGAAATGTAGGCGGGGTCCTTGGAACGGCATCATGGAGTGACAGCTACGTCAAAGGCAAACAGACCTGGGTTCACATACTAGCTCTGCTCTGTTTTGGTTGCTTACTAGACTCCAGGCCAGTGCCTTAACTTCTGGGCGCCTCTGTTTCCCTGTCTATAAAATGGGAATGGTAAACCCATTGCAAAGGACCATTAAGAAGATTGAATGAAATCATATAAATTCACTGCCACCTTGACATAGCGTAAAAAACCTTTTTCAAAAAAGTCATCAAGGTAGGCATTGTTCTGAGTTTTGACTATTTCCTTGGATTGTCTTGTTTAACCCTTAGGGTTTAACCTTTTGTTATGACATATGTACTAACGGGGCCCTCATTTTATAGAGGAGCTGAACGAGATTTTTCGAGGTAGGGGGGTGTTTAATTCTGAGCTTCGTTGCCATTGAGGACAAGTTCACCTCCATCAGGCTGACCTTGCAGGTGTTCAAGGTCTCCCATATTAGAAAGACTCCTACCAGGGTCCTGCTGGGATTTCAATAAATGATCCCCCCACTCCCGTGGGTGAGCCCCCTGCTGGAGCTTATGCTGAACTCTGTTTCAGGGTCTCTAGAAGCTTCCCCTCCTTCCATGCCTGCAGAACTTACCCCAGAGTTTAAGAATCAGTTGGCTGAACTAGAGGCTCAATTCCTTTTTTTTTTTCCCAAGGAGAAAAGGAGAACAGACTAGATCGGTTAGCTAAGTTGCCATAAATATGTGGCCAGCTTTTCGTGTGTGGCCCCTGCTCTCTGCAATAATTAAACAAGAGGCGTGTGCTCAAACTTCTTTATAGTTCTTTTTAAAAACCTTATTTCTTTTCTCCTTTTTTTGTTGAAACCGTGTGATTGAGGTATAATTTATATACCATGAACTTCACCCGTTTTACGTGCACAATTTACAGAGTGGTACAGGCATCACTACGATCTAATATTAAAACATTCACAGCTCCCCTGCTATTTCTATTTAAAAATGGATAAAAAGTTACATGCTGGTCCTATTGAGCTCATGACTGGAAAGTGGAGAATAAGGAAGTTCTGCATTAGGAGACTCGAAGTTTCTCCAGCCTTGTAGGAAGGGGCGAAAGGAAACAGCTCTGAATGCAGGATGCGGTTTATGGGCGGCGGTCAGAGAGGTGAACCAGAGGGAGAGTGGGGTCCAGTCACGTGCATTCTGCCTGTGGGAGGCCCAGGGGTCGGTCCCCTGCTCATGTCCCTGGTGGGAGCGTATCTTTGTCAGGGGCAGAATTTCTGGGAGGTATGAACAGCCTCTAGAGGGCTGACCTCCTGAATCCCTCCAGAAGGAAGTGGGAAGGAAAAGCCTGGCCCAAGTGTGAATTCCAGAGAGAAGTTGGTACCCTTGTGATGCGATCCAGTGGGAAGAACCGGTGAAGACTGGTTTCTGTTCTGGCTTCACCAGTGACCCGCCATAAGCCTAGTACCCTCATCTCAACGTTGGAGAAAACAGTTGTTCCTGCCTTTGGCACTTTTGTGAAGCAAAACGATAGTGTGTGTACAAGGAGGGGGTGTCTAGGATGTAATAAGGGCTTAGTAAGTAGCAGTGGTTGCTTCTATTAGTAAAGATAAAGCGTCATCTGAGAGATGCAAACCTTGAACACATCACAGAGATGTATCTGATTCCTTTGGGGAAACGGAAATGCATTTGCTGGTGAGTTCCAATTAGTTTCTTCTATTTACTGCATTCATGTGGCTCTGGACAAGTTGCTTCACTTTCCCAAGCCTCGGTTTCCCTCATCTGGAAGGTGGGCCTAAGGATGGTGCCCGCCTTGTAGAGATGGGGCAGGATCAAATGAGACCATGCACGCAGAGCATAGCTAGGGTCTGGCACCTTCCGGGGCCCCATCAAGGCTGGCTGTTGTCTGTGGATATTAAGTTCCCCGTGCCTCAGTTAACATCAAAGTCCACATCTCGATGAATGCGTCAACTCTTGAAAGTACAGGCCTAACGAGGAGCCTGAGGAGAATTTGGACTCAGTCGTAGTGTGTCTCTGGGAGTCCCAGTTTGCTGGTCCACACCTTGTAGGTAAGTCTAGGGAGAAACGGAGCTGGAGCTGAAACAGGAAAACCCTGGGGGCCAGTCCTGCTTACATCACGCAGGGCAGGTGTATCTGCATGCTTTAGAGCCCACTGGTGTGTCCCATGGTGGCCAGACCGCCGTGATCCCACCCCCTTCTGCAGACCAGGGAAAGGGGCCCCAGAGCCCTCTGCATCATGCCAGGCTGGCTTCTCCAGTTTCACATTAGGAAGGGCCATGGAGTCCTAGCAAGGACCCATAAGCTGAGTTTCAGGACAACCCTTTCTTTTTGTAAAATAAACAAGTTGAAGTAGATCAGAGCCTTGATTTTGAAATTACTTTGTGTGGAGCCCAAGGGTTCACCAAGGTGCCTCTGGAGCCCTGGAGAAGGGAGAGGGGCAGGAGAAGAGAAGGGATCAAGCTGTCTCACCGCACTTCAATCAGAACATCTTTCTGTTCACCTGTTTAGATGGGTCTTCTATGTCAAATTTCTTTGAAGAAAGACTTCTGCAAGAAGAGAAAGACAGTTCCGGCCTCTGCTGGGCTAGAGTATCTCCAAGCACCTAAAGCATTGGGGTTCTCGGACACCCCTCTGCAGGGAAGAGCCTCCTCATCCTTGAGCAGGGGTCCCCAGGCAGGAGGTGATCCCCCAAACCCCCGAGAGGCTAGGTAGGGCCAGGGGTGGGCAGAGCCCCCTGGCTGGTCACTGCAGGAGAGGGTAGCCTTGCCCGTTCATCTTGGAGGCCATGCACATGGTCTTGCCTTTGTTCTTGGCATTGGCAAAGGCTGGAGGTGCTGTTTTCAGGAAATACCTGGAGGGGATCAGTGTCCAGAAATCAGAGCTTTTTTCCTCCACACTGAGACTCACCATTCCTTCTCACCATAGGAGGGCAGAGCAAAACCGAGCCCCCAGGAGGGGGCGATGGTCCCTTCCAGTACCTTCGTGGCCCACGTCCCACATTATGGGTTTTTCCTCTAGTGTTTGAAAGTCAGATGTAGGCCCCCTAGTCATCAAGTTCTTACCAGCTTCTGACTTTAGTTTCTTTTCAGTGTCCACTGTGGATTTCAAGGGGATCCCACCTGTTCTCTGCCTTTTAAGTCATTACTCACCAAGGGTCTCTGAGGCTACCGTAGAGAGGGCCCTGCCTGAGCCTTTGTTCTTAGGAGACTGTGCCTAAGTCTCTACCTCTGCCACCAGGAACTTAATTAGCAGGTTAAGAACATGGTTTTCTTTGCAAGGAGGCTCACCCAAAATGGTAGAAAGGGCTGAGAATGGTGATAAGCACATGCCCTGTTGAATCAACGCAACACGCCTTTCTGGGGGAGCTTAAAATGTTGGAGGCAGCTTGCTAGGGACTGGGGGGAAGGGGTGGTTAAAAGGACCCTCGTCTTGGGGCTTTCACCGCTCGTTGGTTTCAGAAAGTGCCACGTGTTCATCTCAGTCTTGCTCTTTTGTAATTCTCCCTGCACACACCCAGAGAGCTGCCCGGGCCCCCTTCCTAGGGCATGGTTCTACCCAGAAACCTTTCTGCCTGTCATGCTGGTTTGCAGGCCCAGGTATGAGCCAGACACTCCGGGTCTTCCGCGATCCAGCCCAGACCAGTTTGTCAGCCCGCGGCTCTGGACCATATCTGATCCCAACCTCCCTGCCCTTCCCATGTGATGTCCTCAGCCCTGTGCCCCTTTCCCTCACCTCAGCCTGCCAGCACGCTCCACCTAGGTCCCAGACCACATGCCCTCCATCCCTGAGGGAGAAGTGAGGGAGCTCCCTGCCTAGCAAGCCAGCTGAGGGGATGGCGCTGCAATACCGCACTGGGTCCACTTCTCTTTGGCTTCTTTCCCTCTCCTACCACAAATACAAGGGACTTATCGCACATGGGCAATGGGGAGACCTACAAATATGGTATGGTTAATACATTAACCTGGTATTGGGCGCCTGGGTGGCTTAGTCATTAAGCATCTGACTTCGGCTCAGGTCATGATCCCATGGTTCATGAGTTCGAGTCCCACATTGTGTGAGCATAAGTCCCCCTTTGAGCAAGCCCTGGTTCTCTCTCTCTCTCTCTCCCTCCCTCCCCCCCCCCGGAATTTTCTCTCTCTCTTTCTGCCCCTTCTCACCTGTGCCTTCTCTCTCTGTCTCTCTCTCTTTAAAAAAAAAAAAAACCTGGCCAAGTGTCACCAACTGGGTCATCAAGATGCATTAAGTAACATCTAACTGCAAATTGACCATGCTTCACCTTTTGGGACTGGCCTTCCAGAATCAGGATCATCGAGGCCGACTACTACGCTTTGTTGCCACTTAACCACTTGGAGGTAATGTCACCTGGCCCAGGCTACCTGCCAAGGACGCCGCTGGGGGACATCATGTGGTACCGGCACGATTGAGTTCCAGGGTAGAGATGCATGAAATCATTTGTCTTCTTCATAAATGGCGTGCTTTTAAAGGAAAACTTTAGCAGCAGGCCTGCGCTGAGAGAGTCAGAAATTAGGCTCTCCTGCCCAGTGAATCGTGTTCTAGATGACCGACCACGTGAGTCCGCCCCCACCTCCACCTTGCTTCCACTTTCAAGTATGAATCAGACAGTTTACCCTGTTCTGCTTTCCCCTTCAAACAGGAAAGCAGGCTCCCAACCTAATTAAGACAGCCCTTCGAGTCTGTAACTAAATTCATTCGCAGCCCGACTATGCCTGGGCGCCAGGCTTCCCCTGGCTGCTACATACTGCAAACCTGATTCAAATCCTTATCATTGATGCAGTCTTCAGCTACTAGAGAGGTTTTTAAAAGTTAACCCTGCTCTTCTCGTGCTTGCTGGGGCCACGCGGCTCCAGCCACTTTGATCTCAGTCGGTGCGGAGCCTCCTCGCTAAGGGAAGCCTCGAAGCACACTCATTAATTAACAGCTGCAGGCGCTCGGAATGTTCTGTCCGAATGGCGCTAACGGCCTCAGGCCTTTGGCAGCCAGAGATGGAAAGTGGAAGAGTTCCAACAAAGCTCCTCTTTTGAGCTACCTGCTAGCTCTCACCCCTTACCCAGCCCTGTCACCACTAGCTGTGTGACCCAGGAGGTCCGGAACCTCTCTGGACCTCACCTGCCTCATCTGTAACACACTAGACTACACACCTGTTTCATGGGGCGATTGTTAGAGCCCCACAGGTATCTGGGATTCCTATACTGTGCCAGGCACTGTGCTGGGCTATAAGGAGGCCAAGTGGAATAAGATGGATGTTTATGCTCTCAGTAAGTACATGCTCTAGATCAGTGGTTCCCAGTCAGGGGCACTGTACCGCCAGGGGGCTTTGGAGCCATAACAGGTGCCATTTTTGGTTGTCAAGACTAGGGGCATCTAATAGGCCGATGCTGGCGGTGCTGCAGAGTATTGTACAAAGCCCTCCATGGGCAAGAATGATTTGCCTGGTCTTGTCACTAGCGTGGTCAAGAAACTCTGATCCAAGTAGACCAGCCCAGATGTCTAAACAAATCATTTCAGTGCAGTGTGATAGGAGTTAAGAACATGAAATTAAGTACTTGTGTTCCGGCAGCCTGGATTTGGCAGTGCTCAGTGACAGGTCATCTGCTGTCCCCCATGCAGTGCTACACCTCCACAAGGACTCACGTGGGTAGCCAGCATCCAGAGAAAGAAAGCAGACTTTGCATCCGCTGCACAAAAGAGGTGTCACTCCCGTTGATGTGAGTCTGGCTCGTGCGATCCAGTGCTCTCCTGACTGTTTCAGCCTCGTCAAAACCCAGAGACAGAGGGGACCCGGAATAGGGCCAGGCCCGCTGTGGGGAGGGTGGGGGGGCGGTCTTCAGCAGCGCTTCTTCTTAGCGCTTGCCTTTTTCATCTGAAGGCCGCAGCCCCTCACAGAGCTCTGTGAGGCAGAATTCTAAATGAGTCCCCGCGTGACTCACTGGGGAAAGCCCTCCTCCCCAAGAGCGGCGGCTGAGAACCCACCCAGGTGACATGAATCCACTTCCTCGGTTCCCTTCTTGCCTCTCCCCACAAAGGACTAAAAATAAAACGTAAAACAGCTGGATGACTTACTGGGAAGACTTTCATACTTCCGTAATAAGACAATAAAGTGGAAAAATTTTTAAAGATGTCGAACTGAGAGGCTAACCCAAATTAGAATACAGGCAGGTCACAGCGCGATGGGGAGTTTCTTCTGCGTGGGCACCAGGCTCATTCAGAAGCAGCGTTTCTCCAAACAAGTCATTGTCCCAAAGAAGCAAAGCAGGAGTGGAAAGAAATGAGCCTCATTCAGGAACGTTCTTAGGCAAGTGAGGGGGCTTTGAAAGTTAAACAAGCTTCTACAGTTATTGGTAAATAAATGTTGGGGTTGTGATAACAGCATTGTGGTTTTGTGTTTATTTTTTAATGTTTATTGATTTAGTTCAAGAGCAGGGGAAGAGCAGAGAGAGGGGGAGAGAGAGAATCCCAAGCAGGCTCCATGCTGTCAGTACAGTCTGACCCGACTCAGTCTCACAAACTGTGAGATCATGACCTGAGCCAAAACCAAGAGTTGGATGCTGAACCAACTGAGCCACACAGGCGCCCCTTGTGTTTATCTTTTAATGAGAGGTCTTAAAATACTTATGGAAAAAAATGATGTCTGGAATTTGCTTTGAAATTACAAAGCGACAGGGAAAGTAGTTGGGGTATACGCAGCAAACTGACTATAACTTTACGACAGTCCGGGCTAATGATGTATATGTGGGTCCTCATTCTTTCAGTCTGTTCCCTCTACTTTTATATTTGAAATTTTTCATCCTTTGCAAATATCTACCTTTTAGAAAAGAGTCCTGCAGATTGAGTAACAACGGGAGTATACTTAATGCTACTGAACTGTGCACTTCAAAGTGGCCAGGATGACAAATTTTGGATTATGTGAATCTCTACTGCAATTTTGAAAATATATTTATGTGTATTTTTTTAAGGTTCTTCAAATCAGCGGTATATTTGGGACAGAGGGGAGTGTGGAAAGATAGGATCAGAGGGGGAACAGCAAGCTGGGATGCAAAGGTGCTGCCCTCTTCTGCCCTGGGAGGTTGTTCAGAGCACCAGGGGAAAGGAACGGACTGACCTGGGTGGGGGCAGTGGGGGTCATAGGTGACTTTGGCTGGGTTGTTGGCAGCGCTGTCCCCGGGGCACTGGTCTGAGCAGGAGCTACAGATGGAGGTCGGAGACAGGGGACCAGCTGGACCTGATGTCCCTTCCCTGGGATGTGAGGATGAAGACAGTGAGGCCCGTGGTTGGGGAGACTCACAGTCTGCAGGGAAAGCAACGCAGGGAACACCACGTCCCGTGGGCCGTGACGGATTTGCCTATGGCAGGTACTCAGAGGACAGCGTGGGGCCCTCTGTGTGCTCAGCTGAGTGACTTGGACTCAGGAACAGATGAAATAGGAGCTGTAACTGTTCTCCAGCCTTTGGAGAAATCCGTGTCAGAGACAGAGCCATTCGAAGTTAAGTGTCACCCATCTTGGAAGTGTCCACAGTTCCTTACACAGTGATTGGTGGTTCCAAGTGCTCTTCCTGACGGGCGATGCTAACTGGCCAGCCTGCAGGGTGCTGAGACAGAGCAGTGGGTCCTCAGGCGGGCGGTGACCTCTCTTCTGGCCCCACTTCTTCAGTTGTGACACCCGGGGATACATCCTTTCATCTTGGAGGCTCTTTGTGTCCCCACCTACAAAGTGAGGAACCCAACCATCTCTCAGGAAGCCAACAGCTCTGTGACTGAGCGTAATGATGACAGGCCTTTTGTAGGGTCCATCCCAGTAGGCACATCATACAGGAGTGATTTTGGCACCTGGGCATGATGACCTCCTGTTGCTCCCACTGAGTAACGGCACCAGCACTGGGGGAGGTCTCTGAGCTCGAGGCCTGTCCTTCCTCACTGTCCCCAGTGGTGCAGTTAGTGGTACTGATCCGTCCTTCCCTTAGATGCCTGGAGAGCAAGGGTGGCGTTAGGCTTTTTCCTTGTTTTTCGTGGATTCCGATAGCTTTCCAGTTAGTTCAGAGATGTCAGAGGATCTTGGAGCAGAATGGAGGCTTGGGGCAGAATGGAGGCTTTTTGAAAGAAATTTGGAGTTCCACATCCAATAGGCTCAGATACCCTTGGGTTTTGTGTGTTTGTGTGAGTGTGTGTGTGTGTGTGTGTTGTTTTGTTTTTGTTTTCCCGTCAGTGGGTCTTGAATCATATTTGGAAGGGGGTTTGGCCCAGCCTAACCTCAGAGCATCGTTCACTCCACCTTCATCCAGTTGTGTTCTGAGTCCCTGCTCTGGGCTTAGGTGAACAGAAGGCCTGGGGAGATGGCCCGGGAGGGGTAGTGGTTTTCAAACTTTTGGCCATGGAACTGTTTTCTTGAAAGAAAACTGTATTAGGAGCACCTGGGTGGCTCAGTCAGTTAAGCATCTGACCCTTGACTTAGGCTCAGGTCATGATCTCCTGGTTCATGAGTTCAAGCCCTACATCAGGCTCTGTACTGACAGTGCAGAGCCTACTTGGGATTCTCTATCTTTCTCTCTCTCTCTCTGACCCTCCCCTGCTCGCTCTCATTCTCACTCTCTCTCAAAATAAATACAAACTTAAAAAAAAAAAGAAAACCGTGTTAGTTTCCCAGGGCTTCCACATAATTACTACAGACTTGGTGGCTTAAAACAATGGGTATTTATTTGCTGATGATTCTGGAGGCCAGAAATCCAAAGTCCAGGCAAGATCCAAATCCAAAGTCCAGGCGAGATCCAAATCCAAAGTCCAAAGTCCATGGAAAGAGCCATGCTCCCTCCACAAGCTCGAGGAGAGAATCCTTCCTTGCTTCTTCCAGCTTCTGATGGCTCCAGGCAGTCCTTGGCTTGTGACTGCCCATCTCTGGCTTCACCTGGCCTTCCCTTCTCCATGTGACTATCATAAGGACACTTGGATTTATGGGCTCACGGGGGTCATCTAGGATGAACATGTCTGAGATCCTTAACTTACATCTGCAGAGACCCTTTTTTCAAATAAGGTTATGTTTGCAAATTCCCAGATGTGGACATGTGTTTTTGGGACTGTCCTTCAGCCCACTACGAAAACCTTCCCCAGAAGTCCACATGGCAAAGTGGAGAAGGAGGTGGAGCCCAAGGTTATAAGACCTCACCTCCACACAGCTCTCTCACTTTCCCACTGCTGGCACCAGGGAGCCCTACTTGGAAACCAGAACTTCCGTGGAAAGAGCTCAGGAGACCTTGGAGTCAAAGCCTAGGCTTGGAAGTGGACCAGGGCATGGGCAAGACAACTTGACCTCTCGGTATCATCTGTGAAGACTGAAGTTCGCTGCAGTGTTGAGCATGGTCTCAATGGGGCCAACTGTCCTTGGATCCATTAGTTTCCTCTCACCCCGTGACAACCCACCCCATGGAAACAAGTGACAGAAAGTTATGGGGACACATCTCACTTCATATGAGGGGTGGTCAGGAACCAGTGGACAAGAAAGTTTGTCCTGCCTTTCAAAGACAGTCAAGAACTTCTAGAATTGTCAGGAGCAGGTGGGGTTTTTTTTTCCTTCTCTCTGACAGAAATGAGGGTGCTCCCCAAGCTTACTTGGTTCTAAGTGCCAGATGACAGTCCATGTTAAATAGTTCCTGGTGAGGGGTGCGTGGGTGGCTCAGTAGGTTGAGCGTCCAGCTTTGGCTCAAGTCATGATCTCACAGTTCGTGAGTTCAAGCCCTGCATCGGTCTCCCCGCTGTCAGTGCAGAGCCTGCTTTGGATCCTCTGTTCCCCCGCCCCCTGCCTCTCTCTCTCTCTCAAAATAAAAGAACATTAAAAGAAAATTAGGTCCTGGTGATCTCCCCACAAACTGCACCCACCCTGCTTGCTTTTACCATAAGTTGAATGTGGGCTGAGCAAGGATCTGAGATCTACTGTAGCCTGATGGCTTTAGAGCAGGCTTCCCAGGCTCGACCTGGGTGGCCTCTTAGGCTGGGTCGGTCATTGCTGTGGGGGCTGTCCTGTGCATCGTAGGCTATTCAGCCTTCCTGGCCTCTACCCACTAGATGCCAGGAGGGCCCCCACCTCACATTATGACTACCAAAAATGTCTGCAGACCTGGCCAAAATTGCTCCTGGTTAAGAAATCATCCTCTCCTGACCTAACCTGTCAGGTGTCAGAACTGAGACAGCCATTCTCCCTGTAAAAAATAAAATAAAAAAATTTTAATGTTTATTTATTTTTGAGACAAAGAGAGACAGAGCATAAGCAGGGGAAGGGAAGAAAGAGAGGGAGACACAGAATCCGAAGCAGGCTCCAAGCTCTGAGCTGTCAGCACAGAGCCCGATGTGGGGCTTAAACTCACAAGCTGTGAGATCATGACCTGAGCTGAAGTCGGACACTTAACCGACTGAGCCACAGAGGCGCCCCTAAAATTTTTTTTAAAAGGGGTAGTGGATATAAGTTGCTGTGCCCAGAGATCCTGATGGGAGGAGCTCATATATTACTTCCTTTAACCCCGACTTAAGTAACACAGATAGAAAGAGATTTTTCTCGCTTTGCACAATTATTTCCCTACTCTCCCTCATCTCCAACCAGAACCAGAAGCGATTTTCCAGGAAAAGGAGGCCCAGTTGTTTGGTCCAGATTATAGGGATAGTTTCTCCAGTCCTGTCCTCAGGTGCATCTTGAGGACTGCACCCAGGTGGGCATGGTGCTGTCCCAAGGCTTGCTCTCTGTCTTTGCTTCTGTCCTGTTGCCTTTTTAAAAGTAGACATCCCTCAGCACCTGCTCTTCCCCTTTCTCTGATCTATGACTTGAAACCCCACCTCTCAGACTTCTCTAGAAAAATTCAGCGTCTGCGTAGATAATTTTCCAGAAAAGCCATCTTCTGGGGACTGAGATGCAGGGAAGTCAAGCAGCCGGTGTTCGATTCAGCCTTCGGATCCTTAGAGAGCAGAGAGCAGAGCAGCGGGGGATGGCTGAGGGTGACATGACTGAGGGTGGACACCTCCCATGTCCTGCTTTGTATGTTGAGTTTACTCCTGCCCCTTCGGGAAGGGACCTCACACCTGTGCTCAGAGAGCAGTCAGTGAGAAGGACCTTCAATCCTCCGTGTGCCTGGGATGGCAGAGAGGCTTGAGAAATTTTTGGAAGATTGCTAGGATGGAAATCCTAGAATCTTAGGACTGGGGACTCTCTTGTCTGCCTTCCACCCAGTGGGAGAGCCCTCCCTTCAACCCTGCCACCTGGCCACTCAGCCTCGACTTACACACAGCCCCTACCCTGGCAGCAAGGAGCTCACTACCTTCCAAGACAGCCAGTCCACCTGTGCCCAATGCTCCTGGTCACCGGCTTTGTTATAACCACGTCCTGACTGTGGTTGTGGCTTCTGGAAAGACACCCGGCATTTGAGCTCATATTCCCATTAGAGCGTTTTAGTCCTACCACCTGCTCATGCTTCTTTTTGAGTCTTTTGGTCCTTTCATGGCACGGCTTCTAGATCCCTCCCTCCCCAGGTGCCCTTCCAGGAGACGCTCCGAGATGGCATGGTCCTCTCTAAATGCCGTGTTCCAGGTTCATCCTGTGCACAGGTGGGGTCTGCTTACTCGTACAACAGATTCTGTTGATGCCACCGAGGTGGCATGGGTGTTTTACTACTGTTTCACCAACAGGGATGCGTGCGGAGACTTCCCCAGCCTCCCCTACGGTTTCTTGTACGCGGATACTAGCTGCATTTCCTCCTGATCCTTTGGGTCTATCAATTCAGCGGGTTTTACTCATCTTGAGTCTTTCATCAGCCTCCAGCATATTGACCTTCCTTCCCTCTCACATGAGCATCACGCGCCAGCCACCGTCCCATGCATGGAGACCGGGATAGGAGCCCGCACCTGCTCCGTCCACTGGAGGGGCTCGGACAGCTGTGTCTCAGTGCCGGTGCTGATTACCTCCATCGCGTGCCTCAAGATGCAATGTGCTCGTGACCTTCCCCGGTTGAATGAGCCCCCTGACCCTATCAGGAAACCACAGAAGGATTGAGGTTGATCGGGCACACTCGTTCCGAGTGAACTCTGTGGACTCTGACAGTGATGGTGCCAGGCTTGCAAAAGACCTAAACCTGGTGCTTAATAATCCGTCGTCAACTTTTGTCACACTTCAGAGTCACCAGACTGTCATTTCAGCTAGCAGCCACGTCCCCCGTGGTGATAAATCAGGGTGAATTTTGCTTTTCATGCATTCCTCAATGGTTTTCAAAATCCTGGTGTCAGGGCAC